>JARFXV010000085.1:0-325000 GCA_031761425.1 Cosmopolites sordidus | reverse complement strand
TTTCATGGCCGATTTTTTTACACGCCACTCCTGTATTACTTTTTCTAGAAGACAGTTAAATAAGACTGGTGAGAATCCATCCCCTTGTCGCATTCCAGTTTTAATTTCGAAGAGCTCTGAGATTTCACCCATGAATTTAACTTTTGACCTTGTGTTATTTAGTGTTGCTCTAATAATTGCCACCATTCATTTCAGATTTAGTCCTTGTTCTTTCAAGATTTGGAATAAAGATTCGCGGTCAATGGAATCATATGCTTTTTTGAAATCCACAAATACACAGACGAGATTTTTACTGTACAGTTTTTGATGTCTTAGGATCAACTTTAGATTCAGGATCTGTTCCGGGCAGGATCTGCCCTGTCGAAAACCTGCTTGATATTCACCAATTTTAGGTTCTAACTGTCTCTGTGCTCCGTCTAGTAGACATTGAGATAGGATTTTGTAACAAACTGGGAGAAAAGATATCCCTCTGTAATTGTTTACATTCGTTCTATCTTCTTTCTTATGTAGTGGACGGATTAGAGCATTTTTCCAATATTCCAGAATTCTTTCGGTTCGCCAAACTTCTTGTAGAATTTTGGTTATTTTCTTGATTGTACCTGGACCAGCGGATTTCAAAAGTTCAGCAATGATTCCATCTTCACCAGAAGCTTTGTTATTTTGAAGTCTCTTGATTTGCCTAATTATTTGATCTTCATTTGATGGTAATAAATTTTGGTTTGTTTGTTTAGAGTGTGGGTAATCTGTTTAAGGGCTCAGGACAGTTTAGTATTTGTACAAAATATTTCGCAAGTTCTTTGCAATTGTCTGGATTTTCCTATTTCATTAAGTTGAATGTTTTCATATTTTCTTTTAGTTTGTCTAATTACCTTCGATGTTTCCTTTCTTACTTCCAAAAATATGTTGAATGTTTTATTTCGGCTTAATACTGCTTGCTCGCAAACTTCATCCTACCACGGATGTATTCTACGTTTTTGTAAAGGGGCTAACCTTAAGGCTGTTTTAATAATTCTTTGTTTTATTTCTTGCCAGTTCTGTGCTGGTTGTATATCAAGCTCTTCTGTTAGGGTTGGTTTTATTTCCATCGGGTCGAACTTTGGGATTAGCAGTCTCTTTTGAATAAGATTTCGGGGCCTGAAGCTAAGTTTGATTCTACTTAAGTAATAATCCGTGTCTATGTTAGCTCCTTTCCTGATTTGAACATTCAAAATCTCTTTATAGTTGGGGTACGAAATTACAACAATGTCAATTTGAGATTCACCCATGTATGTGTGAGAGCACCTCCAGGGCTTTTGTTTTGTTATTGTCGTCTTAAAACGGGTTGAACATCGTTCAACCAATCTATATATATATATATATATATATATATATATATATATATATATATATATATATATATATATATATATATATATATATATAGAAATATGGTGAACCGCAATGTGTTCACAAAATATGACCCGTATACGAAACATCCTTTTATTAAAGATTTTTTAATTTAAAAACAAGTGTTAGAAAATGAATAATTAGCAGGTAATAATATATGATAAATATATAATAATAATATGTATAAATATAATATATAAAAATAATATAATATAGTAATAATATATAATAAACTTAAATAAATTAATATCAAAAGTTGTTTGAAATAATAATTTAATGCGATGGTTGATTTCGTTTCGAATGTCTAATTGTTTAATTTAACCTTTTCAATTTTTTGACCGTGAACATCATTGACCATTTCATTAAGTCTCAATATTGTGTCATTTGAAAGTGGCAGCGTTCTACTTTTTTGCTTCTTCCGGACTTATCATCACATTGATCATATCAATGGCACCGGGAAAAACGAGGTTTTTCGCATTCGTGTGGTGGAACTTAGACTCCCTGGCTACTCTTAATGCTACTAAATATGATGCTTGAAGTGCTGCGCTGTCATTACGGCTTGATTTATTGATAACAATTTGTTGAAAGACAAGTGATTTACAAAATTCTCCAAAATCGCTCCAAAAATTCTAATGGCTCGTTTTGTACAGATGGGTGTTTTGTTTCCAGATGCCGGATCAAATTTGAAGGCTTCATGGTTTCCGCGGACGGAACTTGATAATAAACAACACATCGCGGCTTGTCATTTAAGGTAATGAATCTATATTTTAAATATGTTCCATTATACAATCTGGTCTTTTCTTTACAGTTTCATCAGATGTAGACAGTGCATTTTGTTTTGTCAGAAATTTGTCCTATTTATTTAATATTATTAATTTGTTTTATTACCACACTGTTATTAATTTATTTAACACTGAGTGGGAGAAGAAATCGCAGTATTTAACATTGGGTGAGATAAGAAATCGTTGTAATTGTTTTCGTAAAAACGTAATTAACAATGAAATTCTTTGTCTCGTTCCTTTGTTTTTATTACCAAAGCGCATAGCTTGTACGAACCTGCCTAAGCGCACTTGGAACGAATGATTCGGCTCGCATGAGCGGACGGGTGGCGCAAAGTGCCCGAGTGAGTTATTTTACAAGTACGTGCAAATGCAGGACACAGGTTTGAACTTGTAAAAGTAATATAATAACATAGAGTTGCAGGTAGATATTTGTGGATGTGTGCGGTATTTCGGTATAAGCGTAACGACTCATTCACACATACATCCGTCGTTGACAATTAATAATTTAATACTGACAAATTTAAAAAGACAAATATAAGATTCTTTTTTTTTCACGATTCGTAAGCGTGTGAACACGTTAGAAGGAGTTTATAAGTCATTTAAAAATAAAAACGATTTTTTCATGCATCACGATACAGAAAAAAGAACGAATCGTCGCTGTGTTAATACACCGGTAAAACTTTTCTAAACGTAACTCCTCATTCAGTGGAATATAAAAGAATCTGCCCACTTTTTTAATGAACTCAAACTTCTAGCATCACAGGTATAGAAACATATCTTCCTCCGTACTCCTATGAGTTACTGCTTTTTTCTCAAAGATTTGACTTGTGTGCTAATGAATTTGTATTGCTAATATCCCGTTGTATTGTCGGATTGCATCTTATGGCATAATTTAAAAGTTTTTTGGTATATATATATATATATATATATATATATATATATATATATATATATATATATATATATATATATATATATATATATATATATATATATATATATATATATATATATATATATATATATATTATAAGTCTTATTAATCGATGAATTCATAACGATAACTTTTGATTTGTACATCTTGAGTACGATTAGCTTTGTACGCTAACTTCTCTAGCTAACGTCTACATTTCGGCCTAAAAGGTTTCGACTTAATAAGATATATTTCAAGTGTAAATTAGACAACACATACCTGGGATAGAAATATCACCAGATTTAACGACATGTGATTTTTGTACGTGGGGTTATTTAAATAACAAATATGTGAGTAAATGTATAGTTATCCACACAAAATATCGTGGAACTGTCATCTAGAGGTAAATAAAAATTAAGCTATATTCCAGTAGAATTTTTGGGCCGTGTAATGAGCAATATGAAGTTGAGATTGGAACAGTTTATATGAAAAGACGGAGTTCACCTTTCAGACATTGTTTTTAAAAAATAAAATGTTTTTTGATTTTGTAACCTGGAATATATATATATATATATATATATATATATATATATATATATATATATATATATATATATATATATATATATATATATATATATATATATATTTAGTGTATTTCGTTTGGTAACGGATTTTATATCATTTTTCCTGGCACATCCGCACATCCTTTATACACAGGATGATGGCCAATTGTGGTCATCAAAGCGGGAGATGACATGACCAGGGAGAGACCAACCATGTTTCAACCACATGCCGTCAAGAGCAATATCTTCCAATTGAGGGATAAAGAACTGGGTTATAATGGCACGATAACGTTCGCCATTTACAGTTAATGCATTACCTGCCCCATTTTCAAAGAAAAATGGTCCAATGATTCCTCCAGACCACCATGTACACCAAACAGTATCACGTTGGTGATGCGTTTGTTTTTCATGAATCATTTGTGGATTTTCTGAGCCTCAAATACGACAATTGTGCCTATTAACGAAGCCATCGAGGTGAAAATGAGTCTGGTCGCTGAAGATGATTTTGTCCACAAAATCATCATTCATTTCTTGTTGTACAGTGATCCAATTGCAATCCAATGCAAAGTTGTCCAGTGATCCAATCTCTTGTGCACAATATTGTACTACCATGTGTGGAAATAGAAAATTTTGGAATAATAATGTATAATATACTTAGTTAACTTCACATTATAGGTTCATTGGACCCATTAACTCTTAATGCCACATATTATGGTATCATATTAATTCCGATTTTGAAGTTTCATATTTTATCATTTACTTTTATTCGCTGTATCATTTCTATACTGTAATATATACTGTAACAAGTTTACAAAATTGAGGGTCCTCGGTTTTGTTGCGATATTAGCAAATCTCAAATTGTCCCTCGAAATAGTCCCTTGCAGTTCCTTTTTAATATACTTTTTAACTTTCTGGACCATTTCCATCAATTTAACTTATTTGGTTTTTCTGTTTAATTAATTTAATGCTACAAACACTATGTATAGTTTGCAGATCACTAGGTTTGCAGATCATTTTAGGTCCATCTTTAACTAAAATAATACGAGAATGTCATTTCTAAATCGCATTTTATAATCAAAATTTTGGTTACTAAATTCATCTCAGATGCTTTTTTAAGTGTTGATGTTTTTAACAGCGAATAATACGAGCGAATAATAAATAAAAACAAATATTTATAATTGAAAATGGTTTTACTGTTCCTCAAAATATTCTCCGCAATGATCGATACCCTTTTGCATAAATTTGAACCAATTGTCATAGCAAAAGTATTTTTTCCATTCCGATTGAGGTATCTCCAAAATGTGCATTTTGAACAAATCAACCGCTTCTTCTGGCGTCGAAAATCGTTGGCCATGTAGTTTATTCTTCACGGACGGAAACAAAAGTAAATTTTTGGTTGCCAAATAAGGACTGTACGGTAGATGACCCATCAATTCGATGTTTTGACGGGTACAATATTGAGTTGTTCGGTTTAATATGTGAGAGCTCGCGTTGGTATGTCAAGGTGACCTTACGTTGGTGCTTGTTTTTTTCTTATTTCTTCAAAGACTTTTAAAAAAACAAATGCTTATGTACCATTCAAAATTGGCCGTTGTACGATTCTCTAGTGGTACTTTTTTCGAAGTGCTTCTTGCGCAAACAAGAAGAGTTTGTTGGGTTTGACTCATTTGACTCTTTTGTTGGGTTTGGGCTCATACATATATAGCTCATACGTTTATTTTTGGGCTCATACGTTGATCCGAACATCGATGCGATCCACAACAGTTGGATCGCTACAAGGCTGTACGACGAATGGTTTGAGCGTGTTTGGCGCACCTCGTGCAGCACCGGTTTGTTTCATGCGCGTTCGTTCGCGTTTATTCGAGTATATTAATATAATTGGAAAGACCATATATGTCTATGTTTTTTACGTTTTTTATTTTTTAATACCGTTATAAATGTATATAAAATTGGCACAAGCCACTGATCATTCGACATTTTCTCGACAAGAAAATCAAAAATTGCATCGTTGCACATATTTTTCCCGAAGCGGTGCTGGCTCGGCTTGCTTCATTCGCGTTCGTACTCAAGTGAGAACGCGGCTCAAGATTCTTCACCTATGTAGATGTCTTACAAGGCTTTTGACGCTCCACGATTGTATTTTTTGGGAATTTCTTTGCATTAATCGACACGAGCCTTTTTTTGAGCGATTATTAAATTGTGCGGAATCCACGGCTAAATGTTCATGTAAAATCTTGTGTATGCTTGTCATGCTAATGTCCATTTGACGCACAGTATTGATGTTTTCGGGTACAACAACCGATTTTGGACGGCTTTCTATAAATTCGTCCGCGAGCGAATAATGGCCACGATTGAATTCACTAAACCAGTGATATACAATGGTTTTAGACGTTGCTTCATCGTCTTATTGTCGAGGTGTGTTGATCGATGTACTGTTGTTGAGATAATCCACGTCGGAAGCCGCAGTAAACCATCGCACTAAAATATCACGATTTAATTCCAGTTTTTAACCGAGATGATATTTTCAAGTCACTAAACAACAAAAATAGCGTCCATATGACAAAACGTTCTGAGTACGTATATAGTCAACAATGTCAAACTTTGCGATTTATATGTCAGAAGACGCCTAGCAACACCAGTGTTGCCAATTCCATATACATAAATAGCAACTCTCGTGTTGGATTAAATAAAATGTTTTTACCATAAGATATGCCGTTTTTTTTTCAAATGTTAAAAACTTTATCTACTAGTGAGTTACAATAGTTTCACTTAAAATGACATAACTTATATTTTAGTTAAATATATTGATATTTAGTGTGCTTGTTGTTAAATTTTGTAAAAATATGATAAATTATATGAGAATACAAGAACAAAGCGTGGATAAATTCAATATTATACATTTGCTGTTTTTTTTCATTTCCAAAGCGTAACAATGCATAATTAGTACTGTTTGCCCTGGTGCCTTGGATAACATCACATGTCAGCGTTGGCTAAGACAATTTAAGAAAGGTGATTTTAATCTTATCGACATTATAAATCTTGAACACCTGTTTCAATTGAAAAGGATTTATTGTTGGTTGAAATTGAAGCTGATCCTAAAGAAACCGTTGCAAAGAGTAGGAATGCGAGTGCCATATCAACTTTTACTTGAAAACAAAATTCTAAGTGCAACTATCTGCAGAGCAATTTTGTCTAAGCAGAGACTCCTTTCTTTATACACCTTTCTCAACAAATTGTTACTGGAGATGAAAAGTGAATTCTATACTGTATTCCACATAAGAAGAAATAATGGTTTTCACCGGGATAACCACCTTTTCCACTCCAAAACTAAGTCTTCAGTTTAAAAAATAGTTCAGGTTTTGAATTATAATGAAACCATAAATCGTCTTAGACTAAACATAGCTTTCAAAAATGTCCAAAACTCTTTAAAAATTAAAGAATTAAGCTGGTAAATAGTTCCTCGGCCACCATATTTTCCTGATGCTATTCAATAAGATTACAATCTTCATGGAAAAAAAAATCCTACTGCTCAAAGAATATTTTACTTCAAAATCACTCTCATTTTACAAATGGAGAGTAGAAAGCATGCCAGAGAGATGGGTGAAGATTTTTAGTTATGATGGAGATTATATTGTAGATTAAAAATGTATTGTAAATGTATACTCCGAAATAAAATAAAATTTTGTGCAGCATCAAACAACGTTATTGTAGTATCTATTGAAATTTACTAGGAAATAGCTTATTATTTATTATTGTTGGTACTATTTATTATTATTATCTATTTATTATTATTACCATTAGTATTTCTTTTTATTACATTATCATATCTTCTTAGGTTTAATATGGGATATTTTTGACTGATCAGTATGCACTTTTATCTTAATTCTAATACGGATTTTGAAGTTTTCTTGCCATTATGTTATTATGTTTTGTGCAATCAAAATTTTTGAACCGAAAACCAGCTCACACTAGGCTACAGCTAAACCACAAATTCAATCATTTGGAAAAAATCAAGAAATATCACTTTATATAATAAGTGAATCATCTGAATCAGTTAATTTTATTACCAAACCAAATCTAACATTTACATTTTCATTCTTGATAGCATTTTATGAATTTTTATTGTCCATGAGTTCCTGTTCAGTGCTAATCTTCTAGTTTCATTCCAATGAATACAGCGTTTTCTGCCGCTTGTTTAACTTATTCTTTCTATCTAATTTTTGAACATGAAACTCTATTTTTTTCTGTGTTTTCGCTTTATAGATTTGTTTTGCGATTTCTCTTCATTCATTCTGTGGATGTGTTCTAACTAGTTCAGTTACCTCTTTTCCATAGCTTTTTCTATTGGTTTCGTTTGTAGTTGTTCCATTAGTGTCGTATCTCACTCAATCCTTTCTTGTAATACTCTCTGTTTTGCGTAAAAATCTCTGCTCTGCAGCTGTTATTCCGCTTTTGTCTCTCTTTTTTAAGATCCAATGTTCGCTGTGGTATATCATTGATGGTCTTACTACTTTCTGATACACCTGTGCTTTTGCTTGCTTCGGTATCTCTGTTTTCCCTAAAAATGTTATTATTAGGGTGTTGTAAAGTTTGCCTGCCTTTCCCATGGTTAATTTTTTTTTGTTCATTTCATTGTCCATTCTTCCATTGTCCTCTGTTATTTTGCCTGAATACTTACAGTTCTTAACTTGCTCCAATACCTTCCCATCGAATACAATTTTATGTTTTATTTTTGTACCTGCAATTACTATTATTTTGCTTTTGTCAATAAGTATTTCCATGTTTTCTTTTAATTAATATACAACATGACTTATTCATATATAAAGAAGAGCTAACTCTTCGTTATATATTAATAAGTTATGTTATAGTTTCTCTTTCTAGTCTCTCAGAATCTGCCATTATCAGCCAACAATAAGTCTGATAAATATTTTTTCAGGTAAACTTGTTAGTGTTAGTGTGATCCCTCTGTAGTTTTTCCAGTCTTTGATATCTCCTTTTTTAAACAATTATACCCATATTCCATTCTTATGTACTTTCTTCTCTATTATGATATCGTTTAGTAATGACAAACATTTTTCCTTTGCTATTTCTTCCCTATATTTCCGCATATCTGCTTAGATTTTGTCTTACCCTGAAATTTTGAACAATTTCAGTTTTTTAATAGCTTGAGTAATTTCTTCCATCGTTATTGGTTCCACAGCATTTACCACTTTATCAGTTTTTATTAGGCAATCTTCTACCTGGTCTTCTTTTTGGTTTTGTTTGGTCATCGCATCAAAGTATTGTTTTCATCTATTCATTATGTCTTTTTCTTTGGTTCCAACTATTCTCTTCTTGGTCTTTTAAATTTCTTAGTCTAGGTGTTTTCTTCTGTTTTTGTTGTTTTAGTGTGCTATAGAATCATTTTTAATTTTCTCTAAAGATTTCCCTCATTCTGTGTCCAAATTCTTTGCACGATTTTTATTTCTGTGTCTTCATAAGTCGTTTAGATTCCTTGTTGCTGAGTTTATATTGTTCATGATTCTCTTCTCTTCCTCTTTGTAAATACTTTTTCGATTTAGTTTTCTTTTCTGTATATTTTAATTATACTTTGGGTGTCCACCATCTACATTTATTTCTGTGTAAATGTGTGGTTTTTGCAACTCCGCAACTTTCCTTTGCTGGATTCCATTTTCTATGTTTAATTTATTCTTCAATTTGTTTTGTAGTTTTTAGATAGTAATGGTATAGTTTCTAGATCGTTTTCAGATAATAATGAATGCAGAAGAATTACATTTGAATGAGTCTCATTTGACTATGCCATACATCAAAAGGTCTATATTATCAGTTACGACACAATACAAAGTTTGAGATGAAAACCACTAAAACTAAAGACTGCCTTTACCGTATACTACACAATTATATATATGAGAAATTGTTATTGTTAGATAAACGAAAGGAGTTTAAAAAGTATGACTAAACCAATATCAAAAAACACATAAAAAGTGACCATAAAATTAGTTATAGTGATATATAGTCAGTCAGAGGCCACTAGTAACCAGAACCACATCGGAAGAAGAACAAATTCAGGGTGTGAGAATGGAAAAATAAATTATCGATCAAAGACTCTTTTAGAGGAAGATACAACTCATAGTCATTATATTGCGATATCATAAATCATTATAACGGACATAAACAAATTTACAAAATGCACGAAACTTTAGAAAGCTCTTTGCCATTTTTGAGTGACAAAGAAATATCACCTCAGGATTCACCCTGTATAATACCTTTTATATTCCGACTTTTTGGCTTCTTTTGTTCATTAATAGCATATCAGGAAAAGCTTTATGACGTTTTGTAAAATATGGAAAACTAAATAGCGCACAAAATCACCATCTTTTTAAATTTCATTGAAATTAAACTGATAGGACTAATTGTAGAAGTTGAAGTTATTATTCATCTAGGACAATATCTAAAGAAAACTAATTATTCTAAATGTAAAATGGCAATTTAACTTTGGAATGACAACAAGGAGCATTGAAAGTTGTATAATAGGTAGTTTACTGAAAGTTGATTTTATTTGATCTAAAGAAAACTTTCGAATAATTTTCTTCAACATTTCTTTTTAAGAATATTTTCTGTTCTCTATATGCTTTATACATACTTCCAATATATTTATATATTTAATACTTATGTTGCCAGAATGTTTGTTCTATCATGTCCTCCATAGTCATGTTGAATTAAACATACTAAAATATTCTACGCTTGATATAATTATCACGCACATATTTCAACTTTGTATATGATACTTTCAAGAGAGGTGTCATATGTTGGTGTCTTCGCCAAATGAGGACGTTTTTATGTCAACTTTTTTTTGAAATTTGACCAACGATAGTAATATCCAGCCTAATGTTTTCATAACCCCTTTTTAAATAGTCTACTAAGATAATGCCTTTAGAATCCCCGAAGACAGCGGTCATGACCTTTCGGGTCAATGGAAGCATATTCGTCATCTTCAGGGAACTCTTTTTCCCAAGTAAAATCCACCGCTCTGATAGAATTTCCATATTCAAATTTTTATGTAGGATGACCTATGTGATCGCCCGAAGTGTTTATTTCTTAACAATCTGTCTCTTCTTTTCTCCTTCGATCTGCAATTGGCCAATACGACATCATGTATTTTATTCACCATTTCCTCAGTAGTAACCTAAACGGGATAGACAGAGCGCGAAATGTTACCATAAAATGTAAAGGAAATTAGTCATAATCATTTTTCCACTTTTCTTCCATTTGTGTTATGCTTTTTTCGGGCAAAAAGTAGTGTTTAATCAGCACACGAAATTCGCTTTTTCCATGACGTATATTTCCAAACAGTATATATATATATATATATATATATATATATATATATATATATATATATATATATATTTAAATATATATACTGCACTGATCAACAGAAATATTTTATCCATACTCCACGTTTCTCTTCGTTTCAAACCAGCCACCGCAATCGCGTCAAGACAAGTACCTATCAGGACCGGTTTCTGGCCGTCGTCAGGTAAATATCAATAGGGCTCCGTTTCCTTCCGGTCTGTTCCGTGTCAGAAACATCAAAATTCATGACATATTGCCTCCATCTACGTGGAGGGAATGTGCCATGAAATAAACAACAATAAACAGAATCAATCGGATAACTCGAGATTTAAGTCGCACGCTTTGGTAATGTAGGATAAACAGCGACAAAGGATAACGGGGAGGATCGGTGTTTTGAAATGGTGACAGGAATACTTTCAATTCTTTTTTGAAGAAAAAAAAACCAGAAAAATAGCCCTATGAGTATCCTAATCTAAGATCAGAAGTTGAAATCGCTCTCAAGAAACTGAAACCAAAAAAATTCGCAGATTGTAGCTGAGCTGATTATGACTGACCTTGGCAACATGATCATATGCTATTCATTCTCTGCAACAAGATTTGAAAGTGTGGTTCGTACCTATCTACAACAAGGGATCAAAAACGCAATGGTTAAACTATCGAACGATGTACTAATTTCTCACTTAAGTAAAGTGAGAGCTCCATATAATCCATGAAAGACTGAAAGACTGACCTGAAATTCCCCAAGAACAAGGGGGATTTACGCCCGGACGAGGCATACAGGAACACAGATTGAACATTAGACATATAATCGAAAAGCTTGGAAAATGTAATAAACCTTTTTACGTATGCTTCGTAAACTACCAGAAAGCTTTTGATAGCGCAAATATAATGGCGCAGTTTTTGGAGTATTATGACAGAATGGGAAACCCACACCACTTTCTTGTTGCTAATCTGTACAGATCAGCTGAAGCACAAATGAATCTCCGCTATGCGGAGTGCACAACATAGCTCGAAAACTCAGAGCAAGAAATGATAGACTTGATGAAAAGGGTTGATGCATAGCAAAGCGCTGGCATTGATAATAAACGTAGCAAATTCCAAAGTAATAATCATAGACAGGACTGAAGTAGTTAAAGACTTTATATACTTGGACAAAATTATCAAACAAAGGTAGTTGCGAGCCTGAAATAAAAAGAAAAATCACTATTGGAAAAACCGCGGTTTCTAAATTGACACGCATATGGAGACACCCAGGAATAAGCTAAAACACTAAAATGAGGCTAGTGAGAACACTTATATTGCCCGTCGTAACATATGCTACTAAAAACAGCTGATAGAAGGTGTATTGATGTCTTCAAAATGTTTACATGCAGGAATATGTTTAGGGTTCCATGGACCGAAAAATGCACTAATGAATCAATTTTGGCTGAACTCAACATCACTGAATGACTAAGCAAAGCAATTCAAAGGTGCGTACTGAAGTATTTCGGCCACATCATGTGAAGAGAGAGTGATTTCTGACAAATATAAGTGTTATTTTAAGTTGAATAAAAATCCATTTATAATTAGGGCTATTAATAAGAGTTTAAAACATTGTTTATACTAATTCCAAACCGAATCATATTTTCCGCAGCCACTTATTCAACAGCGAATAAATAGAAACATCACAAAATTAAAAATATAATATTGTTGCCAGAGGCTCTGTCTGGCGTGGGCGACCTGGATCACCGCCTACGCCCTCGCGGTCCGAGGGGCCTCGCGCCTCCAATGTTTATGCAGCTTTCTTTAATTCGTGAAAAATATATAGCTAGGACCATTAAAAGTAACCGCGGGTAAAGATTTTACTTATCATAAAACGATAAATCCCACCAGCTAGCAAGAATTTGGCAATCCTAACTTACCAGATACGTTTTTTAAAAATCTAATCTACCTAATAGTCGCACTCACGTAAGTACCTGTGATTTTTTGTAATTTGTTTCATGCAGTGAAGTGATTTTTCGGCCAACTTAACGCCAAGTTTATAGCAACTTCTCATTGGGTAACTGTTAGCGTGTACGTTGATATGAATCTACGGCCGTAGATTAGAAGCAATTTGACAACAAGATCAATTTAACGTCAATAACTGACAACTAACTTATCAGCAATTTTCGAAGTCAAATTGAACTAAAGTTACTCAACAATCTGATACCAACTTAAACGCAACTTCTTGTTTTCGAATTCCTTCTGTCAAGTTCGCTTCAGATTTCGGCCGTAGATTCACATTAACTTGCAGTCAGAGTGGCAATTGGGGTTAGAAATCAGTATTGCCAAATTATGAATAATTAAATTGATATCTAATGATAAAAACTAAAATTGCACACTATTATCTAAGCCACGATATTCAAAATGAATTGATCAAATTGAATTCAAAAACAATTGCAGATGAAGTAATTCGTAGGGTAAAAGAGGCAAATTATTATTCTATTTTACTTGGCTGCACTAGAAACTATAATCGAGTTGAACAAATATCAGTTATCTTAAGATTTTGAAATACTTCAAAGGAAATAATAAAAAAAAAATTATTGGATTTCTTGCTGTTGTTGAAACGACTGGGGAATATCTAACTAATGCAATATTGGAAGAGCTAGAAAAAAATGTAAAGACTGCCTTGACCAAGGATGGATAACGGTGCAAATATAGTAGGCATAAATAGTGGAGTTAAAACTCGAATATAAGTACTAACTATGACACCTTGCAGGTGTCATAGTTGGAATCCACTGTTAGTACACGCAGCTTTTGCGACAGTAAAAACTTGTTTTGATTTTATTCAGAACATTTTTTTTGCGATTTTTAAGATCCAGCAAATGCTGGGAAATTAAAGGGAAATTAAAAGCAAATTAAAGCTTACTATAAAGCCTTTATCATACACAAAGTGGGAAATGTAATGGAAGCAGTGAAGGCCATATTATTGCCATTAAAAGCTTAAAAAAACACATGAAAGGCTCAGACATAATCAGTGATTGTGGTTCGGTTTTGAACTAAATACTCAGAATGTATCACATCATTATATTTATGGAATGAAATATTATCGCATGTTAATATCTTAAGCAAATTACAACAATCTATACTGATGATAGAATGGATCAACGAATATCCACAAACTGGGTTCGAACAATGGTTGTTTGACGTTCGTCAGTTTATTGAGAAAAGCTATTATGATCTGCTAAAAAACTTTAAAAATAAAAAGGTAGCCAAAAATAAACGATGTTCGATTATGAAAGCAGCGATGAACCTATACAGTCTTCTAAAAGCCGGTATGAAACTGATTTTTTTAACACTATGATTGATGCCATAGTTAGTAATATGGATTTAAGAATTATATCTTTAAATCAACATTTTATAAATTTTGGTGTTCTTTATAATCTAAGTAAGATAAAAAATATTCCAAAACAGCATATTTTAAAAAACTGTCAAAATGATTCCAAATTTGCCCAACTTCATTAAATATGTGAAACAACTGCTCCAATATGTAACAGAAAATAACTTAAAAGAAATTTACACAAATATTTATATTGTCATTCGAATGTTTCATTCATTCATTGAGTTGTTGCATGTTTTATTATCATTCAAAACAGTTCCAGTAAGTTCAGTCTTCACTGAAAGGAACTAAGATCTCCGCTCCAGCCTAATAGCCTCCGCTTTTCGAAATTAAAATTAATAAAAAATTATTTAAGAAGTACAATGGGTCAACGAAGACTTTCAGCTTTGGTAATTTTATCTATTGAAGCAGATACAGCTTTTAAGCTGGATTACGATACAGTTATTAAGGAGTTCAGTAAGGCCAAAAGCAGGAAATTTCTGTTTTTTTTTTTAATTCTATACTGTTAGTTATTACTTAATAATTTTAGTTCAAGTAAAGATATTTACATTTTTATGAATAAACATTTGATAGTTAAAAAAAAAACCTTTATATAAAATCGGTGTTTTTGTGATATCAGATTTATCTCGCCCACATCAAATTAAGGTCTTAACCCGCTGCTGATTGTTGCAATATTATATTTACTATTTAATACGGTACTATCCATAATAATGTCATTTTTTGATACTATACGAAATATACGAAATTTTGTTATATTTAAGAGTTAATATTACAAGCGGTACAGGATCTCGTTTCTATAGTAAGAGACGGGAGAGCCCGATCGATTGACAGTAATTTTATAGAGTTATCTCTCGCCATTTCGGAGATCATCTCAAAAATCAAGAAAAAATCTATAGACCATATCCAAAAAAATGATTGTTTCTTGCGGACATGACGTCATTTCTATAGTAAGAAACCCCACCCCGGCCGGTCGATTGACACTAGTTTCGAAGCGTTATCTTCCGTCGTTTCGGAGATGATTCCAGAAACCTGGAAAACATTTCTACAAAATGTGGATTATTTTGAAATAAATTATTTTTCGAGTGTAGTTTTCAAATCTGTTCTAGTAGGATTTTTTCCACTAAGAAAATGATGCGTAAGTCTAAAAAAATGGTAAGCTGGTGGTACAGCACAAGGAGAATACGGTGGATGAGAAAGTACTTCCCAGACTAATATTTTAATCTTTTCTTGGATGATTGCGCACTGATATGAGGCACTGCATTTTCATGCTGTTGAATAACAAATTTTCGATTAATCAGTATTGGATATCTTTAGTTCAAAGCTATGTTTACTTTGTCAAGCTGAACCCAACAGGGAGGGCCCCATAGTAGGAGGATTGAGTATTTAGAACCTCATAGTAAATCAGTCCTGTAAAATTTCAGCATATTCACCGTAACACACTCTTAAGGTGAGACCTTAGTTTTTGGAGCGGGCAAAGATGATCTTTGTGTTAACCATTGTTTTTTGTTATGTGGATTGCTATATTACTTTTTATCTCCCGTAATAATTTTGTGTGAAAAAGCATATTTGCCTAACGTAGACAAAACTGCACTGCAAATAATTACACGCTGAATTTTGTTTTAAACTGAAAGTTGATATGGTACCCACATTCGTTCTCTTTGCACTTTGTTCAGTTGTTTTAAACACCGTTGTTTGTTTTCAGTTTCAATTTCAGCCTTAAATATAAACATATAAAATACATTATTATCAACATGTTCTACTATCGAAAGAATCGATATAAACAGTATTAAAGCACTTGTGGCATTAGTGACATTATTATGCTTTCAAACCACATATAACATCAAATGTCGAATATGGAACTTATACACAATTTGCTCTTCCATTATTATAAGATTCGCCTACTTTTTTCAAAATTTATTAATAAGCACAGTAAATACCAATATATTTGACCCTGGTCAATCCTTCAGTTGCTCTCGAATATTCAACTTGAGTTTGACTGATGACGGCTTAGGGTTACAAACAACTCTCGGGATAACTTTGTTGACGTTTGATGGTGGTTGAAGGATCATACAATTATTTTTTGAACATTTTAAGATATTAAAAAAATTCCTTGTTTTTTGAATATTTTAAATATGCTCCACGCACCACTATACAGTTTTTCGTGTCTACCTGGTACCTGAAGAGATCCTGGGTTTAGTCACGAAAGTTGTGACACAGTACTGTTACGAACCAGCGGATGCCGTGAGCTGCATTGCAGTGCTGTTTACATCCAAGTTGGTCGATATGCAAGATCAGGATTCTGGCCAATCCTTTAGTTGCTTTTTGAACGTACAATTCGAGTCTGATGACAGCTTAAGGCCTGAAACTCGGAAAATGATTGTTTACGTTTGTTGGCGACTGAAGGATTGGGCAATTTTTATGTGGACCACGGGAAAATTTCCCTTGTTTTTTGAATATATTCAATACATTTAACTAGAATATAGGTTATGTTATGTTATGTTAAATTATTGTCAGTAGATGGCAATATTGATGAAGGTCTCAAAAGATAAGATCAATATAACAGTCTAGAGGCGGTTGGTTAAAGAAAACTCAATTGGCCAGCAAAAAAGGAACATCTAAAGCTGGGTTCACAATAATTCAATTTTGCGTGTGTTGAATTTACTGGAACAATTTGTTATCTGGTTGACAACAAATATTTGTATGTAACTTTGTGTGTCAGAGCATCTACATTACCGCGCAGGCAAAACAGATACAGCCTGTACAACGCAAATTGTTATTGATGTGGACTCAGTTTAACTGAAACAATGAATAAAATACGATTGAAGCGGATTCTAATAAATAGAAATATAACTAATGGGATCTAGAATAAAGTTCATAAAATGTGTTTTTTATGAAATCTCAATAATTCTCAATAATTTCTGTTTAGGATTATTTTCTTGTTTTACAGGTTTGATTCTTTAACAAGTTAACATTTGAAATGAGAAAATGAAGTATGGCGAAAGACCCTGTTTGTGATATCAGGAAAAGGCACAGGAGGTTTCTATATCAAGGACATAATAAGACGTGGCCAATACAAGTGAATTTTTAAAAATCGATTGATTATTGCCTCAGTTTCAATGCTGAGGCAATACGCTTCAGTATGATTTTCAATACGATTTTTAAGCTCCGTACCATAAAACAAAGTTTGGTTTGGTTTGGTTTGAAAAATATCAAGGTTCTGACTCAGCCAGATAATTTACCTGACTAGAACATAGAAAACCTGTGGGAATTACGAAGAAGCAAATAGCAAGAGCAATAAAATCACTAGTAGACAATTTATCGAAAAAAGGTGCATTAACACTATGCTCGAACGTTCCGAAGCAGTGGTTTCACAAAAGTTCGAATCACTAAATATTAGAAATTTTCTCCATTTTGTAATTTGGGTGTTTAGAACTTGAGGCAAACTCATCACTACTCTTTAATGAAAGTCTTTTTTTTTAATTTCCACAACGGGATATCGAAGCTATATGGAATTGATGTCTTTATTTGACCCAACAAGGTAAAACCCCAACGGTTAAAAGCCGAATACTCGACATTTAACCGTCCATCGGGTGTAGCAGGCCTCTGAAGCACAGCGATCAGGTTTGAGTTTGCAACCTTTCTTCGCATCGCCGAAACCCCGCTGATCCACTTGCTTCCTAAGTTTTGGTGGTAAACGTAATGCATTTCTACAGTTTGCTCTCCTCACACGTAGAGAACGCCTAGACTTTTGTTGGCCTATTAGGCACACCGCGCCCGATCTCGTTTTGTTTTTGAAGGTCAGTATTATTACATTTTTTAACTTGAATTGTGGAATTTGCTTATTATATTAATGTATAATATATTATTTTAAGTTAGTGTCTAGAAGCAAGTGCCAGTTTTTATTCTGTGTCTCTCAGACTCGCCGCGCCCAAATTCGTGCGTGTTTTCAAGCATACTCAAGAAGCTGCTTCTTCTCCTCTGTTGGAGAATCTTATCCGAAATGGTGCGTAGGACCTTTAATAAATAACCCGGACCAGGTTAATGAAATTAGGAGTTCACTGCAGAATAGCGAATTAGAAGATCCTGCAGAGATTGAGGATTTTGGGAAAGAGAGTGGCAGCGATGAAGTGAATGAAGCGGAACAAGCTGGAGATAATTCGTTAACTGAACAAGATGTTGTGGACCTATCTTCTGATAAAGAGGATTTGTCAACTGCAGGAGAAGAATTTTATTTGGAAGGAGATAAATAAGCTGGAGATAATTCGTCAACTGAACAAGATGTTATGGACCTATCTTCTGATCTGAAGAATTTTATTTGGTACGAGATATAAAAACCAATTGGAATAAAATGCCACCATCGATAAAACGTCGTACATCATCTCATTGCATATTGGTTCACATTACTGGAGTCAAAGGAAATGCGCGCAATGCTTAAACTGTTCTAGAATGTTGGAAAACTTTCCTCGCGGATGAAATCCTTGAAATTAATGTCATGTACATAAAACAATATATGGGCACAATTAAGGACAATTTTTCTAGAGAAAGGGATATCAGGCACACTGATGTAATGTGGCACACTGAACTGAATGTTTCTATTGGTTTATTGTATTTAGTATGCGCTTATAAATCAAATCGTCAATATCTGGAGGAACTTTATGGGCAGGAAGGTGATGGCATTGAAAAATTCGGCATGTTATAAGTATTAAATGTTTCAAGGTCCTCCTTCATTGCCTGCGTTTTGATGATAAAACTACCTGAAACCAATGAAGGGTAAGCAAGAACCACCCTGCTCCAATTCGCGAAGTGTTTGAAAAGTTCGTGAGAAATTGCCAGAACTCCTATTCTCCTAGTGAAAATGTCACCATCGGCGAGATGCTTCCAGGTTTTAGAGGCAGGTTCTTGTCGACAATATATATCATTGAAACCGAACAAATATTGCGTAAAATTGTTTGTCCATGTGGATGTAAAAAAAATGACGTTCGCTTTTGTTAATGTAAAAGGGGGAGCACAATACAGCAATGTGTTTGATTTTATTGACGGGAGGGTTCTGGTTTCTTACAACTCGGGTAAAGAAAAAAAAATCTTGTATCCTCTCTTCACTCTGATAACGCCATTGATCCTACACTGGGGATAAAATGTATGGTAATCTTCTTTACCATGCTACATGTGGGGGTATTAATTCTCAAGTTATTTATCTTTACAATCAACTGGACCCAATGACCCGAAGAATGATCCTGAAGAGGTTAGCTCATGAACTGGTGATGACTGGTGATGAGGAGATGCAGCGAATAAGTCAGATGACATCCGGCCTTCACAACAGCATGCAAATCCGTATGAAACGATTTTTACCTGTGGATGATCGTCAAAAACCACCCCCACCCCCCAATAAAAGGAAGAGATATACCAGCTCTTGTCTGGAAACGGGTAAAAGAAGGTTGTCCAACTATGCATGTAAAAACTCCAACAGTGGAGTCTGCCTGTCCCACGCGAACATGATCTGTGAAGTTTGCATTTCAGGGTGTCAATTAACACCGCCACATCATTCTGAAACCAATGATTCGGATTGAACTTGATTCTAATTGAATCTATGTGCTTTGATATGTAAGTTTATCAACAGATTTTTTTTTAATAATTATTTACGTATCAAAAAACTACATTTGGGATTACTTTTAAATTTGTTCTTTTGGTTTTGTTATAAATAATAACTGTTTATTTTTACTATTTCTTTGCATATTTCCTTTGAATAAATCCCTATCAAGGTAAGTAATTTTCATGTTTAGTATAAGATAGTTTAGTATAGATTTTATAGACGATTTTCGGAAAAAATCTCCCAGGCACACGACGCAGGACCTAAAGGGTTTTCGAAGGCGCCCGACGGAGGGTTAATAGAACTTGAGGGAAACTCATCAGAAATCTTTAATGAAAATCTTATCTAATTTTCATTGTATTATATTTATATTTAATGCATTTTGATAATACAGAAGCTTCATCAGAATGATGTTGATAAATAAATATTTTTATGTGCAGGTTCATTAGCTGGGGTTTTCAAGGTACCCTATGGGCTCTTGGTTATATTATATGAATTGACACCGAAACGGGATATTGAAGCATATGGAATAGATGTCTCTATTTGACCCAAGAAGTTGCCAGAAAATACTCGGCATTTATATAAAATTAAATTTATTTTAACGTATTCTGGCAAACTTCGCAGAGGTTAGTAAGCTGACCGACGTCTCTATCGGAAAATTGAGATAGTTTGGCCAAGTGCCGGGCCATCGATTTTTCGACGCGAATAAAGAACGGTGCTTAGACAAGCAGGAAATATTTTCATTTATTTTCTGCCCAATCTCAATAAAGACGAATTGTTTAGGTCTAGGAGGTCATTGCTGAGTTTTTTTTTAATCGGTTTAGTTCTAAACTATCAAGGTGAATTAGTGTTTTTGCCTTTATTCAAAACAGTTTCAGTCAGTGTGTCTTTATTTTGAACATGCAATACTTTAACAAAAGTGAGACATAATTAGAATTGTGTTTTTGATTAAGAAACTATTATTCGTTTCATTCGAATTATGTACTTATTTGTCGTATATATGTTTGTGAACATGACCTAAAATATAGCTGATATACTCCACCTTTATTATTATTATTTTTTTTTATATAGTTTGCTTTTCAATTTTCGATACATTTTCCTAATTATTGTTTGATTTGAAAGCTACTTTGGCATTGTTTTTATATAGGAACATATCAGTTTTTTCAAACGGCTTACCAAAATATGTACATTTATATATATATATATATATATATATATATATATATATATATATATATATATATATATATATATATATATATATATATATATATATATATATACAAAGAGCGACGGCTGGCTGGATCGATGGAAAAAGTGCTTTGAGATTCGCCAAATAACAATCAGTGGTGACCCATTGTTCGCAGACAAGGATGCTGTTCCTGATTTTAAAACCCACCTTTGTCAGCACCTTTGAGAAAAAAGAAATTTCTCGTGAATAATTGTACAACTGCGACGAAACAGGATTAAATTACAAAATAATGCTGGCAAAAACCCTTGCATCAAAAAATGAAGTTGACTACAGAAAAGCAAAGAGCGTGTTACTGTTCTCACCAGCAGTAATGCTACTGGCAATCACAAGCTTAGATGGACCGTAGCTGCAAAATTCAAGAAGCCAAGAGCGTTTGATTTTCGACTTTGAATAAGGGAATATTTTTAAAATGTGTTATTAATTGTTTCGTTTTTAAATTGACGACACATTTATAATGTTCCAGAAAATCTAGGCCTAAAATATCATCGAAATCTATATCTAAGTTGAAAATATATATTTTATGAAGGTCGTTTAAAGCAATTGGTACAAGTGTTGATTCGATAATAAACAATTTTTGATTGGTCATGCCTTGAATTGTAATTTGTTCGGGAAATCTTGGAGGAAAACGTTTAACGGTATTTTCTTTAAATATTGAAATTCCTGCGTCGGTATCAATAAGTAATTTGAAAGTCTTTGTAGCGTCTTTTATGTAATAGAGATTTTGAGATTTAAGAGTCAGCAGTGGGTTTATAGGAAGATTTGTTCGGGAAAATTCAAATCCGGGTTCATATTGTTCAAATTTATAGCTTGCATCTGATTTGTAATTTGTACAAGTGGATCTTGTTCGTTCGGAAAATCTGGAGGATGTTCTTTGGGCTGGGTATATGGAAAATTTGATACATTGGTTGAGACGTATCATCTTGATAATCGTTTTGGTAATCATATGAGTATTCGGGATATTCTTCATAATAAACATTGGGTTCTACAAGGTCGGAATATTCTTCATCGTTTGCAGAGTAACCTTGATTGTTGTTGAAACCAACATAATGATTTCGGTGTTGATTAAATCGGAAATTCGGATTTTCTCTTATGACTGTAGGTCGTGGTTGAAATTGACTTTGTTGTGGAAATGGTTTTTGTGAAGTTTGGAAGTAATTACTGATTTGCTGTTGGAAAATGGGTGATCTTTGATTGGACGTTGCTTGGGCCAGGTACAGTTTGTTGTTGGAAATTGATTCATCTTTGGAAATTTGATGGTGTGTTGCTTGGGCTGTGCAGTGTGTGTGTTGTTTGGGCAGGTATGTTGCTTGTACATTACAACATTTTAAAATTTGCGATTGTAGTTTTCTCGATGTATTATTTTGCGATTTTATTTGGATATTCGCAATGGATTTGTTGAAGTACTGGTTTTCGAAATATGATAATTGTAATTCTCGGCGGATTCGGGATTGTGCTTCCGGGAGATCTCGTGGTTGACTGACACGAATGATTTGTCCTAATCGGGGTTCAAGTCCAGTTAGAAGTGCACTAAGGGCCATTGCTTCGATAAGACATATTTGTGCTTGTTTTTGTTCAGGGGTTAAATTGTATGATTTATGAATACAAGAATGCATTTTTGCATTAAGCATTTGGAGTCCGTTATAAAATGTAAGGCAGATTCGTTTGGGAGTTGTTGAGAGTTGTTAGTCTCTGGAAGTCTTGGATTAGGACTGAAAGATCTCTAGAATCGCGAAAATATAAGTTTAGGAGTTGTTTGATTTCAAGAAGTGAATTAGGGTTTCTTGAGCTTACTAGTTGAGCTGCTTTTCCTCTTAATTTATTTTTTATGTGAATGACTAATAGATTCTTTTGCTCAGTATTTGACATGTTATATGTATATTCACACGTATTCAGAAATGTGCTTAACATATTTGGTATTCCGGTATTATCGAAAATATTTCTGACAATTTATATGCTTCGACTTCAAATTCAGTTACGTTTTGGTTTGTAGCCATTTTGATTGATTTAATAATTGATTATTAATAACCACTTAATTATAATGAATAATTGGAAAATCGAGCAGTATTAAATTCGAATAAAAATAAATATATAAAAATAAAAGAAAAACAATTGTATGATGATTCACTTACGATATGATCGTGGACAGCATGAAGTTCTCCTGGAGTTGTCTTGCTCTATGAAATTGTACCAGGGGCTTCACCAGGTGTTCCTTCCATAGCACATTGAGTGAGGACTCGTCCGGTTTTTTTTATTCTTCTGATTAAAGGAATGGGATCCACCATCGATAGTTAGGACTTACTTGTTGTTTCAACGTTTTTCAGAATCCTACCGACTGCGCCAATTTGTTATATCACTCAAAGTAACTTTACTTTTTTTAAAAAAGGTTTTATTTTATAAAATACAATATTTGTAACATAAAAGAAAAATGAACAATAATAATGATGCTACTAATTAATATTAAGTAATGCACACAATATCTCGGTGATTTTACTATTTAAACGTTAAAAGTGCCTATTAGCATCTTCTGAGTGGGAACCATGTAGGTGGCCGTGACGCTTGAGGGCTTGTTCGGCGTCTTTTGCGAGAACGGGCGGATTTGACCATGGAATGAAGTTATATTGGAAGCTTGATAGCTATGGGACTAGAATTGCACAATATTGTATAATAATATTATTTATAACCACATATAACATATATATATATATATATATATATATATATATATATATATATATATATATACACACAAACACATGCATATCCATATGCACACACATATCCATACGCAACGCACACGCACACGTACACGCTCATACCCAGGCACATGCACAGGCACACGCACATGCACACGCGCACGCACACGCACACGCACCCGCACACGCACACCCACGTACGCGCACACACACACACACATCAACATATATACACATAGACACCTCTGGTTGTCGATCCGTTAGTTCTGTGAAGAGTCACGACGTTTCGCATAAATTTCATTTGGCATTTTCAAGTATTGTCCGTTTCGAGTAAAGAGTCCAACTGACATGCACGTGTTGTTGGGTTCACCTTTATAGGCGGTCGGCAGTTGCGCAGATTGTATTGGAATAGTTCGGGGCTGTTCGCGGCACATGATTATGTGTATACCAGGTGTGTTGGTAATTCCTTTCCGGTTTTTTCGCTAAAGAAAACACGTTATTATTGATTGATTTGTCCGTTACTTTGTGATAGTTCATTTTTTAAAAAAAGGGATAAAACAATTTTTTACTTTATTATCTATCACTTTGATTAAAAAAAAAAAAATGTCTGACTATAGTTTCGTAAAACGACTTTACATTCTCAGAGTGTACATGTCATTACAGAATGTAAAGTCGTCTTACGAAACTATAGTCACACAAATTTTGTTTAAAAATAAAATTGATAGATAAGTAAAAAATTGTTTTATTCCTTTTTTAAAACACGTTATTTACAATGGATAGTTAAAGTCGATGGGCCGGCTTCGCCAAGTGATAACCATGATTTTTTCGCTTTGGATTTTCGAAATAAATCCATTTTTTATCACCCGTTACTATTCGATACAGAAATGATTTCCTTTCATACCTTTGAAGCAGCATTTCACTGCCGATTTTCTAATTGCCAGTCATTCGATTCATGTGGCACCCATCTTCCCATCTTTTGGATCTTTCCCATAGCTTGTAATCGTTCACAAATTGCGACTCGGCTCACATTCAACTTTTCTGTCAATTGTTTTTGAGTTTGTGTTGGGTCTTCACCCAATAACTCCTACAATTCTGAATCAACGTTTTCGGCCTGCCGTCTGATTGTCATATGTTCATATGGTTGGGGCAGGCTCACTTTAAGTCTCTACCACCAAACGATGACTTTCAGCGGCTTTTTTCTTTTGATGAAAGAAGAAAAGTAATGCGTGCCGCAAATACACGTTTTTAGCTACAAAATTCGACATTTCCAAAAAATTATAAATCTATAACGCTATTTTGGCGGAACGTAACTTGTGTAGTTCTGAGGTTAATATCAGTAGAATAAAATACCTTAAGTGTCAAATAATAACATTGCATACTTATGGCTAGTGAAATCTGTTACAAAAAACTAAAATAAAAAAAATATCTTACATACATACAAGGAGTCAAGTCAACAGTACCATGGATCACACAAGTCAGAGCTGATCTGGGAAAGGCACAAATGGGTCCGACAGAGTTTGAGGATAGAAGAACTAACAGAAACAAAATACATATGTGGAACGTTGCATCAGAGAGCGAAGTTTCGAGGAAGTCGGGAACAAAGTGCACGGAGGAGAGAAAGAGAATCCACGGAGAAAATATGAGAGATGTGTGAAGGATCAGAAAGAACACTCGAAAATAAGTGAGAATGCTTTGCGTGATCCAACAGGGTCTCTACGCACCTAATAATATATATATATATATATATATATATATATATATATATATATATATATATATATATATATATATATATATATATATATATCGCGCGCGCTTTTATCGCGACCTGCTGATAATTCTTGTTTTTCATTAAAATTGAAGCATATAAATCTGAGAAGTACGTAGTTTCAATGGCTTTGCGCTATACCTCACAGAGGTGTTGTAATAATTGATTTGTTAAAAGACATATTTTTTAAATGTGTTCGAAAATGAAATGAAACATGGTATTGTTGATTGCTTACCTGTTAGCGTCGTTGCATTATATTTCATTGGGATATATTAAATAAGGAGTAATGACACCAAAATGGATAGAGCTTCATTGGATAGCATCATCATGATATGAAAACGTAATTTATACCATCTGTAAGAGAGAAAGAATCGGGCGTTTTTGTAACTGTTTTCAAAATATATCTTTCAGCTACTAAACTTTCGTTTTAAATAAACATTTTAAATAATGAAACTTTCGAAACAATTCAATTTCTATATATATATATATATATATATATATATATATATATATATATATATATATATATATATATATATATATATATATATATATATATATATATATATATGTGTATATGTATAAACATGTTTCGTCAATTGGTGGTTAGACTCATCAGGGTACCGGCATATAGCATTATTCACAATCATACAACCCACACTCTCAGCGACTGGTCTTCGGATGGCTTATATATACCGTTTTTCATTTCTTTGGACTGCGTCCAATGAGACAAGAATAGTCGGAAGTTATGTACCCCAACCGCTTTTTCCACAGTCTCATGTGGAACACACAACAACCTACGTCTCTGCCAAAATGAATATTGGTAGGCATATATTTCGTCTGTTGGTGGTTAGACTCATTAGGGGTTTAATCCGATTTGAACTTTTGTCCTAACAAATAAGATTCCTTTTTCAGTATGAAAGTGATTGCACTGCGTAATTTTCAATTGGGGGCTTTTAAGGAAACCGATAAATTGAGTGAAATGTCATGAGAGTAAGGTAATTTTAAGGCATTATTTTTAAAAAGCGCAGTGGATGAATTGGGGAAAGAAATAGAGAGGGCAAAGATAGGGAAAGCGCCAGGACATGACGAAGCAACTAATGAAATGATAAAATATATGGGAGAAAAAGGAAAAGTAATTTTACTGCAGTTAGTGAATAAAATACTGAGATGCAATAAAATAACGGCAGACTGCCAATTAGCGGTAATACTTTCAATTACAGCAATTAATTGAGAGAATATTAGATACTGACGAAACCATATACGTAGGTTTTATAGATATTTCAAAGGCATTCAAGTCAGTAAATAGAAGGCAGATTTGTACAATACTGGATAAATAGAATGTAAATAAGGAATAATTAGAAGTATCTCAAATCTGTAATCGAAAACTAGAAACTATGTCCGAACAAAAAATAGAGTATCTCAAAGATTTACAACTGCATCTGGAGTGAGACAAAAGAATAAAGAAAACAACATGGGAATATTTCAATCTAGAAAGGGTAGACATTAATCATTTAGCTTTTGCGGATGATATAGTACTGCTTACGAAAAGAGAACTAGACATAGAGTTTAATTTAAATGTATGGTATCAGGAGCTGGGCAAAAGTTAACTGGCAATAAACAGAAGTAAAACAAAAATAAAGGAGGTATCGAGAAAACACAAGAACATAGGAATTAGATTAAAAAACATAGATTTGGAACAAGTTAAACAATTTAAATACTTAAGAATAGCTATAGCGGAAAATGGAAAGAGAAGTAGAAATAGAAGAATGATTAAAAGGCAAGGCCAAAAGGCCAAATTCTAATATTCGCTAATTAAGAAAGTATTTAACTAGAGAAAAACGAGAACAGGGACTAAGATTAGAGTACATAATGCACTATGCATCCCAACTTTGACATATGGCTCCAAAATGTCGAAGCTGAATGAACATCAGAGAAGAAGAATACAGGCCTGTAAGATGATAGTATTGAGAAGAATTATAGAACCAACTCTGAAGGACTGCGTATCAAATAAGGAAATTAGGAGGAATGAGGGGTAAAATCTGTAGAAGCAAGGATAAAGGAAAATGCTCTGTGATGGTTTGGTCTTGTATGCAAAATGCCTTGCACGAGACTGACCACGACCACGAGAGAAATGGAACGATGAGATTCACAGGTATCTTAGAGAAGGGGGACTGGACTGGAGAGAGGCCGAGGAACTTGCGAGGGATAGAGGGGAGTGGAGGAAGAGAGTGACAGACGATTAAGAAACCTTAACTCGACACTATTGTAAACGAGTATAGAACATGATGATGATGATAATTTTAAAAAGCTCCTAGTAGTTACTTAGAATCAGCTGATGCCATTCGTGAAATATGTGAACTAGAGGGGGAAGGTACCTTGCCAATCCCAGGAGTATCCCATACTATCGTTAATGCCAAGGAGCTGTAAAAGCATCCCTCATGTTTCTACAGTTTGCAATTTGTAAAACTCTCTTCAAACCCATACTGATTTTCGATTCATTAAACGAATTGTTAACTGCAATGAAAAATAAGTTTATTTCAGCAATCTAATAATGTAAAGGAATCGATTATGCAAGCCAGGCAAGGCAACCAAGAAGCCGGAACGCAACCAGCTCTTCTGGCATCAAGGTAAGAAAGATTTGTAAAAAATATTATGCTGTGTATTTGGTGGAATTTTGAAGGTATATTTAAAAATGATCTAATTCCTTTTGAATTGGTTTCTGATATTCTGATAGTAGGGAGATAAATTCAGACTCTACCCATTTACACTTGAGAGAGTACACGCTGTTCTGGCCGTATAGTATCCAGCCTTTGGTCAACAGTAAAAAAGTCCCTCCACATTGAGAAAATGCAAGACCACACTTCTGATCTTCTACACAAATCTGGCCACCTAATGTTAATTGCCGGCTAATGCTGGCCAATTAATGAATTAGACTTTGAACTTTTCCCTCCAGGATCTCACTCCGTCCGATTGCTACTTGTTCCAATCTATGGCGTACTTTTTTCGAGAAAAAAACATCAGGGCTGAAGAAGGGCTAAAAATTGGCTCTGTCAAATTTCTCGCCTCTACCAATAGAGTTACTGGTACAAAGTACAGTGCAAAGTACAAAGATAGATGGAGGTAATCGAAAACAACAGCATATATTTCGAACAAAAATCTCCAAGTATACAGTTTTTACACAATGAGTATCTCAAAAACTGAAATATTTTTGTTACATCTTTGTAATTGATATCAAAATACATAGCGTCGATGCAAAATTAATTTTTATATTCTTAAAATATCCATTAAAATTAAACTACTGGCTATATGAAAAGATAATTTTATCATAAGGAAAGAAAACGTTAGGATTTTTTTTTTAATAACACCAGCGATACGTACATGTTTACCATAACTCTATGGCATTTTTCTAATCCAGCAGCTAAGTTTTCAAACATTTTTCGCGGGTAGCGTTTTGATTATTTCGTTGTCAGTATTCTCTGGTACTGGTCAATTTTTTATGGCTATTTAGGAACGCCATAAAAAGAAATCACAATAAGTTAGGTCTAGATTGGAATCGTCTATTTGTGACATTTCGGAAATATTTCATTTATTCCGGTAGAGATTCGTTAGACGTGTGACTGCTTACTCCATCTTGCTGTATCCGAATGCTGCTGTCCTAATCAGGAAATATTTGTAATTTCGACGTAAATAACTCTTTTAACATTATTACAAAATCTGCAGTATTAATAGTTACAGTATTGCGCCCACTATTACCCTAAAAAAAATAATGACCAATTTGCTACTTATTGACCCAGCTGTCCAAACAGGGACTGAAGTGATTGCTGATACTTAAATCGCGGTTTCCTCGAATTTTGCTCATTGACAAAGCTGCTAAGATAGAAATGACATTCTTCCAGGAAACAAAACGAACAGGACAACAAAATAGTTTTCATTGTATATAGTTTTAAAATGTTCAGGATTAAAATTCAGCCTAAGCTCGTTCAGACTGCTATTAGAGCAATCGAACATTGCGTCTTGATAAGTTCTGATTGTGTCTTATAAAACACCCAACTCTCTCCATATATTTAACGTTTCTCGCACTCCACTGTTTAAGGTGAAGTTTGACATTGTTCAATGTATACGTACGCAGTACGTTTTGCCATACTTATACGGACACTATTTGTGTTGTTTAGTGACTTGAAAATTTTATCTCCGTCAAAAAATGGAGTTAACTTGTGACAATATTCATGCCATGATTTACTAAGACTTTCAACGTGGATTATCTCAGCACTGCATCGATCAACTCACTTCGACTTTTGTCGATAAAATCATTGTATATCCTTGGTTTAGTGAATTCAATATTTGTCGTGGTTCGCTCACGAAGGAATTTAAAGGAGTTTGTCCAAAATCGGTTCTTCTACCAGAAAACATCGATACTTTGCGCAAACTGATAAAGTATATATCGTCATGTGACATACCGTGTATTGGTAATCCCTGGGCATTAGAATCACAAACATATACAAGATTTTACATGAATACACACATGAAGAAATATCTGTGCACGTTGGATTCCGCATAATTTGACAATCGCTCAAAAAAGGCTCGTGTCGATTGGTCCAAAGGAATGCTTAAAAATACGGTGGTGGTGCATCAAAAGACATATATAACATCTACACAGGTGACGAATCTTGAATGTATGCGTATGAGCCTGAAACTAAAACGCAGTCGACTGTATGAATTTTTATGATGAGCATTTCAAAATGAGCCAAACCCAACAAAAGTTCGAAGTAAATGGTCGCCTTTTGGTTTTTTAGGATACATGTGCATTTGACTACAGTGCCACTAGAGAATCGTAGAATAGTCCATTCTAAATGGTACACCACCATTTGCTTGCCAGAAATATTTGAAGAAATAAGAAACAAACAACCAGCGTCGCAGTATTATTCTTTACCATGACAACGCGAACTCACACATAGGACCGAATTCAAAATTTGACGGTTCAAAACATGGAATTCACGGATCATCCGCCGGACAGTCCTAATTGGGCGCCCAATGATTTGTTTTTGTTCCCGTTCGTGAAGAATAATCTACGTGGTCAACGATTTTCGACGCCAGAAGAAGCGGTTGATTCGTTCGTTCAAATTACATGTTTTGGCGATACCTCAATCGAAGTGAAAAAAGAGCTATGAAAATAGTATTCAACGTATGCAACAATGTATCGATCATCCGAGAGTATATTTGAACAATAATAAAACCATTTTCAAAGATAAATTATTTGTTTTTATCTATTATTCGGGATACACAAATAACAACCCTCGTTACAACGTAAGATTGAATATTAGTATATAATTTTTTACACTGAATGTGCGCCCCGTTAAGTGATTCATCTTCAGGAAGCGATCTGAAAGATGGCACCAGCTTATATGCCCTTCCACCATAAGTTTGCCTAGAAGGAAGATTTATTAACTAAAAAAATGTATTGCCCCCCCTCCCCACCCCCCCCCCCCTAAAAACAAAAACACAAAAGGATTTATTTGGAATTGTAGTTTACATTCTATAATTTATTAGGTTAATAAATATTTATATGTTCAAATAATAATTAAAAATAACAAAACTATTTAATATAAACAATATATTTACAAAAGTTATATAAAACTACAACAATCTATATAATATTGTCATGTCCTTCCAATTTTTTCATTTAGAGGAAGTTCTTCGTGGAAATTCTTTTTTATCACTTCGGTTGGTAAGCAGAAGTTAAATATCAAACATAGTACCCAAATAAACAACAGCACACCTAACATTATGAAGAAAAATGATGAATAACGTAAATAATCAGGAAAGCCTTGTATCAGTCGTAGTTTGGAAGCCAGATCATCTTTTAATTTGATAGTTTGGGCCAAGTAAAATACCGGAACAAATATTTTTGGCATATCTCGATATAAACTGAAAGAAATTATAACATTATTAGCTTTATAAATATAATATGAAAGTAAATATGTTAAACATATATTTAAGAAGTGTTTTTATAATAGATGTTACAAAAAATAAATGATTTGGGGTGAATTAAAAAAATAATTAATAATATTACATAAAACACTTAGCATTCTCTTTTTTAAAATATAGCTAATTAGGCAGCTTTATTACGTGCTAAACTTAGTTTAGGTTAGGTTTGGTTAGGTTACTTAGTTTGCATCATTTACAAATACATATCTCTTAAAACGATATAAATCAATATAGACATGATTGTGGATATTTAGTGGGGAGGAATGTCGATTCTTCAAAATATTTAAAATCAATGGAGAACGGAGAATAATGGAAATGCAACAACAAAAAATATCCTTTATTGGATTCATTTTATAATCTTTATGTATATACTGGCGGTATTATGTACCGCCAGTATATTACATTTAATACACCAAAAAGTAACAAATAGCAATGGTTATTGTCCTTTCTTCTTGATCTAAATTGGTTCACTGATTTTATTATAACACTAGATAACTCTAAAAGACATTTACCGTTTTGAACCGCTGAAAGATTATACATGCGTCATGAATTTATGCCTATATCATAGATAATGTCTGAATATGTTCTTTTTATTTTACCGAACGGGAGAAAAGGGGATGAAAAATCAGTAAGTATGTCTTCGTGTATGCGATGGTAGAACGAGGTAGAAAGGGTAGAAAGAGAAAGTAAGAAATAATTAAAATGTGTTTGTTTGTTCGTAGCACCGGTTAAAAGTTCGACTATTGAGTTCAGCGGTTCTGTTTTGAATATCATTTGACTTGTTTTGTTATTGTGTTTTTTAATGAAATTGTATACTGTTTAATCTAGTTTTATTGTAAAATTAGTTCTTACAAGTTATTTCAAAATATACTGAAATTACAACTATTTGAAAATAATAAAGTAAATATAGAAGTGCGAACTTTTAAGGTATCTATTTTAAGATATTTAATTAAACATTTTGTGTGATTTCAGATGTCAGGATAAAAATTGAAATCACAAGTCCAACAATTTGTGTTCAATGTTTATTTCAAAATGGAAAACATTAATGGAGGACCTTTAAAGCCTTTTTTAACCATTCAAGACGTAAATAATTATTAATTTGATTACGTTTTACTTATTTTGCACTATTATGTCGTAATTTCTTTAGAGAGTTGCAGCAGCATTAAAAATATCCAGGAAAACTGTATATTCTATGTTCCTGGAACAAGCAGACCTCGTCCAAAAACCAAAATAACAGACCCGAAGAAAGTAAAATGGAAGTTTGAAATACATTGTACAATATGTTTGTATAATTATATGATATGTTTGTAATAAATGTATAATGCAACTGTATAAAGACCCCTATATTCCCACAGCGTGGTAACATTTTCATAATATCAAAATGGGTCTCAACAACAATGTTAATTGAATAGATAACATAATGATTTTGACCAATAAAAAAATAATTTTATTCCCTGTTTTCATCAATAACAAAACAATTTCATTTATTGGCTACTTCCCTAAAATTTCGTGATAACTTGAAATTGTCCGTACAATTAACCTACACCATTCTACGTTTGATATGTCATAAATCTTTAAAATTTCATGACACACACTCGAAATTTTACGTCAAAATATTGATCTACAACAGGACGTTTTGTAATTTTATGTTATAAGAATGTACAAATAAATTCATCGTCTATTTAAGTCATGAACATAAATATCCAACTTTCCAGGCAACAACCACATTCAATATCATTTGCACTAATTCGACTAATAATTTTTGATTTGATTCATATGGATAAAATTGATGACACACGGGTAATCTTTTGGCAGTTCAGCTGTATTTAGATCTTCTCAGAGCATATTATCTCGGGCGTTCACAAGTTTCAAGTTCATTTAAATATGCTAACGGCCGGGGCAACCATTCAAGAGTTGAATTAATTGGATCGCATTCATATACTATCTGCCGTAAATTTGGAGATCTCTTCAGCCGGTCGATTGTCATTTCTACAAGCTCTAAAAATTGCAATGTTTGGTGACCTTGGTGTGAACTGGTGTAATTTTCCCAGAAAATGAGATTTAGACGAACTAGAAAATTCTGCAGAATATCAGACTGCAATATTTCGACTACATAACGGACTGCATTTAAATTTCGTCTGTTGGTTATGGTACTATGACTTACTGTAAATATAAAACCGGAATTTGCGCATATATGGCCCTATCTGTCAATATAGCTACCGTCAAACCGTGACATTAGCTCCATTTGCTTGTTGATATCTGACGAAAATTTTCAATTCAGAACAATACAGTCTCATAGAACAGCATAGTTTGTAATAGCGTTGAACATTTCGAATTTTGTGTCTGGAAACCTTACGGTAAGCATGCTCTTGGGAAGTCACAATGCTTTGAGTGGTTTAAAATATTCAAAAGTTGGGATTTTGACGTGAGAAACGAAGAACGAGAGACCACCGAAAAAGTTTGCGAAGACAGTTTGTAAGCATTGTTGGATAAGGATAACGCTCAAACGCAACAACTAGCGGATCCATTAAATGTGACATGAGAAGCCGTCTCTATATGTTTGAAAGCGATTTGAAAGATCCAGAAGACGGAAAATCGAAAAACCACTTGCGAAATGCTGCTCGCCAGGTACAAAAGAAAGTCATATCTCCATCCAGTTTGTGACTGGCCAGAAAAAGTGGATATATTTTGAAATTCCTAAGCGTAAAATATCATGGGTAACTTTGGCGAACCATCGACATCGACTGCAAGGTCAAATCGCTATGAACGGAAGACAATGTTCTGTATTGGGTGGGATCAGAAGGGTGTAACCTATTATGGGCTGCTAAAACCTGGCAAAACCATTAATAATGAACGCTACCGACAACAAATGATCGATTTGAATCAAGCTTTACGTGAAAAATGACCAGAACATGAAAAAAAGTGATTTTGCTTCATGACTTGGCTTCGTCCGATTACTACTTATTTGCATTTATGGGACACGCACTTGTTGAGCAGCGCTTTACTTACGAAAATATACGAAAATGGCTTTTTGCCTGGTTTGCCTCAAAAAAGCAACAGTTTTTTTTCCACAAATTGTCAGACAGTTCGGAAAAATGTATTCTCTAGCGATGGGCAATAAATCGAATAAAATATTTTTTGTCATTTTCATACAATAAACATGTATTTTCTATATAAAAAATCTGGTTTCATATTTATGTATTTGTAAATTTAACGAACAAATGTTTACATTATTTTGAGCAAAAAGTTTCCTTAAAGCTTATCCAAAATGCAACCATATCCACGGAAAAAAAAATTTTATTTTCCTATTATTAATAATTGGCATGGAATGCATGAAAATTGGCAATGTCGCCAATTCTTAAGAATATTCAGTTTTTTGTTTCATTGCCCATTTAAGATATTATTTGAAAAGAAGATTAAATCTTTTATAGCCATTTATTTTATGTGTTTTAGAATAAATTTAGTTTGTTTTTTTTTCCAAAATAAAGCAAAACTTAATAACATAAATAAAAACTTAAAGACATTAATGCATCGTTTAATGTCAAAGTTGAAATTATTAGCACTAATTCTTCACACCTTAACACCATAACATATTTTAAAAGATTCACGTCACACTTAGAAATACATAATTAACTGTTTTAAAAAAATAAATGTGTAAAATGAGTTTATTGAATTTATGCAAGCCTGGCACTGTACTAAGATATTTTCTCGAACATGTTGAATAAGTTCTCTTATATTGCTAATCTGGCTTTTCCATGAATAAAAAACGTATAGTGATATTTGCGTCCAGAATTCCATTTTGGTTTTAAATGGAATTTAAACACACACTGATATACACCGAAATAATTTTTATCGCCAACATGCTTTGTTGTGCGCATTTTTTTAATTAGTTAATAAGACGTTACCGCTTTCATTTTTTAGCTGATGTATGGCTGATTGTTAATTAAAAAATGTTTTAACAACGTTCATCAGTTCATATGTAGTTTATTCGTTAAATAATAACCAATTATTATTTGCCAAATATACTTTTACACATAAAGGGTTAATAATAATTATTTTAGTGTAGCCGAACATTCGATAATGGTCGCTGTCAACCGACCTAACGATACGGGTGAAATTGTGAGTTTGCGTAATCACCTTCGAACCGAGCGATTTATTCGCAAAATTTTCGACACATTTCCAACGCATTTCATGCTGCTCGATATTAAAACAAAAACAAGACAAATAACCATGCGTTCCGAAGAAAATATCGCCGATATTATTCGCATTGTTGATGAAGATCCAAATTTATCAAGTCTTCACCGTTCGCAAGTTGGGATTTGTTAGTTTGACTACTTGAAATTGTTTGGGTAAAAATCTTGGTGCCACAAGCAAAACTCAAATTATATCGAGGAAATGCGATTTTACGCCTTTAGATAATATTCTTTGGGGTTATGTTAAATTGTTTGTCTATGCCGATAAACTAGCAACTATTGACGTCTTGGAAGCCAATATAACTCTGATAATTGCGGACAAAAAACCCCAGTTACTTGAAAAAGTGGTCGGAAATTATATTGATAGAATGGGTTTTGTCAAATATAGCCACGGCGGACATTTCGCCGAAATTGAATTCAACTATTAATGCCATTGAATATAATTTCACATAAAATAAATAGTTTCAATGTATGTAATTTGGTTGTTGTTTTATTTACCCTATATATGCTTAAAATGATAATTATTATCATAGTTTTTCGATTGCCGATTTAATAACTTAAATTTTTTTTCTTAATTCCTTAAGTTTTTGATCATTGTCGTAAGGAACCTTTTTCTTTCGAATGATGTGAAAAATCGTTTGTTAAATTTACGAAAGGTGTGATCTCGAACACTCGAAATGGTTTGAGGATGCTGATGACTGCAGGCCTTAATGAATTAATCAACAGGACAACAACAACAAATATTAGAACTAGCATGAACTAGGTGTAGCATGATGGACGTATTCTTAGTTATTCCTTAAGTCACTTTTCAGGCTCGAGCTTTGACTGATGATGGCTTAAGGCCAGAAACCGCTCTCGGGAGATGCTTACTGACGTTTGGTGACGACTGACGCAATGGACAAATTTTTATGTGAAGCACGAAAGAAAGTTCTTTGTTCTGTGAATATTTTTGATATTTTTGTTGAAATTTAATCCATTACAGTGGAACAGACTGCCTTATAAATATCCACCACCACTAGGCATTAATTTAAATATCTAAATTATTATTAATTTATCGATGTGTTGTTGGAATAGTTAGACGAATTATAAGTGGAATGTCGTTCTTTGAATTGTTAACTGAGGTTTATTGCTTATTTTTACTTGATTTTTCAGAAAACACTCCAAAAACATCTAATAGTGTTGAACCGTATGTCTTTGTCAGTTGTATTGTATGTAGTACCATCCTGCAGCAAATACACATCAATGCTATTCAATGCTTATTTTATTGACTGCATTTCTTCAGCATTCATACTAATCACAGTATTACTATTACCAAGAAAAAATTGACTAATATTTCGATTTGCCTAAAATATATACCAACCAGTAATTCTTTTATTCACTCCAAAAACCGGCTTCACTCTTAAACAATATTTATCTTAAAAAATAATTAATTTTGGTCCTTTAATAATCAAACTACCGGAAGTACGACATTGCCAACTGTCTCTTTGTTGTAATTCATAGGCGAATTGAATTCCATACGCATGTAGACGCTAATCTTTTCGCAAAATCCTCCATAAGAGGCCATAAGATCAAATCTTGCGAACTATTGGAAGTTGAATATGTAAGTTTATTTTTCGGTTATCATTTAAACATTTTATTTATGCGCTTAGTTTTTGATCTTCTACTATATGCACTTTGTGTAATTATTTCAAACACCATTGTATTGTGTACTATGAAGTTTAAGGTTTGCGGATAATTCCTGGAAGGTTTGTGGTGGCCAGTTTCAACTCTTCAGATTTTATACCGTTGAAATGATTGAATGTGGTTCTTTGAATATTTAATTGTTTGTGGCTTATGGACATATGCTCGGCTTTTCAAAAAATCCTCCAAAAAATCTAATAGTGTTAAATCAGATGCTATTGTCAGTTGTATGATATGTAGTCTCAAATAGACATTAGATACATCGATATGATTCAATGCTGCCCATAAAAGTCATTTATTTAGTTTTCTTCAAATTAGTTTGCTTCAAAATATTAATAATCGCACTATTATCATCTTTCAAGAAAAAATTGGCCAATAATTGCATTTGGCCAAAATACAGAACAACCAGTAACTATTTGTCAATGTAGAAATTCTTTATGAATTGCACAATGATTTTCTTTACTCCAGGTGAAATAACATTCACTCTTAAACAAAATTTAGTTTGAAAACAAAAACATCTGTATTTAACTATTCAATAATCAAGCTAATAAAAGTACGATATTGTTTAAAGTATCATTTTTTAGTTCATGGGTGAATTAAAGTGTACGCACCTGTTAATGCTAACCTAACTTATTCGCAAAATCCGCCATAAGGAGGATGTCCCATAAGGAACGTTCAATTCTAACAAACTATGTGAACTTCAAGCTGTCAGTTTAACTCTCGATGTAAGTTTTTTCAAAGACCAATTTTTTGAAGTTTGAATAATGTAAATGTTATGTTGCAATGTGTATGGTTAAAATTATGCTTTCTTAAATTTTAATTGGATTACAAGTTTGTATTTAAAATACCAAAACTTTATAACGTGAAAATATATTTGCATATTCTTTATTTTTAACTGCACACAAATTTTAATGTATTATTAATTTTAATGTTAATTTGGATCTCTGTAGTAATTAATTTGTTTCAAACCTTATTGTTTCACTCACCTTATTCCTTGTATAGGTTGCAGTAACATATTCATTTGCACATTCGCACTTATCTCCATAATAATACCCGATTTCTGAAAATAAAATTACAATTAATTAATTTTATTTATTAAAAAATAAAATATTTTTTAGGTTACGTGCATTCATTAACATTGAAATCTCACTCTAAAAAACACAGAGGCTACAAATGGATTGACTACTAAAAATGGTCGAAAGAGATCGGTATTATGTGTTACGAGAGTTGATATTTATGTAACCTGAACAATAAATAAAAACAAATATTTATCCTTGAAAATGGTTTTATTGTTTTTCAAAATTTTCTCCGCCATGATCGATATAGTTTTGCATACGTTTGAACCATTTTTCATAGCACTTTTTCCATTCCGATTAAATTACCTCCAAAACATGCATTTTGAACGCACGAACTGCTTCTTCTGGCGTCGAAAATCGTTAACCACGTAGTTTAATCTTCACGGATAGGAACAAAAATAAATCATTGGGTGCCAAATCAGGACTCTACGGTAGATGATCTATAAATTTCATGTTTTGACCGGTCAAATATTAAGTTGTTCGGTCCGATATGTGAGAGCTCGAGTTGTCATGGTGAAGAATGATCCCGCGTCGCTGGTTGTTTTTTTTTATTTCCTCAAAGACTTCGGGCAAACCAATGGTTATGTACCATTCAGAATTGACCATTCTACGATTTTCTAGTGGCACTGTAGCCACATCTCCTTTTATCCCAAAAAAAAAAAACAGGCGGCCATTTGCTTCGAAGTGCTTCTTGCGCGAACAACTTTCCTTGGGTTTGGCTCATTTTGAAAGACCCGTACTTTTGGGCTTATACGCATAAATCGATTGTGTTCTTTCAGCACACAATCGACACGAGCCTTTTTTTGAGCGATTATACGGAATCCAACGCAAACAAATTTTTTTCACGGCTAAATGTTCATGTAAAATCTTGTATATGTATTTCATTCTGATACCCAGGTATGCCCAATCTCGCGGTATATCACATGATGATTTTGCTTATCAGTTCACCCACAGTATCCATGCTTTCTGGCACAACAACCGATTTTCGACGACCTTCTTTAAATTCGCCCGTGCGCGAACTATGGCCACGATTGAACTCACTAAACTAGTGGTTTTAGATAGTGCTTCATCGCCAAATATGAAATGAAAAATTGAAATAAAAATTTTTACGAATTAATTCCATTTTTTTAATTAAGCTGGATTTTTCAAATCACTAAACAACACAAATAACTTTGCAATGCATATGTCAGATGGCTCCTAGCAACACCATCGGTGCCAATTCCGGATACATAAGTAGAAACCATCGAATCTGTGAGTATACAAATGTTTAGAGAATGGTAAAATGGGTGATTGTCTATCCAGTAAAACAGTTTATGATTGTTAACGTTAAGATATTTTACTTTGACAAGAACGTACTATAATCTTGGATCATCCACTACAATCACTTTATCTGTCTAAAGAGGACTATTTTCTATTTCCAAAGCGAATTTTTTCTATGATAGTTGCGACTCAGCCATGGCTACAACGTTACATTCTGGTACCTCGATAAAGTAGCGCAGCTTTTGAGGAAAGCTAAAAAAGCATGTTTTAATATTTTAGTGTTGTAGATGGAGCATATTTCGAATCTGTATTTATAGAAATATCACCAAATTTTGTTCCTTCCTAGATATTCCATCATATTTATACAATTTGTGAACCGAAAGAGATTTACCACAAATCATTTGTTTTTTAATTTTTTGAAAAGCGTTTTGCTAATGATATTAGCATTATCAGGAGATGATTCTAATCTAAATTCAATTACTAATTTAGATTGAATTATTTCTTGATGCTAAATACGTTTAATCTTTTTTAGACTGAGAGAGCAGCCTGATGATGCTAAGATGATTAGCGAAATGCGCCTAGAGAAATTAAAATCAAGTTATGTGTGTTCTAGGGCATCTCTATGATCTTAATGTTTCATACCAAAAATTTCAATATAAGGATGTATACACTATTTGTATGTTAGTATTAATTTAATGAACTATGAAGTAACTAATTTATTTTTTAAAACATATTTATCTTTACGAATTATATTCCCAATCGTTCAGAATAAAACTACAATTTTATACTGCCACAGATTATTCCTCCCGTTAAAAAAAAACAATTCAATTATTTTCAGATAATTATTATCTACGCAGAAATTTTAATCATTCAAACATCATTTCTTCCGTAGAAACTTTCGGTGTGAAGCACTAAACTCGAAGATATTTATCACGAAACATCACTTTATGTAACATTTCGGCGTGCGTTTCGTTAACCTGATGATGCTTACATGGTTGGTAAAATACGCACCGAGAAGCTAAATAAACTTAGTTGGTGTTTAGTGGTAAATCTCCTCGAGTTCTCTTATCTCCTCTCCTTCGAGAGAATCCTTTAGCAAAAACTTTAAAAACCAGCTTGGTGATGACATTCTCAAGACTCAAATAGTTCTGAGATTTCAAAACAGCTATTTTATTTTTTTGCTAAAAAAGGTATGCAATTATAATTTTGAATACAGGGCTAGCCAATATCTTTTTGCACTTAATGATCTGTCGCAATCGTCTAGATGCGCAGAGGACCGCTATCCTTCATATTGTTTCTCGACAATACAGTCGCAATTTTAAAACAATTTAAATAATGGATCATGTCTTAAAATGTATTATCTTTTCTGTATAGAGTGTAGATTGAACGACATCCTATCTTCATTCTATAGTCTTAGAACATCTATACTTCTATACTCTATACTAATATATAAATCTACAGTGATTTTTACGGTTGTTCCGTTATAACTACTGAACCATGTATCCGATTGACTTGAAAGTTGATATCCATGTAGAAAATACATGTACTTAATGGATAGGCTAATATTTATATGAGTGTTGGACTCCCTACACCAGTTCCGGGGGCGTTAATGATGAGAATCGCTAATATCTGATTTTATAGCTTTTACAAACTTATTATTAAAATGAAAATTTGAAATGATTTTTTTCTTTCTTGGGCTATATTAAGACTAGAACGTCTGCAACAGAGTTCAAACTCCTAAAACGCTAAATTTAAAATTTCAGCTTTTATCAACTTATTATTGATTATTATTATTATCATTTACATTAACTACTATTATTATTAATTTTAATAAATTAATTATTAACTAAACTATTAAATTAATATTTTTCTGTAGCATTAAAAATTTCTTTGTTTTTTTCTAATCTTTTCCAAATATCAATTGAGTTATTTAAAAAGATATTAAAAACATATATATCTATGTATATGTATATGTTTATATTTATTAATTAAAGAAGAAAGAGAAAAATAGAAGGAAGCGTGGAATAATTAGATTAAAACGAAAAATTAGTTTCTCCGCATTAAATTAGTAAGATATTTATTTCAACTTTTTATATTGAATTTTCGGTTGTCAATCTCAAGATAGTTTTTAATTATTTCCAATTATTTGTTGTAGTCATAAATGCCTAAAAAAACGAAAGTCCAAATTAAATTTGGTAACGTCTAAATCAAAGTATATAAAAGTTAAGCGTGCATGTGAAAGTCAAGATGAAACGGAAAATAGATTACAAAAAAAGGAAAGAAGATTTACGACGTATGAAATTAAAAATTCGTTGGAAAGTAAAAATAAATTGTAGTTTTTCGTATGATCCTCCAGTTGATTATAAACAAGATTCAAAATTAAGTTCATTGACAAAAATTTGTAGTTATTGTAAAGCATTAAAGTGGATTGGTGAATGTGAAGGTTTGTGCTGTTCAGCTGACAAAATAAAACTAGAACCTTTGCGACAACTCCAGAGCTATTAAAATCGCTACTTCATGGAACACATGTAAAATCAAATGCATTTTTAAAATCTATCAGACCTTACAACAATGCTTTCCAAATGACATCATTCGGTGCAATGAAGATGTCGTTTTAACTAATAAGTCCATGGGGCTCATGAACGATTTGCGTCCAATCGAAACTATCATCGAAGAAGATGAGATAGACGACGAAGATTAAATGTTAGGAAGATTAAATACTATATTTGAGGGCACTATATGTAAGCTTGATTTAAGACGGGAAGGGGAAGTTAAATTTTTTTTTTATAAAGAAACTGTAATAATGACAATAAATAATAATGTCAATTTTCTACAGCATAATTTAATCGATAATACAGTTTGAATTTACAATATAATCTTCATTATTATTGATAATGTTTACTTATCTCTGACAAATTTACTATTTCCTTTTTGTAAAATGAGGGTGATTTTCAGTAGGATTTTTTTTCCACGAAGAAAACGTTTCATATATCGGGAAAGATGGTGGTAATCTAATGGTGCTACTCTTTGATTTTTTCTTGATGAGTCTGGCATGAGAAGGATTATCATGTTGCAGCGTAACACATTTTCGATGACGGTGAATCAGTCTTGAACGTTTTTGAATCAAACTGTGTTTACTGTATCAAGCTGAGCACAATTCAGCATTTATGGTTTTATTGGGATTAAGAACCTCGTAGTGAATAATTCCTGTGAAGTCTCACCATATTGGCATTCACACATTCACAAGGTAAAAACCTGGTTTTGGAGTGGGCAAGGGTTGTTTGCCCGCATTTTGTAGAAGAATAGGATCGGTCGACAAAAATGAACTGCAGAGGGTCACAATTTTCAATTTTGTTTTGAACTGAAAGTTTATATGGCACCCACATACCTTCTATTTGCACTTTGTGCGGTTGTTTTACACAACGTTGTATTATGTTTTAAGCTTTGTGGCTAATTCATGGATGGTTTGTTGGAGATCAGCTTCAATTTTAGCCATCAACAGATCCTTATCAAACTGTGTCAGATTTTATACCGTTGAAAAAATTGAAAACACCAATGTTAAATTTTTTAAACCAATGCTGACATATTCGGCTATCCAAGGTACAACGATAAACAACATTAATGCCATTTGTGGCAAATCTAATAAGCCTACTATTAAACTAAAAAACTAATATCAATATATTTAACTAGAAAATAGGCTATGGTATATTAAGTTAAATTATTGTTAATGGATTACAATATTTTTAAAATTTGAAAAAACGACCCATTTAAAGACGAGTTTAAACTGACAAATGTAAATATCTGAGTACACCTAATAAAAACAGTACTTCAATTAAGAAAACGTTTTATTAATCAACGCTTGTTTAATCTGAAGCACTACGGAAATCTGTCAAAGTATTTTTTGGACTAAGAATATCCTTACCGGTTCGATTACGACGTAAAATTCGTGAAGGCTTTTGTTAGGTTTCATGCCGGTAATCATATCACTGTAATAGGGGTCGGCGGCGTAAAAATGCGGAAGAGAAAGGAATGTTGGAGAATTTTGCCGGCAAACGGAGACATCCAGCACGCCTGAGGGAATGCACTTTTCTCGGCAAAAGCATCGGTTTTCTGGTCGTTTCGTACCTGCAAATAAGAACGAATACGTTGATAAAAGAGTTCCATAAAACGAACCGCAATATCTGCATTTTAAGATACATTTTAAAGCCCATATTATTAGTTTCAAGGTAATTGATCCATAGAACTTGGCTACATAAGATCTGTATTACAAGCGAGCTGTTCAAAAGAATAAAAAGAAAGAGACACCGTATCTAAAATATGTTGAAAAAAAATGTTATTAAAACCTTGAATACATTACCAAATAGTTGAAATGCTAACGATTTTTACTCTTGGTGAAAAATATTTAAATTATTTTGAGAGTTCAGGTTCCATTTTAAAGAATTTCGTTTATTTTATATTTTCAATTAAACAAAATGTTAATTTTAGTTTTAGTTAGATAATTTGTAAGTTACATTATCATAATGTAGATTTTAAAAATTTTAACACTCAAATGTAGCCTTTGGCTTTTATAAAGATAGCTATTCTTCTTTGAAAATCCCATATCAAACCCGGATCCAACTAATGACTTCTCTGAGATATACCCTTCAGTACACAATAGGTTTTTGGGAACACAGTAGTGGTATTTACCTAATATTAAGCAACAGACAAATTTCAAAGGAATGATATTTTCATAGTTAAGTTGAACAACTTTTCAACATCTTACATACTATACGATCTGATAGTCTCACGGAAAACAGGACCTTTAAAAAAAAACAAACATTTATTGTTATTTAAATAAAATTGTTTTTATTCAAAAGTGTCTTCTTGATATAACAATTGGCACGGTCAATTAGGTTGATGAATGCATTTTTCAGCTCGCTCAAAGATATGTCCTTCAGGATGGCGGTCGACGCCTTATGAATGGTTTAAATGTCAACATAACGCTGTCCTTTGATCGGCAAATGAAGTTCTTCGAAGAGGTAGAAGCTGCAGAAAGCCAAATCAGGCTATTTTTGCCATTTTTGGCCAAAAAATTAGTGATGAACGTCGAGCGATGGGACGGCGCATTATCGTACAATAAGCGCCAGCTGCCTTGTTGACGGTATTGTGGCTGCACACGTCAAATACGCGACAACAGATGCTTCATAATACCAAGATAAAATACACCATTGATCGTTTAACTAGGTAGAACGAACTCCCTGTGCATAATTCCCTCCGAATGGTGGAAGTCAACATTGTTTTGATTTTTGACTTCTCGAGGCGGTTCTTTTTCGGATTTGGCTACCTTGGGGCTTTCATTTGGTACTTTGATGCTTGGTTTCTGGATCATACTGAAAACACCATGTTTCATCACCAGTAACAATGCTGTTCTTGAAGTTTTCGTCGTTTTCCGACTCTTTAACCAACTCTTTGCAATGTTGAATTTGGAGCAATTTTTGGTTCGTTAATTTGTGTGGAACAAAGCGTGCACTGTTTCACATATGGAATATGATGCACTGTTCATAAATTGAATCTTTGGACATGTTCTATTCCATTTCCATGTATCGCAACGAAGATTTTGACTGCTTTTTTATAAATTCTCGCACAATTTCAATGTTACTTTGAGTAACCATGGAATTTTAGGACCAGGATGTTTGTCGTCTTTGATGTTCTTAAGATCTTCTTTGAATTGTTTAAAGCACTCGTGAACTCCGCCATGCGATAAACAATCCTGTTTATCCACACACCTGTTTAATTAATTGAAGCATTTGGGTGAATATTTTATTTAAAACAAAATTTAACATTCGTTCTTTGTTCGATATTAATTTTTTGACCGATGGTATAAACACACCGACAGTCTAAGCGCTATGACTTGGCTTCTAATGATCCGAATGTCACGAAATTTTGCGAAAATATCAGTGAAGGATGTACCTTTCCAACACTTTTCTCATTTCTCATTTTTTCATTTGGCATTTTCAAGTATTGTCCGCTTAGAGTGAAGAGTCCAACTGACGTGCACGGGTCGTTGCGCTCGTTTTTATAGGCGGCCGGCAACTGCGCAGATTGTATTGGAATAGTTTGGGGCTGTTCGCAGCGCCGCTTCCGCTGCTGGACGTCCGTTTTTGATTTTTCTTCGTCGCCAAAATGACGTGTTTCTTCGTTTTTTATTTCAGAAGCAATTTGCATACATATTTTAAGGGTTTCTCTTGACCTTCCGAACACCTTGTAGTTTTCAATATTCGCTATTTATTTGGCTTTTTCAAAATTTACTTTATGTTGTGTCTGTATATGTGTCTGTATATGTGTATTCTGGCCGAGATCCGTCGGTTTGTTTGTCCTGTTTATGTTCGGTTGCAGTCGGAACAAGATATGCTATATACCCCATGATTTTCCAGTCTGACTTTATACTTGGGGATTTTTAGGATGCTTACAACAGTTTTGTGCGGCTTGTAGACTGTTCTGATTCTACGTTTCCTTAGTAGTCCTAGTCTTAGTATCCTAGTCTTGCTTGAATTTGAGAAGTGGTGATGCAATTTGGCGTTGAGGTATCGATAAACGGTAGTTTCCTATCCTGTTCGACTTCCAGAGTGAATTTCGTTTAATTGGATTAGAAAGTTATTCAGAAGTTCGTTGCCGTTAGGTATATTATAAAGATATCATTTATGTAGCTTTCCAAAGTTTGGGTTTTAAAGGAGCGATGGCTAATGCTTTTGCTTCGAAGTCTGCCATGAACAGGTTGGTTATAACAGGTGATAGAGATGATCCCATTGGAGCACCGTTGGTCTGTCTGTAGATCTGCTGGTTGAAGGAAAAATATATGTCCTTCAGGCATTGTTCGGAGTTCCCCCACGTATAGTGGAATATCTTCGTTCGTCGAAATGAGGTCCAGAGCTTCATCTATAGGGATAGTTGGATATAGTGAGATAATGTCCAGGCTTGCTAATATGTCCGTATCATCTAGTTGGAAATCCTTGATTATGTTCTGAGTTTTGAATGTAGGACTCGGCAAGTTTAACGCTAGGTTACATGATACTTGCTGGATATGTTTCCAAATTTTGTGTTGGAGAGCCGAAGGCAATTACTATGGACCTATGGGTCAACCCAAAATACATAAGCCAGAAATCCCATAAATACCGCGTGTCTTTTTCCTGTTCCTTTGACTGAAGAAACAACTTTGTTTGCGCCGTTTTGAGTCCATTCGAGAGAATTCAGTGGCAGTTTGGAAATATCAGAAGTCGGAGGTATAAAAACTGCTTCGAAAATTAGAAGAAACGTTGAAATAAGTGCATAATTGCAGTGAGGGAGAATTACTTTATAGGAGACAAAATAAATTTGATTATTAAATAAATACTTCGTTTTATTTAAAAATCACCTTACTTTTCGATTATAGTAATGTCTGTGCATAGGTTATTGTCGTGCATCAAACAGTATATTTTATGGTTTGACATGCTAATTACTTGTTATGATTGTTCTTTAACAATCCTATGACCTATCTAACGTAACATTTTTTCCCGTAGAATACTATGAATAATACTTGATTTGGGTATTATCACAAATACAATATTTTGCTGCCCAAGTATATATTATAAGTAAGGTAGCTACATCAGTTATTTACATAGGGGATATTTTTCTATTCACGGGCAATTAAATATCTACTAAAGGTGTTTTGGTGTACTACACATTGGTATTGTACATTGACATTGGTATTTTTGGTGTAATTGAAAAGTAAAATAACTATATAATCTACTACATTTTGAAATTTTATTCTTCATATGAACATATGTGAAGTTTCTAGTCGATCTGTCAATTTATTCATACAAAAACAGCAGCTTAAAGTAGACATATTAGTGTTATTTTTAAAATAGAAAATATTGAAAATCGTGCAGTGATTAAATTATATGTAAAAAAGGTTTAAAGGCACTGGAAATTCATAGTGAAATGGTAAATGTATTAAGGGAGTTTGCTCCTTCAAAAACAATGGTTTCTAAGTAGGCAGGTGAGTTTCAACGTGGTCGAGCATGCCCGAATGATGATCCACGTTCTGGACGTCCATTAAGTGCAACTATTGAACAAATAATTAATTCTATACACGATATTGTAATAAATGGCAGACAATAGACTTTTAGTGAAATTGCTAAGGCCTTGGACATCTCAACTGAACGGGTGTTTCATATTTTGAAAAAGAAATAGAGCTTAAGAAAACTATGTGTAAGATAGGTGCCGCATTTGTTAAATTCTAATCAAAAACGACTTCGAGTAAAACTTTATAACATTTGTATCTTTTTCGAAAGAATAAAATTTTATTTTAACGCCGATTTTAAAAGACGTTTTGTAACTATGGATGACTCTTGGGTTTACCTTTATATACCTGCACTGCGATAATAAACCGCAGAGTGGACTAAGTCCTGTTGTTCAGCTTCGAAGTAGCCAAAGTGGTCAAATCGACCAAAAAGGTTATGGCATCAATTTTTTGGAATGCTAAATGCTTTTTGTTAATTGATTATCTTTAAACCAAACAAAAACATTTTAAGGCTCATAAGACGTTTATTCAGTTTCGATGTAGTCTAACCACCATTGAAATCAACACTGAGTAAATTGTTAACAAAGCCTGTGGTATAATATTGGCTATACGATCGCAGTTGGTTAATAATAATTACATTGGTTGATAATAATTTTGGTTAATAATAATTACACAATTGGTTAATAATTGGTTAATAATTGGTTAATAATAATTTTGGCAATAATACCGCATCCACTCTATTCTCCGGACTGGATCTTTTCCAAATTCGTTTTCTTTTCCAAACATGAAGAAATGAATAGTTGGAAACAAATTCATATAAAATGAAGTTAGTATATCCGAAACTGACAATTGTTTTTCAGAGTTCGACAAGTCGTATTTTTATAAGCAATAAGATAGTTAAAAACCGTTAGGCGAAGTGTTTGGAAAAAGGAGACTATATTGAATTAAAGTGTTGAGAATAAATGGATTTTCGATTAGAAAGTTATTTCGAAGTTATTCGAAGTTATTACCAATGAACAGTACCCCATACCATAATGCCTACTGTTCGGTGTACATGCTACACCATATCAAACGGGGGCTGGTGTCTTTCCCTTTGCCGTTATTATATTCTTGTTCGACCATAATTTTTCGTTTATCACAGAAGAAAACATGGTAGCATTTTACGCTCCAATACAAAAGGAAATAAATTATATAAAATAACGGGAGGCAGTTTGAATAATAAATGTGATTTTTTCCTGTACTGTACAAATGCTTGCCAAGGCAACCAAAAATACCTTTTACTAGGCTAATTCAAAAGTTTGCGAAAGGGAAATGATAAAACAAGTTCCTAGTTAAAAAAAAAACTTTGTTCTTCCCTATATTCTCATTCAGGCTCATTACATTTTTTTCCAGCGGTTTTCCAATTCATTTATTCCATCTCTGTAGTGATTTTCTTGAAGTCCTTCAAAATACTGACCTACGGCTGCTATATCTGCTTCATTTGATGAAAAACGGATTTAGGAACACATGTTAAAGAGAGTTAAAGGGGAGCAGATCTGGTGAATATAGTGGATGCTCCAACAATTCGTAGTGTAACTCCTTCAATTTGGTCATTGCAAGTGAGGCAGTACATTATCTTGATGAAACATAATCGTTTTCTTCGCTAAATCAGGTCTTTTTTCACGAATTTTTGCATCCAATTGATCCAAAGATTTAAGCAATACCGTCCTGTTATTGTTTTACCGGTTTGAAGGTAATCAATTAACAAAATGCATTTTGCGTCCCAAAAAATTGCTGCTATAATTTTTTTGGTCGATTTTGACCACTTTGGCTTCCTCGGAGCTGAACAACCGTCTCAGTCCATTCTGTAGTTTAATATCGCAATTCAGGATTATAGAGGTAAACCCAAGTCTCATGTATCGTTACAAAACGACCTTTAAAATCAATTTTATTTTCGAAGTCGTTTTTGATCAGAATTTAACAAATGTGGCACCCATCTTGCATACAGTTTTCTCAAGCCCTATTCCTTCTTCAAAATATAAAACACCCGTTCAGTTGAGATGTCCAAGACCTTAGCTATTTCACTGCAAGTCAATTATCTGCCATTCATAACAATATCATGTATAGAATTAATTATTTGTTCAACAGTTGCACCTATTGGAGGTCCAGAACGAGGATCATCATTTAGGCTTGTTCAACTACGTTGAAACTCACGTGTCTACTTACAAATCATTGTTTTTGATGGAGCAGACCCCCCTAATACATTTACCATTTCACTATGAATTTCCATTGCCTTTAAACCTTTTTTAGAAAGAATTTAATCACTGCACGATTTTCAATATTTTCTATTTTAAAAATAACACTAGGTGTCGCACCGCGAACTTTTCAATTACACCAAAAATACCAAGTCAATGTACAATACCAATGTGTAGCACCATTGGTACCAAAATACCTTTAATAGATATTTAATTGCCCGTCAATAGAAAAAAATTCCCTATATAAATATCTAGTGTAACTATCTTACTTATAATATATATTTGGTCAGCAAAATATTGCATTTGTGATAACACCCAAATCCAGTATTATCCAAAGTATTCTACGGAAAAAAAATTATGTTAGATAGGCTATAAGATTGATAAGGAACAATCAAGTAATTAGCACATCAAACCAGAAAATATCAGAATACCAGAATATATATGCACGACAATAAACCAAGAAGACACATTACTATAATCGAAATGTAAGGTGATTTTTAAATAAAACAAAGTATTTATTTAATCATCATATTTTGTCTCCTTTAATGTAATTCTCCCTCGCTGCAATGTACTTATTTCAACTTTTTTTTCTAATCTTACTTCTAATCCGACTTCTGATATTTCTAAACTGCCACCGAATTCGCTCAAATGGACTCAAAACGGCACAAACAAAGTTGTTTCTTCAGTCGAAGGAACAGGAAAAAGACACGCGGTATTCATGGGATTTCTGGCTTATGTATTTTGGGTTGATCCATAGGTCCATAGTAATTGCCTTCGGCTCTCCAACACAAAATGTGGAAAAATGTCCAGTAAGTATCATGCAACCAAGCGTTAAACTTTCCGAGTCCTATATTCAAAACTCAGAACATTTGACAAGGATAATTAAGGATTTCTAACTAGATGATACAGACATATAGCAAGCCTGGACATTGTCTCACTATATCCGACTATCCCTATAGACGAAGCTTTGTGGGGGAACTATACCGAACAATGCCTGAAGAGCATATATTTTTCCTTCAATCAGCAGATCTACAGACAGACCAACGGTGCTCCAATGGGATCAACTCTATCACCCGTTATAGTCAACCTGTACATGACAAACTCAGAAACAAAAGCATTTTAAAACCTAAAATTCCATTTAAAACCTAAACTTTGGAAAAGCTACGTAGATGATATCTTTATAATATGGCCTCACGGCAACGAACTTCTGCATAACTTTCTAACCCAATTAAACGAAATTCACCACAGAATACACTTCACCTTGAATGTCGAACAAGATAGGAAACTACCGTTTATCCATCATTACACTTCTCAAATCCAAGCGATTGCGAACATCTTGATTTCCAGACCCTTCCGCTCACACTACCAGATACACGAAGCGAGGAACTCCCAAAAATTTTCACAGCCCTTAGACAAAATGGATATTCAGAAAGTTGCATCAGGAAGGCCATTCACCGTCAGGAAACCCAAACACGAAGAACAATAGAGTAGTGTTTAATCAATACATGAAGTGCGTTTTTTTCCATGGTAGCAAAGATATCGAAGTTAATTAATTTCGAAGGCTGACAAAACAAAACTGAATGCCATATCAGCTTGAAATTCACTATTCAAATGATTAAAGAAATAGAAATTGTCATGATTATATTAGTTGGTATATTTTATGATAAATTTAGCTACATATATGATTTGTAGGTTGATAAAAACAAATAAACAAATATATATATATATATATATATATATATATATATATATATATATATATATATATATATATATATATATATATATATATATATATATATATATATATATATATATATATATATATATATATATATATATACATATACATATACATATACATATATATATATATATATATATATATATATATATATATATATATATATATATATATATATATATATATATATATATATATATATATATATATATATTTTACATACCATTATCAAATATATTGTCCCCAGTAAACCTGTATCCTAAGACTCCTTTTATTGTTTGTTCCCTAACAAACTCCAATTCTGCGTATTTGCACAGTTCAGCCGAATATAAAACAATTTTTGATTTTTTGATATTTAATGGATAGAATTCACCAGCTGATCCTCTAACTGCATTGCAATGACCATCATAAAAATTCGTGTGATTTTTGTAGTTCCACGTTAACTGTTTACCAAAATTCTCGTCATTTTCAATATGCATGCTCAATATTAACTTTGAATCTATTGTGTCGTTCCTCTGTAAAAAAAAAAAAAAAATAATTCAGAACTATCTATAACAGACATGGATATTACATATTTCTTAAAATGGATAACAATTTATATTATATACTGACGATATTCGTTATTTTTATAAGGAATTTTGTCAGTTTATAATATAAATTGTTATCTCAACCTCATTTTTGAGGTTTAACATTATTCAAGTTTTATACTGAGGTGATGAATATTCATGTATATTTTTAATAAATAAATTTACCAATATTGTATACTATTGTATCTAGGGCTTATAGTGTATATTATAATCAAGTCAATCAAGTGATCCATTATGAGCAGTTCTGATATTTTATAAAGAGTTCTTCACGTGGAACGCTGGGGGTTCGATGTTATCCAAATGTTATTCAAAGCCTATAAAAGCCATGTTTAAACGAATCTGAAATTCATTAACCTTCTCAGTTAGGACTTTCATAATTGAGTTTCTCTAAAATCCAATTTGTTATGGTAATTGATTGCTATCGAATTTAGATTTTAATCTCGTCGTTAATATTGAAGTAAATATGGCCATCAAACTAATGGAAACATATTGAACTGATAAAGATAGAACGAGGAGTTAGACAGGGAGATACGATATCACCGAAATTGTTCAAACATCCACTTGAACACCTCTTTAAAAGACTGAAATGGGATAAATACGGGATTAATATAAAAGTACAATATCTGAATCACCTCAGATACGCAGATGATATTGTACTGATAATAGTAAATAAGGACGATCTACAAAAAATGGTTGAATAACTAAATATCGAAGCAGAAAGAATGGGACAAAACAAAAACTATACGGAATCAACTAGTAGAGCTAACGTAGTATTTACTAGTAGAGTAACGCTTCCTTCACATTCTTACCAAGGAATATTCAATGAGCCACCGAATTAATAGATCCAAATACTTAGGTTATATTAAAAAATAAATAAAAGTAAATATAATCAAATTGAAGAAATAAAGAAAAGTGTAAGACTTGCATGGGTGGCATTCGGAAAAATTATGTCTTAAAATGTAATAAATGAATCCAACACCTAAAAATTATTATAAAGATTGATACAGATTACTCAAGCCAGAGAAAGTTGTGAAAGGAAGAGGAGGCTCCATATCCAGGAATGGTTGATGATTAAGGCTATTTTGAGATATAGGTAGATTAAATGTAGTTATTAAACTTTCAATTGGGGTTAGAGAAGCACAGAACTGAATTATATTTGACCAAGATGAGTTGAAAAATGCGTAGAATAAATGCGTAAAACTTTAGTCTACCGTAATCCCTTATAACCTTGAGATATCGCAACCGGTGATGATCGAAGGCCGCTATTAAACCGATATGTGCTTCATGTCCTTGCAGACGGCTCGCAAAGTTTAACGTTAACAAAAGAGAACATTAATAAATTAACGAAGACACAAAGGTCAATGGAAAGGCAAAACATACTAAAGGTCAGACTGACAGATAGGAAATAGAAACGAAACAAAACATTACAGAAGTGAAGGACGTCTCAGCACAACTTGCGAAACTGAAATGGAAATTTGCTAGCGACACTGTAACTCAGATGATGGAATAAAACGATCATGCACTGGAAACCAAGACTGCAATTAAGGTTAGGCGAGCACAGAACTAAATTATATTTTACTAAGACTTTTTTTTGACTTTTGATAAACAAATGGTTGTGTACCATTCAGAATTGGCGGGTTTACGATTATCTAGTAGCTGTTCATTCCAAATAAACAGGCAACCGTTTGCTTTGAAGTGCTTCTTTCGCGAACAACTTTTGTTGGGTTTGCCTCATTTTGAAAGACCCATTCAGTCAACTGCTTTACATTCGAGCTCATACGCTATAGATTCAAGATTCGTCAGCTGTGTAGATGTTATAAACGGCTCTTGACACACCACGATTCTATTTTTTGAGCATTTCTCGACACCAATTGACAGGAACATTTTTTAAGCGATTGTCAAATTATGCGGAATCCAACACGCACAAATCTTTTTCAGGGCTAAATGTTTATTTAAACTTTGCATGTGCTTGTTATATTAATGTCCAGGTATGTCTCAATCTCACGGTATGTCACATACTAAAGGTCAGACTGACAGATAGGAAATAGAAACGAAACAAAACATTACAGAAGTGAGGGACGTCTCAGCACAACTTGCGAAACTGAAATGGAAATTTGCTAGCGACACTGTAACTCAGATGATGGAATAAAACGATCATGCACTGGAAACCAAGACTGCAATTAAGGTTAGGCGAGCACAGAACTAAATTATATTTTACTAAGATTGGCTAAAAAATAATGGGCGTAGAATAAGTAAAAAATCACGTACTTTTTCGGCTTGAGTTTACCTTTGGTCGCACCGTAATCCTCCGTAACCTTGAGATATCTCAACCAATGATGATCGAAGGCCGCTATTACTTGATAAAATGAGGTGCCTCTTAAATATGTTTTAAACAAATACATTTGAAATCATTTGTTCATTTATAAACAATCGTAAATGAAAGAACTGATATCCTGAGACCATTCTTTATCTCACGTCGCTTACTGATTAGCCGTTGAGGATGAACTACTTAAGAATAGTCGTCATTTCAACAGTGCCTATTTTGGCCAAAAACTTTGATAAGTTCTCAATTAAAGGAGTAGTGAATTTAGAAGTGTGCCAATAGGGCACAAGACCTGCCTGAGATAGTGCCTTCTATCCATAAGCCCGCGAACTTTTCAGTTTAATATCGTATTACTAAAATGCCATATGTTCCAAAAGAAAATTATTATTGCATTTCAGTATGCAAAATGCGATCTTTACTGCTTCTTATTAATATTATTATTAAGGATTTTCTTCTTAAGTATATTCTTCTTCTTATTCAACCTCCTGTTGTCAGTGGTTGACATAAGTCTCCTCTAATTTCTTTAGCAGTAACTCTCTGAGGATTAATAATATGATGTTCATATTAGTAACTTAAATGCTTCATTTAGTTTGGGATATCAAAACATTGGAATAATTTTGTCTCTTATAAGCGATTACTATTTCTAGAGTCATGCGGTGGTGTTAGCCTCGATGATCCGAATGTACGGTGTCTATAATGATGTAGGTTCAACTTCGGCTTTCGGCCTGGATGTTTATTTATATTTTCTAGACAAGAATGAAAATTCGACAAGATATCATGCTAGTACCTAGTTTGGGTACTTTTAACATTGTCAGAACTAATGAATGACAAATAACCATGGTATAATATACCATGGCATAAAAATAACCATGGCATAAAAATAAACAATTTTTATTGATCAAAAATCGATTTATTTTTTCAACGCCATCTTCGCACTTCTTCACCCAACACTTCGTGCAATAATTATTCAGCTTTTTTCTATCCAAAAACATGATTTTTCGAACAGTGTAAAATACCCCTTTGTTTCGACGATGATCTCGTCATTTGATGTTTTTTTTTTATGTTCGGAAAGAGGAAAAATTCGGACGGGGCCAAGTCCGGATAATTCGAGGATGGATGCGGCATAAATTCGTAGTGTAAATTAAACAAGTTCACTGTTGTAAGGGCCGAAACAGCACTTTCCAGAAAACACGCCATGCCGTTACCGGTCGATAGACCGGTAACTGTAAAAATTTGGACGGGGCCAAGTCCGGAGAATTCGAGGATGGATGCGGCATAAATTCGTAGTGTAAATTAAACAAGTTCACTGTTGTAAGGGCCAAAAGGGTTTTTCCACTGTTGCCTTCGTTTCCACTGTTTTGACTCTTCCTTCGTTTGGTACATATAGGTGAATTAAAATTTCATCAAGATCAATGAATCGCTCCAGAAGCAGCTTCGGAATGCGCTTAAACAGATCTAAACACATTTGTGAAAATTTAGGTTTCGATCTGCAGTGAGCAAATGCGGTTCCCATAGCGCTGATAGGTTTCGCTTACCCAAATGTACATGTAGTATGTTCTGAATACATTTGTTATCGATATACTTATTATTTTTACAAGCTCTTTATCCTTCACTCTGCGATGAGTTAACATGATATCATGGATTTTGTTGACCATTTACTTAGTACTGACCTCAATAGGGTGTCTTGAGCACTGACTGTCACTCGTGCTGGTTTGACCACATCGAACCTTTAAGGAAACGCCTTTAAATTCATCAAATATAAGAAACATAATTCCCATATATTTTTTTCAACCTTCTTTCGGTTTGTGCTATGGTTCTTTTCGCAAAATTAGTGTTTAATCAAAACACAAAATTCGTTTTTATCCCATTATCGCAAAAACGTATCTGTATTAACAAATTGATGGCAGTAAAAATATCAAGCATATCTCTTTCGAAGACTGCCAAAATAAAGTTCTCGTAAATATCATATCGGCTTAAAATACATAAATAAATAAGTAACCTATTATAAATAAATAGGCTACTAGAGCGGAAGCTTGGTTTCAGAAATGTAAGAAATGAAATAGAATTTCTTTTCGATAGCTCCACCCTCTATAGAAAAATTATCGGACTTCTTACTCAATCTTCGTATAATACCATATGAAAGATACCATAAAAGTACTAATTTCATCTGACGAAAAGTTAATTATGAGGGTTGCTATTTATGTATCCGGAATAATAAATAAAAACGAAGATTTATCATTGAAAATAGTTTTATTGTTTTTCAAAATATTCTCCGCGATGATCGATGCATTTTTACATACGTTTGGACAATTTTTCATAGCATTTTTTCCATTCCCAGTGACGTATCTCCAAAACATGTATTTTGAACACATCAACCACTAATTTTGGCATGGAAAATCGTTGAACACGCAGTTTATTCTTCAGGAACGAGAACAAAAAGTAATTATTGGGTGCCATATCAGGACTGTACAGTGGATGACCCATCAATTCGATGTTTTGATTGGTTAAATATTGAGTTGTTCAGTCCGATTTGTGAGAGCTCACGTTGTCATAGTGAAGAATGAACCATCAGCGGTGGTTTTTTGTTTTTTGACTTTTGATAAACAAATGGTTGTGTACCATTCAGAATTGGCGGGTTTACGATTATCTAGTAGCTGTTCATTCCAAATAAACAGGCAACCGTTTGCTTTGAAGTGCTTCTTTCGCGAACAACTTTTGTTGGGTTTGCCTCATTTTGAAAGACCCATTCAGTCAACTGCTTTACATTCGAGCTCATACGCTATAGATTCAAGATTCGTCAGCTGTGTAGATGTTATAAACGGCTCTTGACACACCACGATTCTATTTTTTGAGCATTTCTCGACACCAATTGACAGGAACATTTTTTAAGCGATTGTCAAATTATGCGGAATCCAACACGCACAAATCTTTTTCAGGGCTAAATGTTTATTTAAACTTTGCATGTGCTTGTTATATTAATGTCCAGGTATGTCTCAATATCACGGTATGTCACATGACGATTTCGATTTATCAGTATCGATGTTTTCTGGCATAACAACCGATTTTGGACGACCTTCCTTAAATTAGTCCATCAACGAACGACGGCCATGATTGAATTCACTAAACCAGCTATATACAATGGTTTTAAAAAGTGCTTTATCGCCAAAAGTCGAAATGAGTTGATCGATGCACTGCTGTTGAGATAATTCACATGGAAAGTCGTAGTAAATCATCGCCCGAAAATATTCACGCGTTAATTCCATTTTTTGACTGGGATGAAATTTTCAAGTCACTTGTTTAGTGTTTTACAAAATGGCGCTATTATATGAAGAACGTCCATATGACAAAACGTTCTGAGTACGTATACGTTCAACAATGTGAAACTTTATGTATGACTAGGTCAGATTGTGGCTAGCAACACCATTGTTGCCAATTCCGGATACATAAATAGTAACCCTCGTACACTGTTGAACTTAGTAATTTATTTTTATTTCGTCATTTTATAAAAAATAACTGAAAAAAGCACTTTGTAATAAATGAATATCTTTTTGTCAATTTTTGTTTTAAAATATTTTAGGGAATTATTAAAAACACAATCTTTGGCGATGATTTGATTGTATTTTATTAATCCTGGAATATTATTTAAGCAAGTGTAGGTTATATGGTCTTCAAAATCTAGTACTATTTTGTATTTCTAAGATAAAAATGCTTAATTAACAAAACATCTAAGTATAGTCCGGTTCAAGATATTTCGTTGCCTTTCGGCAAAATGTAAATTGCCCCGATAAATTTCAATAAAATATTCCTAGTTTCTTCAAAGGAGCCATTTTTGGAAAAAATAAAATATTTTTAAATTATTATTATTTTTTATATAAATGACTAAAACATTGTTCATTGGTTTGTGTATTTTGAATTTATTAGTACAATAAAAATAAATACATATATCTATTAGTACAATACAAATTATAACTTATATTTAATTATATATTTAATTCGGTTATATTCTCACTGTCACTTTGGTCTACATTAATAATAAGTGATTCTATATTATTAGTAAATGATACATAAGAATCTTCTATTTTAATAACATGGTTAATCGAATTTATCCAACCTTCTTTGGGAATACTATCTACAACCTTCCTAATTAATGTTGCAGCACTTGCACTAGAGTCGGAGAAATGTTTTCTGCTCTAACATTGGATTTTACCTAATGCCACATATGCTCAATTGGATTAAATATACAATAACACGGGGAAGGCGTAAAACCGTATGTCTCATATCTGCAGCAATGGTATACCATACATATTCCTTTTTAATATTAAATGTCTAATATTTCTAGATCACATTTTTTATGTGTATTTTCGAAGTATATATCGTTTTTTAACAGATAGTTCTCAAGTGTGTTATTTGCATTAGAAACTTTATTTTTTGGCGGTTATGATAACTAGCATTATCAGCAGTTCGATTATAGTTACGCTTTCCTTAGATACATTGGGCAAAAGGCTAGTTATAAACCAAGCTTTAAAAAGTTCTGCAGTGCTGTCGTCATGGTAGTACAAAGATGAAAGTTTAATATTTTTGGAGGACAACCGTAAACAATTTGGAACCCATTCATCCTCGGTACCAGCATGTAAAATTGTAATTCTTTTTTCCTTGTTTGCTGGGGCTTTGGTTTGGCATTTTCTTGATACATCTACACATCCTTTTGCTGGCGTCTCATGTGCATCGAACCATGTTTCATCAAGGTAGATAATGGGACGATTTTCTAATTTGTATTTTTTATAGAGTTTAAGTAGTCAAACCGCCATCGACGCAATCGTTGTGATTCCATTATTATTTGCCTTTTACTAATAGTTCGATAAGCCTCCGGAGAATATTATCTCTAATGGGTTTTATTAGAGATAATATTCCTTGGACGCTGGTTCTGCTGCAAAGAATGTTGGTTTCATCTTTCTTTAGTCGCTGATCCAATGCAGGCACAGTTCGTTCTTCATACATAGCATACATTTTGTTTCGAATTAAACCTTTATTTACCAAAATCATTACGAACACGGCGGTGTGTGACGACAACGACGTTTTGGTTAATGAAGATGTTTCTGCTGCGACTGCATTTACATAAGCCCCCTATTCAATAAAGAAACATATACATTTTAAACATTTTGCTTAGTATCGGATGAAAAATGTCTTCTTTTAAAATTAGCACTACTGTTGGAACAATGATAAATCTTGGCAAGAACGCCACAATTTTAGCACATTTGAAATAATAAAAATACGATCGAAATTATAGAACTGTGCTGTTTAAGGAAAGAATGCGAACTAAACTAAAATATTTCGAAGCTACTAAAGCAGATATAAAATTAATTTTATCTTTTTAACTGGTATTTTATTAGGCCCGGCCCTGTTCACGTTTTTTTGCAACTTTGCCGGGTTTCGTTACGAAAGGGTTTGTTAACAGGTTATTGCAGCCATCCGGTAAACGATATATCTTGAACTAAACGATATATCTTAAACGATATAACTTGAATCTATATATATATATATATATATATATATATATATATATATATACATTTTCTTATATAAGAAATCACGATTTCTTTATTTGACATTGTCTTTGACCGGATTAACTCATAAAAAATATATTATTAACATATTGCTTACTCTATAAAATATCCCGAATTTACTTTGCACATTCAGCAACGGAATATTGCTAAGCACATCAAGAATACCATCTTCGTATCCATCAAAGAGAATTTTCTTTGCCGTTTTTCGAACATAAAACTTGGATATACTCCCCATAGAAACTGATATTAGGGCTTTAATGAACATGCTGAAGTTCCTTGCTTGATAAGCTACAGTCTAAAAAAAATATAAATTAGTCTTCCTGTGAAATTAAATAATAACTATAAAAATAATATATGTTTAACTGATTTTCCGTGTCCATCCTTCATAAATAATTTTATAAAAGCTGACTATGTCTGAAAGAAAGAGTTTGTTTCTTTGACAGCTCTATTTTTTCTTTCATTACATATATTGTCAGCTTAGAGCGTGAACCTTCTAAATCCATCTTTTGTCGTTTATGCCATATTTATACCACTCGAAAGCGAAATATATAACGCAAGAATGATCTATCTTATCAAAATCGCTTGATGAGTAAAACAGCTATATAAATCCTTACTGACGCCATTTTGTACTGTTTTTAGTACCGCTAGTTCGGCTCTCGTAATTATTTCAATTAATAGTGTTTATGTGTCAATTCGAGGGTTTCGAGGGATTCAATGGAGTCAATTCGAGGGATTGAAATATTGTACATGATAATACCTCTAATGCTCGTCAATCACGTCAAAAAGGAACCTTTGCTTCAAAGCCATTTGGTAAAGATCGTCGAAAACTGGAATATCTCATTGACTCTTTGCCTGTTATGGAAGCTAATTACTGTCGTGCAACAACCGATAAGGGTGATGTGCACGAGATGTGCAGCCTCTATCCATTGCTGTTTTTCATGATGATTTTAATTTCAAAAACTTTTTTTTTCTAAGGATCAATGCGAGAAATGTGCTTTATATAAAGTTGGCAATCTATCTGAAGCAGACCATTTTGAACATCAAAACAAGAAAGAAGAGGCCAGATTGGGAAAAAAATAAAGACCAAAGTTATCAACAAATTGTTTTCGCGGTTGATTTTACAGGCTGTGTTAATTGCACCCAAGTCAAATTTCGGTAGTCAAAACTTTTTAGAACAAAATTTCAAGTACACAATCAAGTTTCAAGATCACAAAAGAATAAAGACGGACTGTTATTTATGGAACGAAACTGAAGGATGCTTCAATTTTGAGTTTGCAAGTGTTTTGGTCGATTTAATTGAAAAGACAATCGAGCAGAAAAAATAATGTATTAACAGAACCAATGCCAGAAGACCAAAAAAATAATTTTTTATAGCGATGGATGCACATTTCAGAACCGAAACTGCGTGATATCTAATGCCTTGCTTTTTATAGTTGTAAAACACTTCATAATAATTGAAGAAATGTTTTTTGTAGTTGGACACACTAAAATGGAAGTAGACTATATGCATTCCTCTATGCAACGGACTTTGACGAACAATGTATCAATATTTCAAGGAGTCTTTGCCCGAAAATTACCATCAGTATTACAACAATTTACCACATGACTGAAAGTGAAACTGATGTTACAAAATATTCCTATTTTTGTTTTAAGTTACTTAATTAATGAGGCGAAAGTCTAATTTTCATGTGATAGCTTTAGATGTTACAAAACGTTTCCCTTTTTTATTATCTTACTGAGCCTTTATCGACAAAGTCTAATTTTTATATAACTATTAGAAAACTATGGAGACACATACCTATTGTTAATTTTTCAAAGGTTTGTTGACAAAAAATTATAGTAGTATATTTTTATATTTTGTTATTGTGTCTTGAGTCCAGAAACTGAAGATTTGAAGAACAATTTTGTTTTAGATATTCATACCACTGGCCCAGTTCACAATTTTTTGATCATACCTTGTACTTACCCGAGGTTAGACGGGTCACAAGCGGTTTCGCACAGTCTGACTGCTGCGACCGTTTACCGCAGGATGGCGTGTCTGCATGTGATTGCAGCCTTCATTTGACATGGCCAATTTTTATGGTCATGGCTTTAGCGCTCCTTCATCCGCTCTTCAGGTGTCCAGCTTGAACCCAACTGATGGCGGCTTAAGGCCGGAAACCGGTCTTGGCCAGAACTTAGCGGCTTAAGGCCAGAAACGCTTGCTGGCGCTTTGAATGGCGGATGCAGGAATGGCAAAGCACGACGTGGAGCACGGGTGAACTTCTTTATCTCTTTTATATATATATATATATATATATATATATATATATATATATATATATATATATATATATATATATATATATATATATATAATAAATTGTATGTATAAAAAATGTTTCGACATACAGTGTTTTTTCCAAATACAAACTATACTAAACTAACAGTGAGAAAAGTAATTACAACCTAAAGTGTCCATCAATCTAATAATACCATAAAACCTGATAGTAGGGAGATTCATTTTTTTGTCAACGTCTAGGATAACATGATAAGTTTAAAAACGATGAACCATTCAAGTCTTGCTGGTCATTTAGCTAATTATCCAATTTTTTTCTTTATTAATTGCTAGGCTCTCTAAAAAAATTATTTTTTTGGATTTATTCTCATTATGTAACATTATAAAATTATCATTGAAAGTATGCTCTTCTAACATTAATTTAGCATAATGAGAATTATTTTGTTATTTAGTATAACTTCTTTTATGTTCGTTGAGCCTAGTAGAGAAAGATCTTTCTGTTTGTCCAACATAGACTTTTGGACACGACCAGCAGTCAATTAAATAAACTCCTGATTTATACAGTATATTTTTTAAATTTTTATGATTTTTAATGAGGCGTCCTAGACTTTTGTTTGTTTTAAAAGCAATATTTATATTGTTTGTTTGGGATAAATATCTTGACACTAATTTGGTAACTTTTCCCGTATAAGTAATTGTTTTGATCGCTGCATTTTTGATATTATTGACCGCATATAGTAAATTAATGGCTTTATTATAACTTTTTTTATTAATTATTTTATTTATAATGTTTGGGTCGTATCCGTTATTTACTGAAATTTGTTTTATTATATTCAATTCATTATTATTATTATTCACGTATGGGCCCTGGTGAACCACGCGAAGTACAATTAGAGGCGTTTGTTATCGTTAACCTTCTTTGCGCTCATACTAATTTCATTCTTTCGCTATGAGCTTTTTTCCTTTCGTCAGACTAAGTTGTTCCGGTCTTCCTACATTTTTCTCCCTGGCCATCCTTCCGCCTCTATCCCGAATTTCACTTTGTGTAATATTTGCTGATCTTAGATTCCATTTAATTGCAGCAATCCATTTAATTATTTCTGCTTTACCTCTACTCCTATTTCCATAAAATTCGACTATTTGTCTAGTTAGTCTACTCGGATTCATCTGTTCTATGTGTCCGTAAGACTTAAATCTTCTTTTTCTCATATCGCTATGTATATCTGTGTAATGTTTGATTTCTTGGTTTTCTCGAAGTCGGTATGTTATGCTATTTATTTGTTTGGGGCCTAGGATTTTTCTTCTGATTTTTCTTTCCTTCTTTTCAATGTCCTCGATGTCCCCCTTTCTATTTAAAATGAGCGTTTCTGCCCATATAGACATTCTGGCGTAATAACTGTGTTGTAATGTCTCAGTTTTGTGTTTTTAGATAGGCATTTTTTGTTGTAAAGATTATGTGTAAGTCTCAATGCCAATTCGATTCTTTATTATAATTATCTATTGAAATGGGGATATTTAATAATCCAAAGTTAAATGCTGCCATCTTTGGGAGTAAGAATGACAATATTTATTGTGTATAACTAAATCTGTATGTGATAGTTTATGAAAATTTGCAAAATCATGTTTATTGTCTTTTCTAGTAACAGTTAAGTTTAAAAAGTTAATAGTATTATGTTGCTCTTCTTCAACTGTTAATTTAATGTTCTTAAGTAAAGAATTTTATGTGGGTTAAGAATTGATTTAATGGTCTATCAGAACCTGTAAAACAAATTAGAATGTTAGATAATTAAATCAATTCTTAACTCACATAAATTCTTTACATAAAAACATTAAATTTACAGTTGAAGAAGAGTAAAATAATAGTATTAACTTTTTAGACTTAACTATTACTACAAAATACAACTAGAGTACTAACCACCCCATAACTAACTAACCAACCCCGTATACGAGATTACGCTAACAACTGAATGTTTGAAAAGCAAGCATACTTTCAATAATAATTTTATAATGTTATATAATGAGAATAAATCCAAATCCAATCCAATTAAATCTTTTAAACAACCTAGAAATTAATAAATGAAAACATTTAGATATTTGGCTAAATGACCAGCTAGACTTGACGTTGACAAAAAATGTATTTCCCCACTATCATAGTATTATTAGGTCCATGGACACTTTAGATTGTAATTACTTTGCTCAGTGTTAGTTTAGTGTAGTTTGTATTTAAAAAAAACACTGTGTGTGGTAACAATTGTTATTCCTATAATTTTAAATATAGTAAATTTTTTTAGATATTAATATTTGCTTATTTATTTAAAATTAATTTCCATCAAATACCGCCTACCTCAGTTGAATTTATATATAAATAATAAATTGTTTTGTTAAATATTAAAAATGACAGAAAATGAGGAGCATTTTCGACATTTTATTTTTCCGAATAAGGAAGCCAGTTTCGTAGACGCAATGGAAGATCGCATTGTCCTCGTGAGGGTGCGGTGGACGATTCCACGTGAGGTAAAAGGTTCAGAATATGTCGTGGCAACAATTGAATTCTTGGACATTCTGGACGACCGGCCGAAGCTGATGACAATATATATTCACGCTAATTGAAAGTGACTGGCATAAAAAATCAAAAGATCGGAGAAATTCTTGGAATCAATAAGTCAATAGTGTCAAGGTGGTTATGTTAACTTTGAATGCTTAGCAAGGCCAATGTATGGGTACCATCTGAGTTAAAGGTGATAAGTTTGATAGATCACATTTCTACTTTAGCGAATGCGTGTTGAGGTGTAACGAAATTGACCCATCTTTAAGGGATATGATTACAGGTGATTAAAAATGGATTGCGTATAATAATATTAAGCGTAAGAAATCATGTGTGACCGTGGAGATGCCACTTAAATTAGCGCAAAAGCCAGTTTACGTCAGATGAAGGTTATGCCATGAATTTGGCGGGATTGGAAGGGAATTGTTTATTATGAGTTAACTGAAAATCAGACCATTAATCCGGAAAAATACTGTTTACTAGTAAATGTATTAAAGCGCGCGATCGATTAAAAGCAGTCTAAATGAGCCAACAGAAATGGTATTGCGTTTCATTGTGAAATAATATGCTAGACCACACGTGTTTTTGTTCACCCATCACAAACTTTTACAACTTGACTAAGATGTTTTGGTTCACTTAACGTACTCTCCCGACTTTTAGATCGCTTCAAAATAGCTTAGATGGTAAATTGTATCTTCTTAGGAAGATTTGAATCAAAACCTCAGAATATTTATTTATTTGCAGGAGTGTTCAGCTACCGCGAGATAGAGAAAGGTCATCGAATAGAACGACACATAATATATTCATTAAATGTAATTTTTAATAAATACAATTTTTATTCAATTTTGGTCAAAAAAATAGGATGAACTTTTGAATTAACTCAAGGAACTGAATAGTGGCCATATATTAAAATAACGTTACACTCTAGAAACAGAAGAAATTTGCTCAACTCTACTATAAAAATGGTTGTTCCTTGAACAATAGATTTCTCCTTTAGCATGAGAAACATTTGTATTTAAATGTGCCCGTAAATAAACAAAGTTACCGTAATATATTTTATAGATTATAAAGATATCCTTACACCTTAAAAAGCAAAGTATATAGACTGATTATCAAATTATTACATTTTATATATGTTTGATGTAAAGTCTGTATTAAAAAACAATGATAACAAACGATACAAATTGCATACACTTATTATTATATCTCTTCCGCATCAATATATCTCTGGAGGTTTTCAACAAATATTGGCATAGATTTTTTTATGTCCTTTTCGGAAACACCTCAATAGTTTTCGACACGACTTTTTGGACTTGTATGGCACTATCATAAAACATCACTTTCATGGCAAGTGTGAGTTTCGGTAACAGGAAATAGTTACACGGAAATAAGTCAGGCGAATACGGAGGATGTTGAATTCACGAACTGCGATGGTTGTGTGAGATGGTGCATTATCTTGGAACAAAAATCAATTTCTCAACTTCCCAGATAATATTCGCCGGTGACATTTTGATCTTGTGGAATAAATTTCCAAAGTATAATACCTTTAGAAAACAATTCAACATTATCTTCTCTCTAGACTTCTGAATACGCAATTTTTTCGATCACGGAGAGCTGCACGTAGCACTTTGGCGCTTTATTTGAGGATCGTACCTAAAGAACCAAGTCTCATCATCAGTTACAATCGATTCCAGGAATGTGCAGTTCCGTCTAGTTGTTTTAATAAGGCCCTAGCAATGTCCAACGTGAGCAATTTCTTGGTTCATATTTAAGACTTGAGGAACAAATCCAGCACATATTTTCCGTTTGTTTAAATCCTTTGTCAAAATTTTGTGAATCATATCTTTGTTCGCATTTAATTCATCCACTATGAGTTGTTAACTGAAAATCAGACCATAATTAGGAAAAATACTGTTTACAAGTACATGTATTAAAGCGAGTGATCGATCAAAAGCGGTCTGAATTAGCGGACAGAAATGGTATTGCGATCATTTCAGGCACTTTTTACACAAACTCGTCACGATTTTTGTTTTTTGGCCGGCCTGGCTTTGAGTTGCATTTTAAAGTACCATGATCGTCCTAGAATCGCGTATTACATTCGAAGACACGTGTTCAGGATAAACAATCATCATCGTACACTTCTTTCATCAATTCGAATGTTTCTGTAAAAGTTTTACCGAGCTTCAAATAAAATTTTATATTAGATCTTTGTTTCATCATATTTTTGTGACGATGTGACAAAACGTTACACACAAAAAGTGATAAAAATCATTTTAAGCTCTATAACTTGACAATCCGTGGATCGATTCCAATGATGGTGGTCTCGTTTTATAATTGAGATATACAACTTTCAGATAATATAATGCTTCAATAGACTGGTAGTTCCTTTTAAATTTAAAATGTTCCGTTATTTATCCGACATGCTATGTATGGGTCGCCTTGATTCGTTACAGACTTATTGATTAGTGGCATACTCACTGAAACTACATAGTCTTATCTATGTCATGGCAAAAACATCTATAAATGCTTAGGGAGTGTAATAGCGAACGATGCCAAATTCGGTGGATATAGACACAAAAGCACTCTCAGTAGGGCTATGCAAAATGGAAATAGCGGAAAAGATAATACTGCAATGCGAGATAAACGAGGCTACTCAGTGCTACGACAGAGAGAACTAAGCTTTTAAATAATATTTGAAACACTCGGAAAAGATATATGACAAAGCTCAGTGATGCGACAGGGAAAACTAAGCTTTCAAACAATATTAGAAACACTCGGATAAGATAAATAGCAAAGCGTAGGGCAAAGAAAACAAACTTAAAGTAAATATTTAAATTTGAATAAACTAGTCAAGAAATACTAAATACAAGAAGAAAGGAAAAAATCGAAAAGAAGTGGACTCAAGAAAGCAGGGTAAAAAAGGGAAAATGAACCAGGAAGGCAACGGGAGATGACTCTATGGGAACTGATTAAGTTTGTCCAGTATCAAAAGGGATGGAGATATTGGGAAACTGCAAGAAAATAACCCCAAGACAGACGCTATTAAAAACAAAATGATTTTAAAGTGGAAGACCAAAGCTCACGTATTATTTTCTGACAATCAGTATAAATGAATGTTTTGAAAGTTGAATATCAAGGTCTTTATCAATTTCTAATATTATTAATATATCAATAATATATCAATTCAACTAATATATTCAATTTTAAGGTTAAATCAAATTAATTTCAGTTATTGACCAAATTAATTTTATAAATAAGTGAGAAAACGCCTTGGCCGCAGTCCCAGAGTCGTTTTTATCGTGTAATTTATATCTTCACAACTCTTAAAAGGCTCTAAATAAACTATTTTTGAGGCGGGATATTTTGGAGAGTGCCTCTTCTATTACCCTAACAACACGTGTTGGTTTGCAGTAGTAGATGAGAAATTATAGACAGGGCCGGCTAAATTCGAGTGCAGCGGGTTCAAAGCACCGGGGCGGCAACACATGAGGGGCGGCAAAACGAAGCTAAACTCGAAAATTAAAAATCGGCATCAATCACTAAAAAGTGATTTTTAGTGATTGATGCCGGATTGATGCCGGATGCAGTGGCACATACGATATTTTTGATGACTTATTTTTAGGTTGGAAACTCCATGCCTCCAGTCAGTTTAATTAAAGCTCTAGTTTAGATTTAATCATCTCCTGACGATGCTGATATGTTTAGTGAAACGTGCGTCGAGAAGTTTAAAAACGTGATTTGGTGTTTAGTGCTAAATCTCTTCGAGTTTAGTGTTTCACACCGAAGGTTCCAATAGAAGATTTGAACGAGTCATTCATTAACGAGGAGGAAATTGAGTCGAAAATAGCCATCAAGGAGATAATATTGATATTGATGTTAAATCGCAAGAAGCCAAAAATTTGGTGATCATAGAACTAGATTCAGTTCCTTCGACTTCATCACCTATTGTAGAATGTGATGCTGTAAACGTATTGACGCTCGAATATCCAAGGACGTGGCCAGAAACTTCAACTAAAATGGAGAAAATAGTAGTTGAAACGGGTGAAAGGAAGGTTTATAATTTGAATTATCTTAAAGATGCTTTAAAGATAAGCTTTTTAGATAATTACTAGAGAAAAAGATTGCCAAATATATAAATAGTATCCCGTAAGTGGTTGGTGCATTATATATGGTTTTAAAATGTATTAGGTGTAGGGGTTAATGGTTTATCTGAAGGCGGATCCAGAGATTGGCAAAAAGGCATGAGCAATCAGTTAGTAACATTAAAAATTGCCAAGAATTAGTTCAGTTCGAAAACACTCTCAAATCTAAATCATCCGTTAGTCCTAGACTCGCAAGTATTATTTTACAAGAAAAGAAAAGATGATCTGCGGTTTTAAAAAGAATTATTTTGAGCATTTAGTACCTGGCGAAGCAATATGTAGCATTTAAAAGCAATTCTGACTCTATTTCTTAGCGATAATGGAAATATTTTATAAAATTATTGAAATGGTAGCAAAATTTGATGCAAAAATTTGCAGAACACGTTCAAAGAGTCCAATTAAATAATATATATATATATATATATATATATATATATATATATATATATATATATATATATATATATATATATATATATATATATATATATACATATATATGTATATATATATATATATATATATATATATATATATATATATATATATATATATATATATATATATATATATATATATATATATGTATATATATATATATATATATATATATATATATATATATATATATATATATATATATATATATATATATATATATATATATATAAATACCGCATTATTTGGGGCATACAATTCAAAGTCTATGCTCGAACAAGCGAAATATTATTCACTTATATTAGATTGCACTCCTGATTTTAGCCACCAAGAGCAAATTAGCATTATTTTAAGATTTGTAATATTAAACGCAAAAACCGGGGCTGTAGAAATCGGAGTACATTTTATTAGGTTTTGTCCCATTAATGATTCTACTAGAAGAGGTTTATGTCAGTTTCTCAAAGATTTATTAGTAAAAGAAAACATTAATATTTACTATAAGGTAACAACAGGGTTAAAATAACGATTTACAAAGACACGTACTTGATATTAATCCGAGAGCATTTTTTTTATACCTTGCACATTAAGCACACATTAATTTAATAGCTAATGATGCTGCAAAAGTCTCAAATGAAGTTTTCAATTTTTTTCGATAGTTCTGCAAATTTATGTCTTTTTATCTTCATATAACCAGAGATGCTTTAACTCAACACGTTAGTAGTATCACTTTAAAATCTCTGTTTGATACAAGATGGGAAACTCGTGTAGAAGCTTTAAACTTTTAAAACATTCTCTTCCTGAAATCTATGACGCGCTTTATGATTTGTCCACAAATTGCAAACACAAGATATGAGGCCGTCTCGGTTGCAAATTAGATTAAAGCTTTTCATTTTATTTCTTCAGTTACAATCTGGTATGAAATTTTTTACAAAGGTAAATGTTGTAAGCAAATTAATCCAAAATGCACAGTTTAATCTTGCAAGATGTTTAAAGGAGTCTGCTTTATTATAGATATATTTAATTAAAAGAAGATCAAATGAATAATTCGATAGCTTTCTTAAAATTGCATCTGAAATTGCAAATGACTTAAATGTGGAACGTCATTTTAACAGTTCAACACAAATCAGGACAAAAAAGATATTTTTTTGATTATAAAGCTAACGATGTAACGAAGCCATTGATTCGAAAGTTTTTTAAAAAAATTTAAAGTAAACTTGTATTTTGGTATTTTGGATGCAGCTATAGTGTAGGTCAAGGAAAGATTCACTTTTTTAAAAGAACACATGAACCTATTTAATTTTTGTATAACATTTCGAAAATAAGCGAAATTGATAGAAAAACACTTCTGAAATATTGCACTGATTTGGAATTCAAACTATCCTATGAAAACGAGCATGATATTGACGGTCGAGAATTAGCCGGAGAGACAGAAGCCCTGTTACTGTGCTTTGGAAACAACAAAAATGCTAAAGTTATATTAGAGTATATTTTTAAATATAATTTAATTGAATAATTGAAACATTCCCTAATATTAGGGTAGCATTAAGAATTCTCCTGACCCTATCTGTCTCGGTAGCAAGTGGTGAGAGATCTTTCTCAACTCCCCCGCGGGAGTTTGCTAGTCTCCTACCGGGCGCCTCCACAGGTGGCGGATAGTGGAATGCTCACCAGATATGGTGGGTACTGGGGAAATAAAATACCCAGGGCGGACCAAAACTAGCACCAAAGGGTACGACGGTTCCACATGTTAGTGGCGGTACCCAACAGCGTCTGTTTCACATGTTAGTGGCGGCTGAATAAATATCCTCTATGGTTAACAACTGTAGTTGTAACTTGGAGCTTGCTCCACTTAAGGTTGATAACCTTCGACAGTCAGATATGGAAAGGTCTTTTAGGAAAAAATTTCCACCGTCCAACCCCTCGAGGAAGGAGAAGACTACATCGGATTCAGTGGGTAGTCACCTAGAAGGCAAGAATGAATCGGAGCATTCGAAGTCACATGTATTCAGAATCAAACATAAGCATATTAACTACATCGCAACACATAACATAAATTCTCTACTGAAAACCGGAAAACTCAAGAACTTCACAGATGAATTAGACAGGCAAAACATTTTACTAGCAGGGCTCCAAGAAATGAGAAATTCAACAGAAGATCCGTTTGAATCACAAGGATATAGAATTTACAATGGGAGGCCAGGACAAAGAGTCATGAAGCAATGCCCCCAATATGGTACAGGATTTATAGTAAATTTGAAAATCATAGATTCCATAATTGAGTTTAAAGCCATTTCACCGAGAATTGCAACTATAACTTTACAAACCACAAACAAATTTTACACCATCATAAATGCCCATGCCCCCACTAATGAAAAAAACTTCCTAACAAAAACTATGCAAGAAGTAGATAATTTCTGGGATCTCCTTGATCAGACAATGAATAAAGTAAATATGAATCATGTCAAGATCCTTATAGGGGACTTTAACGCTCAATTGGGAAAAGAAAGGAAGTATCGAGATGTAGTTGGAAAGTGGGCTCCTCATACATATACTAATAGAAATGGCCAAAGAATCATCGAAATTTGTAGAACGCATGGACTCATCTCCAAGTCTACATATTTTAAAAGAAAACCAAATAAACTCAAAACTTGGAAACATCCTGACTGGACAAAAAGGGAATGGCAGCTGGACCACGTATGCATGGACAAGTTCTTTCACAAGGAAATCCACAATGTCAAAGTTCTAAGAGGAACGGACACCGGCTCAGATCATTACTTAATAAAAATCAAGATTAAATTTACCCCTTTAAGAAGGAAGAGACAAAACACAGAGGGTGAGAAAAGGACATACGACCCTCATCAGTTAATCCAGAATGACCAATACCAGAAAAGAACAGGAGCCACAAGACTAACAGACAATTTAGAAGAACTAATACCAATTCTTAAACAGAATGCAATAGATCTAGCCCCATTAAATCCGCGGAAGAGACATGCCTGGTGGAACTCTGATTGTGACAAAATGCATGAGGAGAGACATCAAGCTTGGTTGAAATTTCAAACTCACAAAACAGAAGAAAACGCCACTAACCACTAATGCCACTAATGTCAGAAAAGAATTCACCAAAATCATTAAAAAAATTAAGCGACAGTATCAAAAAGATTTAATAAACTCAATAGAGGAAAATTATTATAAAACAAATTCGAGAGATTATTACAAGGCCTTTGATAAACAATTGCAAAAATACAACCCCCCTACATTATTGTTGAAAAATATGGATGGAAAAACAGCACATAATAATAAGGAAAATGCAGAGATCATGGCAGAAGCATTTAACAAGCTCTTGAACTGTGATAAACCTGAGGAACTTTTATCTATTGATACACAGACCCCTATAAAAACTAAACCGGAAAATATAAACCCACCTACAGCAAAAGAAGTTGAAACAGCACTTAAGGAAATGAAAAACTACAAAGCATGTGGTGAAGACCAGGTTTTTGCAGAGATGTGGAAATACGCCGGAAGTACAACCCAGACCTCCCTCCATATGATATTAAATAAGGTTTGGATATCAGAAAAGTTCCCGGAACAATGGACAACAGCTATAATCAACCCACTTCATAAGAAAGGTGATAGAAGTAATCCAGACAACTACAGAGGTATTTCCTTACTAGACGGCACATATAAGATTTTCTCTAAGATACTATATAATCGGATTAAACAACAACTAGATCAAGAGCTAGGTGAATACCAAGGAGGCTTCAGACCCTGGAGAAGCTGCACAGAACAAATAATTACTTTGAAGCTAGTCACGGCATATTATAGAAAACGAAACAACCCCCTTTGGATAACGTTTGTAGATTTCAGGAAAGCATACGACTCCATCCACAGACCATCATTATTAAAAATTTTAAGACATTTTGGACTTCACCCAAAACTGATCAAATTGATAGAACTTACTCTAACTAATACAATTTCTAAAATTAAGTTCAGGGGAGAACTTTCTGAACCATTCTTGGTAAAAACTGGTTTGAGACAGGGTGACACACCTCTTCTTTTTAACTGAGACATCACCTCTTCTTTTTAACTGTGCACTGGAGTATATAATGAGAGAATGGTACAAGAACAACCCAAAAAATATAAAAATTGGAACCAAAAAGGACAACATACATTTGAATTGTCTAGGGTTTGCTGATGACCTAGCTCTTCTGGCCAATAACATTCAGGAAACAAAACAACAAATAAAATCTTTACAGGAAATAGCTCAGAATATTGATTTGAAAATTTCATTTGAAAAAACAGAAATCATGTCAACTCAACTTCCATTAGTAAACAAAATTGAATTGGGTAGCCAAGAGATAAAAATTGTGGAAAGATTTAAATATTTAGGTGAAATAATCACATACAATTTGAATGAAAAACCAGCATGGCAAAGTAGAATAGATAGACTGGTTAGAGCACAGCATGTGACCAAGAACACATACAACAAAAGATGTCTCTCAATAGCAACCAAATTAAAACACTACAAAACGGTCACTCAACCTCAAATTACATATGCATGTGAAACAATATTCAAAACAACAAACACCGTTGCAATAGATGGAATACTAAAGACAGAGAGGAGAATAGTGAGAACTTGTTTGAATAAAAATTATCAAGTAAATGGAGTCTGGAGACTGGCTTCCAATGAAACCGTCTATAAGGAAATAGAACCAGTGACGAGCACTATGAGAAAGAAGCGAATATCTTTCTTGGGGCATCTAGTAAGGACACCGGAAAGTAGAATCAGTAGGAGAATAATAGAGAAATTTTGGAATAGTAAGAGCAATATTAGATGGATCACAGAACTTAAGGAAGACATGAGAGAGTTGCACATCACAATGGAAGATTTAAGGTGCAAGTCAGATGCACTTAAGATATTGCAGGACAAACACACAGCACTACAGGCAAGGATCAACAGACAGAGGACAGGAAGAGTGATTCCGGAGGAGGAAAGGAAATTACGATCGGAGTGGATGAAGAAGTATTGGGCTGAGAAGAGAAAAAAGGACCTGAACCATAACTTGACTAGAGTGGTCCTATGCAGACCATAAAGTTAAAATAAAATAAAATAAATAAATTGAAACATTCCCTAATATTAGGGTAGTATTAAGAATTCTCCTGACCCTATCTGTCTCGGTAGCAAGTGGTGAGAGATCTTTCTCAAAATTAAAACTGATAAAAAACTACTTGAGATCTTCTTAAAAACAAGGAAGATTAAACGATTTAGCTGCCATTTCAATAAAATTGTTAATGGTGGAAAATAAAATTGTAAATACTTTAAACATTCATGATGTAATAAAGAATTTTGCGCACTTGAAATCAAAACAAGTAGATTTTATTTAAACTTGTATACATTTTAAACAAATTGTATTCCAGAATGAATTACAAGCTATTTTCACTCACTTATGTTTTATTAAAAATCTTCATATTATATGCGTTTGACATGAAATATTGTAAACTACAAGTTTAATATATTTGTTTATGTATAGAATATTTCACTTTTCAGTCATGCCGTAAATTGCAATGTATATATTTTTTTATAAATATCTCTATACTTCATATTAATTATTTCAATCAGTTCTTGAAAGTTGGAAATAAAACTTATATGTTAAATTTCTGTATACATAAGACTTTGTAGTTATTGGTTGTGTCCTACGCTAATATAAAAGTGAGTTTGTAGTAAGAAAGTGCGACAAACTCTGTGTTACACCCGGGCGACAAATTTTGACTTGCACCCGGGTGGCAAATGTATTTGAGCCTTCCCTGATTATAGATCTATCTCTATTAGTGAAACTAATAGAGATAGAAAACAATATTTGCCTAGTCAGTAATGGAGCGAGCTATGGTATCGGTAATAACATTATTTTTCCTGTGGAATCGTTTCCTATCATGGGGTTACCGTAATATTCTTGGGGGCATAATATACAGATATAACTGCAAAAGCCTATTAAGGTTTTATATATTTAAATATTAGGATTTTTGGGGGAATCTTTTGAGATTTTTTCAGAATAATCCACAATTGCAACAATTTACCTAAAACTAGAGACATTATTTGCAGTTGGGACAAAAGAGGCGAACCTCGTACATTTATACAACTTGATATTTTGTTCACTTTCAACCTTTTTCTATATTAACATCGTTTATTCATAAGAAACAGAAAAAGACCTACAATATATTATTAATTAGCAGTAATTTTATAACTTATGCTGGTACTTACGAGTAACTTTTATTTTAAAAATTAGCAAAATTTTTATATTTTTCATTTTATGTCTGTTTTAAATACTTACCAATGGGACTGAGTTTATTGTAGTGATGATATCATTTTCCATTTGTCTAATACTAGTCTTTGGTTCATACAAATACACTTTTTTAAATCTATAACTAATAGTACTGTTGTCATGCCAAGTGATGTTTGTTTTTTCTTTGACTTCTTTAACTCTAAAATTGAAACATATTTTGTTACATTTTTCAAAATCGATACTATGGTAAATTAAATTATGTGATTTATTTGAAAAACAAAACACATTTTTTACTGTTAAAATTCACAATTTTCTAATAAATCAGCCTCTTTCACATTTACTTAGTTGTCGATATTGTAAGTGTTTGAACTAAATAGTAAATATATTAAACCCGGGAAAGAAATACAAAATACTACTTAAACCATTTCATTATAATCGGAAAAAAAGTTTTGCTTCATTTCATTGCGCATTTCATTCTCATTGCGCATTTCCTTATCAAATTTTAATTTATTCTTTGTTATTGTTTACCTATCTTTTATTTTAAATTTTTTTATTTAGTATATTATAAATATTCTTACGTTACCAGCATCAATAATTACTAACGGTTTAAGTTTTTGTTATCAATTCTTCAATCATATGTTAGTATTTTTAATGCTAACATTATACTTTTATTTAAAATAATTTTCAACAAATTTATTTAAACAGTTTGATCAAGCTTAATAACTAATTTCTGTTCCATCTTATCATGTTTTAGATTCCAATATTTTTAACATTTCTGTTTAACTTCTGTTTTCACTTTAAAAGAATATATTTTATAAATGGATTCCCAAGATCACTCAGTATAAGTTTTTCTATACAACTAAAATAAAATAAATTGGGAATCCTGATATAGATGTTTCATTAATGTTGTCATCATAAAATTAATTTATGGAAAATTTGTACAAATTGGGATAAACTCAAATAGTTTTGTTCATATAACTTCAAAAAAAAAACATTTCTGCGGAAAAATGGAATTATTACCTAAACATTTTCCAACTAAATAGTAACGAATAGAACCAGTTCATATAATTTTTGGTGATGAAGCACCACCCAATATAAATAGTTTTTAGCTAACTTGCAGACTTTTAGCATAAAAGTCCACACCACAATGCCGAATTACCAATAAATATTTAATATAAATAAAAATAATAAAATTCCAATAAATATGAAGGCTGTAAGAGAAATGATGGAGATTGATTTGCATGTGGCATGTAGTGTAGTTAAACTGCTGACATGAAAAACATATATACATATATTGGTTGAACATTGCATTATACAAAAGTATAGTTATTGAAAGTTCCGTAAAATTTGACCGAAACTCAAAAAAAGTTTCCATTAATTGATGCAAACTAATGCTTAAATAATTCATTCAAGAAGTTACAGATTTGATCTGCGATAGGTACGATCACACGAACAGACCCACCCGCATTTTCGGTGTTTCAACAAAAGATGTTCACTTTTACAGGGGGTCAAAAAACTCGTTGCCTGGTTCTTTATTTTTTCTGGTCATAATATCTTTGCCAGAAATCATGAATTCATTTTGAGATGAATTGATATCATTCCATCATCCTTCATCATGACGATGTTAAGTGTATAGCAAGGTTATTGAAAAATTGACCATTTATTTTACAATATATGTATAAATGAGGTAGTTCATTAGGGATGTATGCAAAAGAATGTTGTAGCAGAGCAAAATTAACCTTTTCTGTACTCCTTAACAATTAGTATCCATAGTAACTATATTCAGGCAATATAATATATTTGATTATGCTCAAAGCATTCTAAGTAAGAATTCTAACCTTGTTTTTGCATATGTAGTTTAGAAAATTATTTATGTTCGTTATCTCTATGTTAAAACCATTATGTTCAAAATATTATTGCTTGATATAAGTAATCCACTTTTTACTTGTTTCAAAGCGTAGCAGCGACTGCCGATATATTTTTAAGGGTTATCTTCAGTAAAAATCAATTTTCATAATAGTATTTTGAATATTACAATTCAAAATATTTAGGATATTAAAATATTAAAAAAACTAAATTGTCCTTTTGTCCGGCTTGATGTGAAAGTACTTTTTGCCATAGTCTACTAAACTCAAAGAGATTAACCACTAGACACGGAAACATTTTTTTAAAGTTCTCGACGCACGTTTCGCTAACCATCAGTTAGCACCATCAGGAAATGATTTAATATAATTTTAAAAAGTAAAGTATGTTCGAATTATATGAGACCCTTCTTGCTAACCTACTACCTACGAAGCGTACTACCTACTTAATAAAGCGTGTAAAAAAATACAAAAAGAAAAACGAAAACAAGGGGCAAAAGGGCGAAAAGAGAACAAAAGAAAGAAAAAAGAACCGCGAATTACATTAATAATTGGAAAAGTTGACTGAACGGAATAGATCCTTTATCCAGGTTCATTATTTTCTTGCATTTTTCTATTTGAATGCTTTCATATACATCCAAAGCTCTGTTGTTATTTACACTTTTAATCAGCCTAAAATTACTAATGTCTATGTTGTGGTCATGTTCTGTTGCATGTTGGGTAACGCAAGATTTTTCATTTCTCCCATATCTAATGTGGGCAATGTGTTCTTTATATCTCGTTAATATGGATCTTTTTGTTTGCACAATATAGCTTCGATCACAATCTTGACAGCTAATTACGTAAATCCCTGTTTTTTTCAAGATGATCTACCTTATCCTATGGGTTACCCAGAACTTCCCTTAATTTATTATTTGGTTTATACACAACTTTAATGTGCATTTTTTAAAAAATTTTGTCTAATCCTCGCGTTAATTGGGTATCAAACGGTATTACCATGAATGTATTTTTGTTCTGATCCTTTAAAAAAGTCGAAGATTCTTTCAATATTCAAATTCTACAATGTTCTTATTATAACTATTCACTTCGAATACCTCCCTAATTAATTTTAATTGTTTGTTATAATTGTCTTTGTTTAAAGGAAAATTGATTAATCAATTTACTATAAAATTTAAACTAGCCATCTTATTTTGGAAGCTGTGATTTGAATTGTTAGGAATTTGAAGGAATTGAAGTGTTGGTGTTTTTTCTAAAAATATCAAACTCTAACCTATTATTGTTGTTTCTATTGACTAAAACATCCAGAAATGGTAATTTGTCGTTTTTTTCAAGTTCATGCATGAATAGTATGTTTTGGGATTTACTATCTATTTAAGTTCTTAATAAAATCATCTAAGTTTTCATTTTTTGAATCAAAAATTGCAAAAATATCATCAACATATCTTAAGTACACCTTCGGAAAGTAACTGAATTCATTTTTCGCCTCTGTTTCAAATTTACTCATAAATAAGTTGGCAAAGAACGGTGGCAGGGGATTGATCATTGCCGTTCCTTCTTTTTGTTCGTAAAACCGGTTATTTAGTTGAAAACAATGTTGCTTCATACATAGTCTTGTTAAGGAGATGTACTCACAAACAATCTTGTTATTACAACCATTTAATTCGAGCAACTCTCTTAGGTATGTGGAATCGGACACTCGGAAACAATGATGGCACGTCAAAGGAAACCACGACCTCCCCTTCCTGCAGATGTGTGTTTTTGACTTTTCCTATTAATTTTCTTGAATTTATTACAGAACAGGAAGGTAGATGGTTTGGTAGATTTTCAAATTCCTTTGTTAACCATTTTGCCAAGTTGTATGTTGGAGAATCAATGGTGAATACAAATGGTCTCACTGATTTTCCTGATTGATGAATTTTTGGTAGTGCATACAATCTTGGCACTTTTGGATTAGAAATAAGAAGTTTATTTTTAAGAGAAGGAGAAGTAAGGCAAAATTTCACACTTGGAGATACATTCCCAACGATTCGAATCATAGCTTCCAAAATAAGACGGCTAGTTTAAATTTTATGATAAATAGATTAATCAATTTTCCTTCAAACAAATAAGATTTAACAAAGAATTAAAATGAATTAGGGAGGTATTCGAAGTGAACAGTTATAATAAGAACATTGTAGATGGAATAATTAGAAAACATAATTAACACAAGGGTTAGACAAATTTTTTAAAAATGTTGACCTTAAAGTAGTATACAAACCAAATAATAAATTAAGAGACGTCCTAGGTAACCCAAAGGATAAAGTAGATCAACATGAAAAGTCGGGGATTTACGAAATTAGCTGTCAAGATTGTGATCGAAGGTATACTGGCCAAACAAAAATATCGATATTAACGCCCACATTAAATATGGGAGAAATGAAAAATCTTGTGTTGCCCAGCATGCAGTCGGACATGACCACAACATAGACATTAGTAATTTAAGGCTGATTAAAAGTGTAAATAACAACAGGGCTTTGGATGCATATGAAAGGCATTCAAATAGAAAAATAGATGAAAATAATGAACCGGGATAAATAACTTATTCCGTTCAGTCAACTTTTCCAATTATTAATGTAAGGGTCAGTTAAATTCGCGGTTCTTTATCTTTCTTTTGTTCGCTTTTCGCCCTTTTTTTCCTTTTTTCTTTTTTTTGTATTTTTTACACCCTTTATTAAGTAGGTAGTACGCTTTGTAGGTAGTAGGTTAGCAATAAGGGTCTCGTATATATAGAACATAGTTTATTTTTTAAAATTAGATTAAATCATCTCCTGATGAAGCATAGTTAGTGAAACGTGTGTCGAGAACTTTAAAAAAGTGTTTCGGTGTTTAATAGTAAATATCTTTGAGTTTAGTGTTTCACGCCGAAGGTTCTAATAGAAAAATTGATATTCTACTAAAACAATTTAATTGGACCATTTTATCAAGCAATCGAAAGTATATATAGTCATATTATCGATAATTGAAAACTAAACAAATTCACCATATGAACAATATATTTTATTAAATTAATTTTGCAATTTTTGATGGGATCCCTAAAGAGTTCGACCAACGCCATCTTATACATGCTCTATTGGCGATAGGTATGGGGATCTCGATGCACAGCACTATCCGACGTATTTTATGCGGTCTGGTATTATATTGCTGAAAGATGAGATTCAGATGACCTTGCAGCGGGTTTTTCAAATTGAGTGTTTTTTTAATTTTTCAATAAAACCGAGTCATACACAATACAGTAACTTATTAAAATTGTTGAATTATTTCATAAACATTCAGGACGAGTTAGTAATCAATGTTTTAGAAAGTTAGGTGACTAACAATAACAATATCAATCGAATTTTTTAAAATTGTTCGGTGAAACATAAAACGAACAATATATAGTAGTAGTGGTCGATTACAACAACATATTGATTTGGCACGTGAAAGTATTGCAGAAGACCGAGAAATTTCCATTAGTCGAAGTTCACAACAATTTGGCTTCAGTGAATCTACAACATGGAGTATTTTACGAAAGGCTTTCGCTCTGAAGGCATATAAGGTTCAAATTACACAGGAACTAAAGCCACTGACTTATTCAAAACGTAGTGTATTTGTCAATTGGATTAAAGAAGAAAGAAATGATTTTTTAAGAAAAATTATATTTTCAGATGGACATTTTAAAATTGGTGGCTATGTTATTAAACAAAATTGCCGCATTTGTGGTAAGGAAAATCCACAATTGATTCACGAGAAATCATTACATTCCAAACGCGTCACTGTTTGGTGTAAGTTATGGTCAGGAGGTGAGCCGTATTTCATTCAGTATGCTGCTGGTGAAGCTGTAACTGTGTATAGTGTAAGACATCCCGAGATGATAACTAGATTTTTGTGGGCTGAATTGAATGATATTGATCTGGAAGATAGGTGGTTACAACAGGATGGCGCTACAAATCACTCTTCTAATAAAACAATTGCGTTATTATAAGAAACAGTAAAGTCACGTCTATAAGAACAATCCACAATCGATCCCTGAATTAAAGGATCAAATTATTCGAGTAATTGGTGTAATAGAACAACGGTTATGTTAAAATTGACAAAATTAATGTTGACAAAAGATTAGAAGCCTGTGGAGCTTCAAGAGGTGGTCATGTGGAAGATATTGTGCTTCATGTTTAAATGTCATATATTATGTTTCAATTGTCAATAAAAAAAATGAAATCAGCGCGAATTCTGTGTTTTATTCAAGAATTAAAAAACTGCTCAATTTGAAAAATTAAAATTGATACGGCCTAACTATAGACTGAAATATTTTGGTTGCAGAACGCGCTACATTTAAACTTCTGATTATCACTGAAGGTACGCAGCTCCTCCAACAATTAGCCATCCATGCCTCAATTTCTGGAGTGATATCATTCTGTAACTAAATGACATTCTAAAGAGAATGTTAAATTTCGCTTTTATCCTGAAAACGCCTGACACTTTTACGCCCATCATGATTACCTAAATACAATTTTGCCTCATCACTAAAACATATAGAGATCATCATTAAAACGTATATTCCAGGTCCTTTTTAATTATCAAGCAACGCGATCAATCGCAAGCCATGAGATTCATGGTGCGCTGTGAGAACAAACACCCATCGCAAGTGCCTATTAACGATCATCTTCGAAATAATTCTACCTGCAGGTGTAACAAAATCATCATAGCTGTGCCAATTTCTTCTATGCCGGTTTCGTATAGCTATGCCGTTGATCACGTTCTTGGGTACTTGACAAGAAGGACCAGAACGTCACACTTGTACTTACTCCAATCCTTAAACTATATTATATTGATTCTTCGCTATTTTGCGAAAGCTTAAACCTGTGCCTTTCATACTAATAGCTCATTTATTTTCAAATTCAAATCATTGTCTTAAACAACGTAGTATGTGAACTGCAAAGTATTATAGCACTTTTAATAGTAACGTATAAAAATTACCTCACTGTATGATGAAAACAATATAATTTAACTGGTTTGGTTTGCCACATTTTTACTAAATGCATTCAGTAACATAAAAATAAATAAACAAAAAATATATTAGCTTTTGAATTCAAAACATGTTATAGAGTGAGTCTATTTTTAGTCTGATTGAAATATATGTATTGGGTATTGAAGTTTTATGTTTCCTACTCCTACTCTGTTATATAAAAATAAAAATTTTAACTGGTACTGGGAAAAGCTGGACATATCGTGTTCTTGGATATGTACGTTAATTTCAAAAGAAAATATATTATTTCTAACATCCTTATTTATAACATCATTCAAATATTTAATGTCATTTTGTTAAAAAAAAAATACGTCACTAAATCTTTGAAATAGTACTGCATATTAATTAATTTGACAATAACAGCCAACGTCGTTAATCAAAACCATATTTTATTTTATATTTTTTATATAAAAAATTCTTAGTACCAAAAAACGAAACAGTGTCGTTATTTACACTGCATACTCATTAATTGATTACATATTAATTGAATAAAATGTTCGATTTGTCGTGGGCTACTCTAAACTACTTGTATATAATATCTTATCGCTTCCAGTTTATAATAACGAGTGTTCTCCTTGCTTTCTGCTTGGCATAATTATTCACATGCGCTTAATGTATGAAGGATTTGGAGACCTTAACGCTTAGAGCACTACGTAGGCTTGCAGACCTCTGAGAAATAATATTTAATTAATAATATTTTCATTACATTATATGGTTTTAGGTGGGGTTCTGGAATCGAAAAATCGCTAAAAGATGTATCCCATAATTCCTATAGTACCATTTATATGTCTCTTTAAGGAAACCTAGCGTTTATTCTCTCATGTTTTGCAACCAATCTGCATCCCGTGTAAAATGTCGCTGGTACCACTCCTGGAATTTTCGTCTATGGCTAGTTGTATAATTTAATTTAATACAACATAGATTTGAAACAATAAAGCCCAAATAATTTCACTCGGACACATTCACGCGTTCATATTCTGTTTACGGAGTGTGGAATTGGCCTTTTAAGCTTTATTAACCCTTGGCACTCAAACACTCTTGATGGAAAAGCGGTCTTTTAAAACAAGGAGGTGATACTCCTGTACTCTCTAGTTCTTCGACGAAAGACGCCATACCTAAATCAAGGCATCAAAATATCTTGATACTGCACGTGGGAGCAATAATGTCACGAGAAGGACAAACTTCTGCATTCATATTGATAAATAAAGTACATGACGCTTACAATACCATCTGCCAGACTCTCAGCGGATCAGCAACTATATGGTGGCGTAGAGGAAACGCATGTTTTTCACCTAAGCATAAAATTGTTTATTTTTAAGATCATTTTTTGTAATTACAGCTAAATGAAGTAACAATAGTGCACTTTTAAATCAATGGTGGAAAATAATGTTAATCAAGTGTCGCCCTTCATGGTCACACATCTGCAATCTCTCTTTAAAGTTGTGCATCACTCCCAAAATCATTTCTTCTGGTACCCTTGCGACTTCTTCAGGAATAGCAACTTTCAGTTCCTGTATCGTGCGTGGTTTAGCGCGTTTAAACTGGTAGCATATACTCTAGATGTATCGTAACCCCACAAAAAAGTCACATGCAGACAAGTTTGGAAAGCATGGGGGCCAATAAATATCACCGAAACGGAAGATCACCTATTGAGGAAACATTTGTCAAACACATTCAATTGATACTCTCGCCGTGCGAGCTGTGGTACGTCTTGTTGAAACCACAGTCTCCCATGTTTACTTGTCCCCAATTTTGTAACACCAAAGTCACTAACACCAAAGTCACTCTCACTGTTCTTTCCTACTCTTCAAAAAAGTATGGGCCAACGATCACTAATTTGGAAATTCCGCACCACTCTGTCACTTTTTCACTATGGAGAGGTCTTAAAGGGGTAAAACTTTTGGGATTCTTTGCCACCCAGTACCTAGAGTTCCGCTTATATCCATTTAAATGAAAATGTGCTTAGTAACTCATTGTTATTACGGCATCAGGGTCATCAGCAAAAATTGCGCTCATTCCCGCACACATTTCTATGCTCTGTACACAATTCCTTTCGGTGAGCTATCGAACAATCATTATTTTGTAGGAATGAAAATTCAAGTCGTCATGCTGTCGACATGTTCGACGGGACGTACCCCGAATTGAAACTTGGCAACTAGTTGAACGCTGAGTACGAGCAAGAATCGCCCTTGTCACTGTTTCAACATTGTCTGTTGTATGAACGGCACCGGGAAGGCCAGGTGGCTTCCTCTTCATGACAGATCCGGTAGTTCGAGATGTTTTAACCCATCGGAGTATCGTGTTTCGATCTAAAATTGGCCCTCGGCGTTGAACGTTTCACTATCGACGGAAAGAACATTGCACGGTAACTAAAGAACCACTGTTTCTAAATATGCCACAAGATCCACGGTACAATGCCTAAAACTGCATTACTTAAGCTATCGTTGGCGGCGTTGCGAGGTCGTCACCCCTCTCTTTGCAAAATACTACTCATTCAAAAAACAAAAGCGTTTTCTTTGCATCACCCTGTATAAATATGTAAACACATGCAAAGTGCCATGCAAATCTCAAAAACATAGTTGTATATCACAAGGTTGAGTATAAAGATGAAATACGATTATATAAATTCGTATGTAAATACAGCTCATTAAAATTTTGTAATGAGCTGAATTTGGAATCCTTTGAATGCTTCAATTATAAATTGCTTGAAGTAAAAATTAATTATTTTTATTATATATAATTTACTTATTATTTAGTTTCACTGAACTAATATGCAATTTTAAAGGATATATATATATATATATATATATATATATATATATATATATATATATATATATATATATATATATATATATATATATATATATATATATATATATATATATATATATATATATTATCAGAGTTTGCAAACCCAAAATCAAAGTGAAAATTATCACTGCTTGGGTTCAACAAATTTGTAAAACTACAGCAAAGCCATACCGGGCAAGACCTTTATGTTTTTGACAGTTTGGGTAATGTATTGTAACTGTATTGTTTTAGTACATGTTTCGACATTGGTTCAACTCATCGATCAAGAAATTTACATTTAGACAAGTTAATTTGGCAGATTTTTTTTCTAAGAAGTGAATATATATCCCAGAGTTTCCAAACCAATAAGGAAAGTGAGTATTATTAGCCTCAACGTGATGACGGCCAATGAGACGAACTAAAGTAGAGACTAGTACCAAAACCTTACATTTTTTTGAGGACTGGAATTTTTAGAAATTTCGAAATAGCATGCGTTGTCAACGTGGCTAAGTATAAAAGGAGAATTTGCCATTGCTTTAGAAACTTTAATTTGCCGAACTTTCTCGGTTCCAAAAACCGATCCCACAGAATCAACTATGCTTATAATTAAATGTGGCCCAATTCTAGTGATTTCAGCCTTCTGGGTCTCTCTAGTTAGACGAAGGAGCCTAAAAGCTTAATATTTTATCTAATTATTATTATAAAGGATATAAAAGGATTTGAGGTAAAGCGATTAATTTGTTTAGGAAAAGTTCATTATGTTAAACGAAATTATATATACCTGTAAGGACCCACTTCATCGAAGTGTGGTTTAATTTCTGGATTTTTAATATCTTCTGGATTTGTCCAGTTAAAAAGATATAAATCTAAGTCTAATGGAGGATTGTTGGTCTTCCATGCGTTAAATGTCTCTGAAACAAAAAATAAAATATGAAATAATAAGTTGGGTCGCCAACCTACCTACTACTAAATTGTCCCTCTCTCTCGTTATAATATTCAGTATTTTAAGAGAAAATATAATATTCTTAAAGGAGCACCCAACACATTTCGCTTAAGATTGGTAGTTATTATATAAGAAATCATTTAATCTCTTAGAAGTCTGTATAATTAAACATTTAAACAAGGGTTAAACACTGCGGAGACTATTATATAATGATATTTTGCAATTATTAGGAATGTACAGATATGATCGGGCAATAAGTCCCCAGTTTGACATATAGATAGCACCACTTACGAAAAATCTTTGACAGTGGTCGATTGTGCCAACCTTCAAACGTCATGTATCAAATTTCATGACAATCTGTCACTAGTTTCGGAGTTCTTGTACTTTAAGTGACGGTACTTTTGTTATTTTCAAAACAATGGAAAAAAAACTTTTTCGTGTGCTGATTAAACATGTTTTTGATAAAGACAAATACTATTGTTATCCAAATACCAAACATTATCCGGACTCTGCCCCAGGAAAATCAATGATAATTGATTGGTATGCTGTATTCAAACGTTTATTGAACGCTCTGGACATCCAAATGAGGTGTTTACACCAGACCACATCAGAAAAATGCACAAAATTATTTCGCAAAACCGTAAAGTAAAGCTACAGGAGATAGCTGATGTCATGAAGATATCGAAAGTAAGTGTTTATACTATTTTGAATGCATATTTGGGAGTGTGTAAATTGCTATCGAAGTGGATACCGGGTTTGCTCACATCGGACCAAACAAAACAACATATTAATGCTTCTGAGCAATGTTTGGAGTTGCTTAAATGAAATAAAAAGGATATTTTCATACGGTATGTGACAATTGATGAAAGATGGATCCATCACTACATTCCGGGGTCAAATCGACAGTCAAGTGAGTGGACACCAGCCGGGGAAAGCCGTCCAAAATGACCAAAAACACAACCATAGCTAGGCAAGGTTATGACCTCTGTATTTTAGAATGCGCATCGGATATTGTTCATCGAGTTATATCTCGAGAAAGGAAAAACCATCAATAGCGAACATTTCATAGCGTTATTGGTGCGTTTAAAGAAGGAGATCCCAAGAGGGCTTCAAATGAACGAAAAAGGTGCTGTTTTACAAAGACAATGCATCGTGTTACAAATCGTTGGCAACTTGCTTCCTGATCTACCGTATTCTCTAGATCTGGCCCCCAGGTACTATTTTTTTACTCAGACCTCAAAAGATGCTCACTGGAAAGAAATTTCTCCAATGGAGAGGCAACTCCTATATCCTATATATAAGGATATTTTGAGGGCAAAGAGAAATCGTTCTATAAAAAAGTGTGGAAATGTTATACACCTTAGATTAATCGGTTATTGATACTCAATTATATGATTTGTAAAAGCCAAGACTATGCTATAAACTCTTATTTTCCGAATTTTACACGTTTGCCTATTGAAATACGGTATGCAAGTCTAAAGCCGCGTCCTAACTTGAGCATCAACGCAAATGAGGCAAGCCGAGCCCGCACCGAATGCCTTAGATAGACCCAGGCCAGCCTTCAACATCGCAAGTGCGTAATGTATATGGAAAGAAAGCTTTGCTGTGTATTTGGTGGGATAGTAGGGGAGCTGTGTATTACGAACTGCTGAAACCTGGTGAAACGATTATTGGCGCTCGATACCGACAACAGTTGATAAAATTGAACCTAGCATTGAAGGAAAAATTACCAGAATACGCCCAAAGACACGATAAAGTCATTTTTCAACATGACAATGTTCGTTTTTTTAACATGACATACCCAATGTTGTAAAATGGGTAAAAAAAATTGGCTTGATGAATGGTTGGCCTCAAACAACCAAAAGTTCTTTTGGTGCGGAATCCATTCTTTGACAGGAAGATTGGAAAAAGTTAAAGCTAACGGTAGCCATTACTTTGATTATTGAGGTAATTTATTTTGTTATGGAAATATAAACTCGAAGAGATTTACCACTAAACACCAAATCACTTTTTGAAAACTTCTCGACGCTCGTTTCGCTAACCATGTTAGCATCATCAGGAGATGATTTCATCTTCTCCTTATCCATCTCCATCTTAATAATTAAGTAGGCACCCTCGTACGAAAATATTTATTTAGTAGCCAACAATAACAAGATTAATTACTATTAAGGATTTAGCACTTATTCAAAACAGATATTGAAAATGACCCACATTCATCTCAATGCACCCTGTAATTCTTTGCTTTATAGAAGATCTTACCCTGCCGAAAATATCAGGCTTATTTTTGATATTATCACAAGCAGTAAATACACATTGCTGCAATTCCTCTAAAATGCCAATCGGGAAAGTATAGACCTTTATAGTATATGCCTTTAAGTACCCCCACAGAAAGAAATGGAGAGGATTTAAATCTGGGGAACGTGGTGGCCAATGCACTGGTCCAACACATCCTATTCATCGTCCTGGATATAACCGATCTAAATGCGCTCTTACATTTATAGAGCAATTAGGCGGAGCCCCATTGTGCATAAAAAACATGCCATACCTGATATGGTACATCTTCCATTAGGTCTAACAAATGGTTTTCCAAGATGTTTAAATACTGTTGTTCTTTTAAACAGCTGGGAAACACAAATGGTCCAATCAAAAAATTTCCTAGTATGCCTGACCAGATATTGATAGAAAACTTGTAGTGATGCCCCGATTCGAAAAATTCATGTGGATATACAATCTAGCTACGTACGCGATTCTTTTCGCCTGTCCGTACATAAAATGCATATTTGTCATTTCTTCGAAGGAATAATAGGCCATTTTGCAGTTTAAAAATTAAAAATCTAGAGTTTATTGCGAAAATTGTCCAGTTTTCGATATCCATGTAATCGTGTATCCATTTAGAAAAAGTCAGTTTTCTGGAAAACGGCCTATTGTAATGAGATGAAATAAGAGGACCGTTTTTACCTTTAATTGCAATTCATTTGATTTAAAATAATAAAAAAACGTTATAAACAAAAAAGTTGTGGCAGCATTTATCAAAGAGACGCCCCTGTATGTGACGCCACTGACTAAAATTCAATTATTAACACAAAAATGTTTTTCCATTCCAACTTATTGAAGTACACAGAATTTCACGACATTTGTTCATGAAATAAAAATGATATTCTAATAACTCTTTCGTTATTATTAAAATAAACAATTTATACAGGGAAAATAGAAAATTTCAAAAACATTTTTGGTGTTCGTCAAACAATATTTAAATTCAGCAAATTAAAAAGGATATTCTGATTCCCAGAATCCGATTCTGATAATAAATATTGTCCTGGAGGTGGTATTTCTAAAATACGGTGTGATCAATATACCATCTTTCTACCAACTCAGGGTTAACTGATAGTTGATCGTGATACGTAGTTCATGTTAAGCTGTAGATCCAATCGCTAAATAACAACCTAGTTTGCCAACGCGCTTAGAATTGAAATTAACTAATTTACTGATAATCAATACTAAACCAATGTTGTAAATATGATAACAATACGCATTTAATATAGTTGTTGACGTTGATTCTGTTTGCTGATAACTTTTCTATAATACAATTTTTAGTTGTGGCCGTCACCAACAGTTATGTGGATGTTTCAACAATATAAGCGGTCTTTGTGAAATATTTCCACACTGCAAGGAATTAATGCAAAAAATGACTGTGTGGCAATCTATTGCCCTAAAAGAGCAAAATACATGAACCAACACCAATATATATTTATATATTTTAATTAAAAATTAAAGTAGTAATGATTGATTTGTCCGTTACTTTGTGATAGCAAATTTTTTAAATTGAATAAACAATTTTTTACTTTACTATCTGTCACTTATTTTAAAAATAAGTGACAGATAACAAAGTAAAAAATGTCTTTTATTCAATTTAAAATATTAATTCTTATTAACAATATATTAGACCTTCAACTTAATTTTCAGAATTCGGAATCAGAATTTTTTCCCGCTCTGGAGTTATTTTAAGCGCCATCTTTCAGCTTTAGAGGTATAAAGTGGAAGCCTGCTGTAAATATACCCTGGAATATTAGTTGTAGATATAATATCTTTCGAATAGCAACATTTGAGGCACTGCTTTCTTTTCATTTTTCAACTGGAAAAAAAACGACGTGGAATCGCAAAACATGATTTGTGCGGCTTTGAGAGATAATTTTGTTTCGTAGAGTACATACAAGTCATGGTTCTAGTAATTCCGAACTGCAAATTTCGATTTAAATAATGCAGAAGGTCTGGAATAGCCAAAGAAAGAGGAGTATGAACAATTGGAAGCAGTGCTGCAGGAATATCCTTGTCGTATACCAGTTTTATATGACTGATGCCACTTTTGACTTAATCGCAAAAAGTCACACATTCAGAATAAATGGGTATACGATCAGAGCAACATTGTCTTAAATATTTCCCGCTAAATTGATAAATTCGGAGAGTCTGCAGAAAAAAATAAAAATTATCTCAAAAAAAAAAATGTCGAGAGATCCAGTCACATGCTAATTCAAACAAACCAAAGACCTCTATAAAGTTGTGAAGAAAATATACACCACGTACTACACGTATACACCACATATACGTATAATACATATTACAGAAGGCGAAAAAATAACAGATATCGATGGCATTTTAACTGAATGAAAACACTATTGAAGCAAACTCTTCCAAGATGGGTATAATTCCAGCATATCAAATTTAGAAAAACGCGAAACTAATATTTTAACAAAAGAAATCAAAAATGCTATACCCAGACTGAAAAAGACAAGGCTCCAGGTTTTGGCGGAGCCACCGCAGAAGTAATTATGTAATTATAGAAATGGGTGAAATAGCTAAAAAAAAATGTTTTATTTTTTATTTTATTATATCTGCTAGAAAATGTGGCATTTCGGATTGTTGCCAGAGGATTTATCGATCTCAATGCGAAAATTATTGCGCCTTGTTGCTTTCATTCCACATTTAAGCAAAATAATGCAAGACGGGTCCTTTGCATTCCGTATACTGCAAGATGAACACACTTATGCATTATTCAAGAAATTAATAATCCCACAATGGTATCTCAAAATTTTTATGAGCAAATAATAAGATTCTTCGGCCACATTGAATGCATGGATGACAATAACCTAGAAAGACTGGTGCTGGACCAGACCTGCAAAGGATGGACAGTCTAAATTAAACGCGTTGATAGACGCTTAAATAGAGAGATGAACGAGTTACGTAACTCGTTCATCTCTCAAATATGCAACCAAGAAAGCCAAAACTAAAGAACGCTGGCTAGAAATACTCCGAAAGGGATGCAAATGGAATAAAAACTCTCCTGTAATGACAAATACGAAGAAGAAGAAAAATAACCATTATATTACAAGCAGTTGTTTACAGTTATTATATTACAAGCAGCTGATACAAGCAATGTTTACATATGCTAGGGAAAGTTAGATATGAGATTTGGGAGTTGAGTTCGAAATGAGAGGATAATAAACTCACAGCTGAGAATAAGAGTGGACTCTTCAGTGTTGTTGTGTCACTGCTCTCCAGATTCGAGAAAAAAAGACTTCCTGCATAAGATTCTGACTTATGGCGAAAAATTGATCCTATACGATAATCCAAAGAGAAGAAGATCATAGGTTACATTTGCACATCTTTTGAAAGGTTAGACGCATGCGGTATTGAACGAGAGGCTTGCAAGGACGTAAGGATAATCATGACCCTCGAAGAAACGCAGAAGTAGCTCACCGAATCCCAGCGATGGTATCTTGCGGTTTCGCTTTCAACTTCTTGATATAATCTGCAAGTTTTAGCAAGAGTTTACAAATTTAAAGTAAAGGAGTTTAATATTATTAAATGAAATACATATAATAAATTATATATTTAAGAAGAAAAAATAAATATATAATTTTGAAAGTAATATTTTTTTTATTTTTTTTATTTGACAAACTTCACGGCAAGATAAAATCATAGCAGATATGCTGAAATATATGGGAGAAATAGCAAAGGAAGTATTTTTACCACTACTGAATGATATTATAATAAAAATGAAAGTTCACCAACAGGCTAAAATATGTGTATAATATTAAGATATCAAAGTATGTAAAACTACAGAGGGATCACATTAATAAGTTTAACTGGAAAAAATGTTTACCAGAATAATAGAGCATAGGCTGAGAGAAAAATCAGAAGCAACATTAGTGGAACTACGGCATGGTTTTAGAAATGGTAAAAGAACACAAGATCTGATATTTATGATTAGACAACTAGGAGAAAACTGTTAAGAAAAGAAACCGAAATCCATATTTGTTTCATTGACCTGAAAAAAGCATTTGATAGACTAAAAGGAAGGGATGTTTGGAAAATTCTAAAGAGAAGAGGAGTAGAAGAGGGAGTACGCATAACGATTAATCCACAAAATTTAAGAGCTGCGTACTGAGTCCACTGTTATTTTCAGTAGTTATTCACGATGTTGTAAAAAATAGCACAGCAAATTGCAACAAGACAAAAATAGATTTTAGCAAAATTAAAACAGTGATAACGAAAACATTATTGTTCGTTCTATCTATCGCCCTATTGGCAGATTCTAAAGAAAAACTTAACTTAGTGATATATAAGGAAGAGCTACGAAAAGTAAACATGGAAATAAATATCAACAGAAGCAAAATGTTAATTGCATGCACAAAAATAAAAAACATAAAATGGTATTCAAAGGGAATATATATATATATATATATATATATATATATATATATATATATATATATATATATATATATATATATATCTTTCCTTGCGTTCGTCTGGAGCTCGGCTGATGACGTCTGAAAGGCTAGAACCGGTCCCGAGAGACACGTGACGTCGCATGGTGGATAGTTGGACAAAGGCGATCGGTCGCACCACGTGGAGAAAGGATGAAAGATTTTTGTAATATATGCCCTTCCGACAGAGAGGGTTTTACGACCCGACAGCAGAGAATCCGATCAACAAAGACAGGCTATTGAAAGACCACCTATCTGTGACTTTTGTGGAAATTTTGTGACGATTGTGGAACCCTTACTCTTTTTGGCGCCACATGGTACAGTAAGCGGTTAGTCAGATCGAGATTATTTCTGTGACCCCCGCATAGGGATACCGGATTGCCCATAGTCGTACGCAGGGTTTTTGGATACCCAGTACGGGATAGTCAAGAAGAACAACATAAGGAAATAAGGCTAGATAAACACATTTTTATTATATTTGGATGTAATAATAAAGATCAGAGTTAACATTTATTTTTTTTAAATATATTTTTACCATATTTTCATATACTAAGATCACAATTACCGTTTATCTTTTAGTATTATTTAATTGCCGTCTGACCATGTTTGGTTACCATTGGTTATTACCTTTATTCTAACAATAGTAAAAAGAAATATATATATATATATATATATATATATATATATATATATATATATATATATATATATATATATATATATATATATATATATTGTTAGAATAAAGGTAATAACCTCTAGTATATAAGTATAGGGACTTATAGACCAGCTGGCTCTAGAGAGATTTGTTTAATTTTTTATTTCTTTCAGGGTAAGGTTTAGAGAACCACCTTCCCTAAACCTTCCTGTGTCCTGGTTTAAAGGTTTTATTTTTTCCATTTTTTTTAATGTGCTTTGTGTCGTTTTTTTTTATTGTTTTTTTTGTGAAATACATGCGTAAAATCTATTAAACAATTTTATTTAAGTTACACTCCTTCCAGGTTTCAGGATCCTTTCTAATTATCAGATAAATTAACGAACCGGGTGGCCCTCAATTCGGTATCGCAGCTTCATCCTGTCCTGGACCTGCTTCCCGGTGCTCCCGGCGAACAGCTGCGGTCGCTATAATCTATATTTTTCAATTTTGTTCTCAAATGAGAAAATAATAGGTTACATAAATTTGGCAATATATATATATATATATATATATATATATATATATATATATATATATATATATATATATATATATATATATATATATATATATATATATACCTGGTGTACCCATTAAGGATGGATCGCGGCCGTACCTTGAAAACTATTTATCCCACAGCTTTGGGGGAAAAAAAATTGTACTAAAAATGATCATGAAAAATTCACCAAAAATATTTTTAAGCTTCTAAAACGACCGCAAGAGGGCGTGACGAGCTAAACATTTTTACAAATCATTTTTTTGTGTATTTTCAAGTGTTAACCGAGTAAGAAAAATTCTCAGTTATAATTAGCAAACTGTCTCCTACAACTTTGTTTTATGACATTTTGTCGTAATTTCACGAATAGAGGGGCGGGGGGGGGAGTTTTACCTATTGAGATAAAAAGTTGTCTAATGTCCGTTTGCCTTGACCGATTTTCCTCAATTTGGATTCATTTAAAAGGCAATTGCTGGGACAATCAGATAATCTGGGAGATAAATTATTTAGTTTATAAATGAAACCGCGAGGTGGCGTTACATTCAACAATAGTTTTTTGAAGTTTTGTTCAGTTTTTTCAAATAGAATGGTACAGCTTTTATTACATGGCTAGAAAGGCAATTTAAAGAGAAATCATCCAGTGAAAACCCGAAATCGATATCTCTGACATGTCAAGAGATATTTCGATTTTTCTGAAAAAATCAATTATTATTTCACTACTATCAGCATTAAGTTAAAAAAATATTAACCTAATGTTTGCCTTCCTTCACACTTTACCCAGGCTTAGGACTGGTCCAAATTCTTCGTGCCATATCAATTTGGGGCGTGTTTAATGGCCAACGGACCAACAACGAAGATAATAATAATAATAACAACAGTCAAATAAAATTAACAGCTCAACACTCTAATAATTAACAGAATCTGAACTTTAACGCCTTTCTAAATGTTCAAAATGCCTTCACCACAGAAATCAACCACCAAAATAGATGGAGTGTGAGCGTATGGTGTGGTGTTTTGGGAGACAAAATTATTAGTCCCTTTATTTTTAATGGACATTTGAATAGTGAAACATATTTAAATTTTTTACAAAATGGACTGCCAGAACTAATGGAAGATGTTGGAAGTACAGGTAAGGGTTTACCTTATTGGATTTACGTCAAAGCAACAAGACTGCTTTATTATATTTAGTCCCTCGTGATATTAATATTTTTGTTATTAATATTGAATGATCAAATTTGTTTTGATTTTTGTCAAAACTCTGTGTCAAAATTCCTTAATCAAAACATTTTATACATTTTGATTTTCCAGTTATTAGACAGTGTAAAATATTTAGAAATTTAGTAACACATATAATTATATTTTTATTTGATGAAACCTTTCTACCTTTGTGATAGTTAAACTATTTCCCATCAGTAAAATTCAAATTTCGTCAAAAAAATTGTTTTTACAAAACCTCAAATAGAACCAGTTTTGTACCTGAGAGCTGAGAGAACTTTGAAATGATTTTTTTTAATTAAATTATATCAAAGTTTGAATTGTGATAGAAATGTATGTATTGTCAATTTCGTGAACACAGCACTCTTTCGAAATCTAGCTCTTCTACAGTCTGATTAATTTATTGTAGCTACTGTGGTTAAACTGTTGATTAAAACAATAATAATTGATTTTACTATAAATTTGTTTTGTGTTAGTAAGGCTTAGAGTATAACACATATTCTTTGGATAACCATTTGGATAACAACATTGTTTGTGATGTTTGATTGTGATGACGAATCTCAATTGAAACAGAAAATTCAAAACCATCATTAGCTACTGTCTTAATATTGAGACTTAGTGTCTCAACAAATTCAAGTGTCCATGTTGTCTGTAAAATGAGAACCGTAAACATAAGTTTATTTTCGGCTGGTTCACTTATATATGTATATCAGTGATAATATGTCAAGAGGATTTTGTTTTACTAACCTGAAGTTGGAGTAAATTTGAGTGCCTGTTTGAGAATATGTTCATAAATAGATTCGAGGTACACGAATATGAAAAGCCCGGTGGTAATTAAAAATATTCCACCGAAAAGTAAACACAGCTGCATACATTGTCGTCGTCGTTTTGTCATATCTGTCGATCTGAAAATAAAAGAAAAATACATTTAAAAATCAGAATATTATCTTGAAATGTTTTATCATAGATATTATATTATAAGTATTTTCCTTAAAGAAATAGCTGTAATAAATTTATTGCTAAAATATATTTTTTGTTAATTTTTAAAACATGCGTGTTTTTATTTATCTTATCGCATGAAACCTACGTAATCTTTTTGTCTTCCCTGCTTATTTCATTCTTATCGGTTAGTCTATTAATACTGTAACAAACAACTGCTTTAATCGAATCTATTACGTTTGTGTTATTGTTTGTTCTGAGTGATTCTTTTCAAAAATATTATTCTACCATAAAATCATTCACACAACTAAAATTGTCTTATTGTATTTCAGTGGCGGCTCGTGGGTTTTGAAAGTGGGAGGGTGTGGAAGAAAATAGTGCTGCCGGAAATTTTTTTGCTTTCCCATTCCCTCATTTTACTTTTCATGGTATTAAAACCCTATACAGGAGGTGAACCAGGAAAATATTAAAATTTTGTGTTGTTACTACTTACAAGGATATTGGAGGATGGGTGATTGCTTGTTGCGCAGATAAAGGAATGAATAAGTAGGTATTTACCGTTTGCTGAAGAGTAATAGTTTACTGTCAAATTTTCTCATAAAACTTGCCCTATTTTTACATTCTTTTTGAAATTGACTCAAATTCAACACGGGCGTTTGGCGACCGTTAGTTTTTAATTCAACTTTCTACTCCAAACTTAAATTAGTCAAAACAAGTATCCGCTAGGCGAACGAAATACGCGACGCGAGGCATATCAAACGCTCAGTACTCGTCAAATCAGCGTTTAAAACTAATTACCAATACGTTCGGTCGCAGAGAATCTACGTCCAAATCGCATGTTTTAGAAAGCAGTTAAACCTCCGAATTCTGGCAACCAACAAAACATGTAACGCCAACGACAAGATAATATGACGTGGCGTAGGTCGCTAGAGGTAAACGTCCGATCAATGATGAAAAAATTGTGGCGAGAGGATGGAATTTTTATCCGCATTATTTGGTGTGATGGGTCGACAGACGTTCTTCTACATTTGGAGATTTTAATTTTTAATAATATCTTAAATGAGTTAAAGGGAAGAAACTGAACGGAAATAAAATATGGTGTTTGCTCTGAAAAAATTGTTTACTATGATAAATGCTGAGGGGCGGCGCCCCAACGCCCTTCCTCATGAGCCCTCATCATGTTTTATTTGAGGACAACAATAGTTATTTTGATTGTTTAATAAACCAGGAATCTGTTATTAAAACAACACAAATGATTCGTTATTAAAACACTTATAAATTTCTTTTTGCGAATTATACGTTCTATATACGAGATGATCGATATGGAACTGTTATTTATTTCCCAAAATCTTCACCCTGTAATTCGCACACCATAATCGAAATTTAAATTTATTGGTCGGATTCGAATGGTCGGAATTTAAATAATTGGAATTGTGTCGAAAAGCTTTCATTTTATTTAGAGTTTTTTTTATTTTAATACTAAACAGGAATTTTAAGAAGATTACATGGAGCTAAATTAGGTGTACATGGGCGATGAAAGTCGACCACTAACATACGTTTTAGCCAAGAGATAATCTCTAATTTTAGTTTTAAATGTGAATGCATTCTGATGTAACAGAGACCACATTCTTAGTTTTTAATATTTAGGTTGTATTCCAGGAATCCCGACCAGAATACTCTCCAATACGCCTAGGAGAAAAACAGCGACAATTTCGATTTTCCGTTTCGACCACTTTTTGGTTGTTTTCTTTAGTGCGAACTGTTATTGATGGACCTGGCGTTGACGATTTTTAATATTTCCTTTGCCAGTACGAAAGGTTTCAAATTATTACAAAATTCCTTTCGAGTCACTTCTTTGCTATAAGAAACAATTTGAAAAATTTTAACATTCTCTATGGCACTTTTATATAACTCGAAACAAAACCTTTTAACGATATTTATTATGCCAGAAAGTTCTTTGATGCGCCTAGGAGAAAAGCAACAATAATTTCGATGAATTTTGGTTACTTTTTGGATGTTTTCTTCAGTGCGAACTGCTATTGATGGACTTGGTTGTTGATCATTTTTAATTCATCATCGTCATTATTATTTTTCTTAAATCCTAAACAATTTAAATAATTTCAGCATTTTCTACAACACTTTTATCTAACTCGAAACAAAACTTTTTTACTAAAATTATTACGCCATTACGAATGAACAAAAGATACCTGTGTCTTTAAATTTCTGTCGATTTTATATCTGTTTATATGTTAATGTTATTGTTGTTAATGTTATTGTTGTCTATTATACTGTGAATTTTATTGTCAATGTTACTGCCAATATTATTGTTAATGTTATTGTCAATGTTTCTGTTAATGTTATTGTTAATGGTATTGCCAATGTTATTGTTAAAATAGCAAATGTTACTATCAAGGTTCTTGTCAACGTTTTTGTTAATGTTGTTATCAATGGTATTGTAATGTGTATAGTCAGTTTTATTGTCTATGTCATTGTCAATGTCATTGTCGATAATTATACTTTTTCATACTGTGTATTTATATCAGAAGATATTTGACTGATATCATATTTGAAATGGTTCTTTACTTAATATAAGTACAAACACTGCTTCTGTCAATTGCTGTTAATTATTAGTGATGTCAATTTTTTTTAAGTTAATTTGTAAGAGAGAACATAAATATAAATAGTATAACCGCTAACCTTGATTTTGCTTATACATACAAATGTATAGGCAAATAACAATGAGGTAATGAATCTAAAATAAACATACTTGAACAAAAATTACATTATATATACAGATTTTACGATGGAATTATATATCATCTCAATCGTCAAGAATATCAGTTCGATGGGTTTGGTTTTACATTTTTGAGTTGAAGAATATAAGTCTGAAGTTTCTTGATGCGTTGCTAGTCTTATGTATATCTTCAATGAAGAGTCTAATACTTCTGCAAACATATTCTAGAAATCTAGTCATAGGGGACTTTCAAATGGCCTCCCTTAATTGATGCGGCCCTAAACCGAAAAATGCCAATATAAGTTCTTATCATAGAGAACAATCTTCCAGAACAGAAAACTTCTCAACTATCTATGATCAACAAGATATTGTTTTCAATCAAAATTATCTTTAACATTCTCATATGATCAACATAATCTAAATACAGTGAACTAAAAGACAATGGGAGTTAAAATAAATCAAAAAATGGAAATAAAATATGTAGTGAATTAAAGAAAAGTTAGCAGATATAACGTATACCGACCATTGTCCCTAAGATGCAAAAAATAATATTAAGTTGTTATATAATGAATTTTGTGCAGACCAAATTTCAAATGTTGGTCTTTTTTCATTCAAAATTTATTAATCTGAGACAGCAGTGTGGGTAAAATTTAAATGGGTGCTCGCATAAAATATATCAACCGCTTCTGGCATATCACTACAAGTAGCTCATAATGATTTTACCGGCATATTAGGCAATTCGGTCCCTTCTATGAAGCAATTAAAATCTTGTCTTAGGGCTTGAAATTCGGTAGAGTGGTTTGTGATCATTGGCTGGGTGTGGGAGCATCCTAAATACGATTTTCCAAAAAGTAAATAAATGTATTTTATGACAAAAGCAACTAATGTTTACGACAAAAGCAAATGTCAAAAATAATTTTGAAGCGTAAATTAGATATAAAAAAGTAGCTAAATCAACAGGGTCTGTTATGTAAGTAATGTGCCGTTTACAATACTAGCAATTTGAATTTCCGAGTTGTAGTAACTTTTTTAAAATTTTGGTATATTGCGGTATGTTTTTTGGTATTATTTTGGTTTATCTCCGAAACGGATTTAGATAACTTTGCGAAAATAACGGCAGTCGATCAAACGGGGTATGTTACCTTAGGAAAAGTATCTTTCACTAAAATAACAAATCGTCTTTTAGAGTTGCAGTCAATTTTTTTCGTATATTTGCGTTTATTTCCGAAACGGCGGGATATAACGTAGGGAAAATGATGGCAGTGGATCGAACGGGGTCTGTCATATTAGGAAATGCCCCTTTTACATTAATAACAATTGGAATTTCCGAGTTGCAGTAACTTTTTTCATTTTTTTTTTATATATGCGTTTATCTCCGAAAAGGCAACAGATAGCTTTGCGAAAGTAGCGACAGTCGATCGAACGGGGTCTGTTACGTTAACGAATGTGCGTTTTACAACAATAACAGTTTGAATTTCCGAGTTGCAATAACTTTTTTCAATTGTTTTCGCATATCTGCGTTTATCTCTGTTACATTAGGGTCTGTTACATTAGGAAAAGTGTCTTCTACTAGAATATTAAAACGTATTTTAGAGTTGCAATCAAGTTTTTTCAAATTTTTTCGTATATTTGCGTTTATCACCGAAATGGCGGGAGATAACTTTGCGAAAATAGTGGTAGTGGATCATAGCATGACTATTTTCACTGTGTTTTCAGCTGCGCTAAATAACTGAGTAGCCACATTTCGCAGCTATGAATTCTTCGTCTTCCCATGCACTTTTTCCCTTTACTTTTCTCTGGGCAATCACTTTTAATAGTTTGTCTTCTTATCTTATCATTCCATTCCCGATGAATTTCAATTTACGTGTCTTTATGGTTGTAATTAGTACTCTTTAGGTGGATAATCTTCGTAGGACTTCTTCGTTTGTAAGTCACAAATCTACCCATATTATTCGTAGTATTTTTCTGAATAGCCACATTTCAAAAGCTTCGAGTTGTATGATAATCTATTTATTAAGGGTAGAAGCTTCTATACCGCAAAGAAGAATCGAATATACGAGGGTTGCAATTTATGTATCTGGAATTGGCAACATTGGTGTTGATGGACGACATATACATCGTAAAGTTTGACATTGTTGATTGTATACATACTGAAAATGTTTTGTCATGCGAACGTTATTTGTGCTGTTTAGTAACTTAAAAATTTCATCTCGGTGAAAAATTGCAATTACCTCGTGATAATTTTCATGCGATCATTTACTACGACTTTCGACATGGATTATCTCAGCAACAGTGCATCGACTTCGGCTTTTGGCAATGAAACACTATCTAAAATCACTGTATATCACACGTTTAGTGAATTTAATCGACGTCGTCGTTCGCTCACGGATGAATTTAAAAAAAGATCGTCCAAAATTAGTTGTTGTACCAGAAAACATCGATACTGTGCGTAAACTGATAAAACGAGATTGTTATGTGTAACATACACAAGATTTTACATGAATATTTAGCCGTGAAAAAGATTTGTGAGCGTTGGATTCTACATAATTTGACAATCGCTCAAGAAAGGGTTGTGTCGATTGGTGCAAAGATGTACTCAAAAATACAATCGTGGTGCGTCAATAGCCCTGTATAGCATCTACATAGGTGGCGAATTTTGGATCTATACGTATAAGTCCGAAAGTAAACAGCAGCCGACTGTCGAGGTTGCTTGTTGTTTGCGCAAGAAGCACTTCGAAGCAAATGGTCGACTGTTTTTTTAGGAAAATGCCCATGTGGTTACAGTGCCACTAGAGAATCGTAAAACAACCAATTCTGAATTTCTTTGCCAGAAGCCTTTGAAGGAATAAGGAAACCATGAAAAACCGTGATCATGACAACGCAAGCTGTCACACATAACATGACACCGAACAACTCAATATCTGACCGGTCAAAACATTAAATTGATTAGTTATTCGACGTATAATACTGATTTGCCTCCCAACGAGTTCTTTTTGTTCCAGGCTGTGAAGAATAAACTATATCGTCAATGATTTTCGACGGCAGAAGAAGCAATTGATTTGTTCAAAATGCATGTTTTGGAGACACCTCAATTGTAATGGAAAAAGTGCTATGAAAATTGCTTCAAATGTATGCGAAAATGTATCGATCATCGCGGAGAATATTTTGAAAAACAATAAAACCATATTCAATGATAAATATTTGTTTTTATTTATTATTCCGAATACATAAATAGTCACTCTTGTATATAGCAGCAAATTATTCGGATTTTTAATTAATTTTCTATTTTTTACAGCAGAAGAAAGATTTCCTCTTGTAGAATGTATTGCGAGCTATTTCTATCCTTGTGTTTATTTCTTTGGTGTTACCATTCTTTGAATTAACCCAAGTTCCTAATTCTCTCCGAAATGGTTTTTGAATGGTGACTGCTGAATACATATTGAAGTATCGGTGAGAAGATATGTCATATGCCTCGTTTTATGTACATGTATTTTGTTTATTTGCTTCTACAGTGACTCTAACTGCTTGATTATTGTAAGTTAAGTATATACCATTGAATTTGTTGAAATAAGTTGTTTGTGCACATTTATGCATTTTTGTTTATGTTTGGTTTCCTTAGAATTGATACATTGATTCAATGTACTACCTAAGTAATCGGCAGCGTGCATGTGTAACTTCAAATAATTCAATTCGCAACTGCGCTATTTCAAATGAATTTCGTCTGCGGCAAACCATGCATTCATTAGCAGGTTATGTTGAAACCTAAAATTGTTTCAAATACTCCAAACGTCGTTTGTTACTTTTTTTTTGTAAGAGACAATAATTCGCAAACCTTGCTCATATATAAGTATAATTTTATAGATACTCGAACGGATAACCTTATCATTCAGATTAAAATTTATAAGGTTTTATTTTCGAATAAAGATTGAAAATTATATCCAAATATAAATGATATAGATATAATATATAATTTACAATTTTGCCGACCGCGGTGGTCTGGTGGATGAGTCGCCTGCCTGGGAATCCAATGGTCCGTGGTTTGAATCCTGGTGCGGGCATGGATGTTTGTGTGCGTATTGTATGTGTTTGTCTTTGTTTGGTCACTAAATAATGCCTAGAGCGTTGACGTGTCTTAAATTAAATTAAAAAAAATATATATAACTTTGTTTCTGCACATAACGTACACTCAAAAACCACCTGAGACTACTTAAATCAATTATAATATTATTAATTCGCAATATTAAGTAGTAATTTTTACGATTCGATATTTGATTTAGATAACACATATAGATTGTAAAGCATTTCATTTAAAAATTAGGAAAATAAATTATCTTTAATTAAAAAAAACTCTTGACTGATAATTGATATAAGTGATATTGTTATCAGCTTGTATTTATTTTTAGGATATATGTATCATATTTTTTATATTTACTACATGTCTGCTAATTCATAATACAGGCAGTACTTTATAATCTCAGTTATAAGGCTAATTGATTTCTAATTTTTTACACTCACAATAATGGAAAAAATAATTAGGAGATCAGACGTTTATAACGGCTAACATTTTTTATTTTAAATACATAATACAGTATATATATATATATATATATATATATATATATATATATATATATATATATATATATATATATATATATATATATATATATATATATATATATAACTTTTAAAAATAACACGTTTTTATAAATTGTTTGATGAAATGCTCACAGATTTATTATAAGAAAAAGGAGTAAACCTCAATACAAAAATTGTTAGATATTAGAAATAACCATTTGATTTTAGTAATAATTACATTTTAATTGCTAGATTCTGATAATCTGGACTGTGAACACATTACAAAAATGTAATTTTATTGCGATTTTTTAATATTCCTATTTCCTATGTATTTACTTTTAGATTAATTTACTTTGAATATATCTGAATAATATAGTGTATATTACTAACAGTAACTAGTAGGTATTAAATTAATATAAATTTTATTTTGATGATTGTTTTACTACAAATAATCAAGTTATCACCAGATAATAATAATACAAATAATCAACATGCGGTATCCACTACAGGATTGCCTTGTTCCATCTGTCATCCCATCGCCTCACTATATGGCCTGCCCATCTCCATTTCAATTGCTTTACTCTTTCAATAATGTCACAGACTTCCTTTTGTTCCCTGATCCATGCGCAGGACTTTCTGTCTCGCCTTGTAATGCCAAGCCTACATCTTTCCATTTCCCTCTGTGCTACCCGAAGTTTTTGAATTGATTGCGATATGAGTGTCCAGGTTTCACTTCCGTATGTCATAACGGGTAGAACGCACTGATCGAAGACATTTCTTTTCAGGCAAAGTGGGAGTCTGCTCTTAAACACAATGTTGAGCCTGCCAAATTCTTGTCAGCCACATTTAACACGCCGTTCCACATCCCGGGCGGTATTCCCCTCTATTGAAATTCTCTGCCCAAGATATATAAAGCTGTCGAGAATCTCCAAATCCCTTGCCTAAAACTGAAATTCTTCTGCCCTGAGCGAAGTTATTGAACATACTTTGAACTCTTTTTCAGGTTTATTTTCAATCCAAATGGTTCGCCAGCTCTTTACAGTTCTTGCATGCGTCTTTACCGCTCGTCTGGGTCTTGTGAAAGGAGAACGATATCATCTGCAAATCTAAGTTGGTTTAAGTTTGCACCATTGATTTTTACACCATCCTGTTCCCAATCCAGTTTACGGAATACTTTTTCAAGGCCAGCCGAGAAAAGAATAGGCGATATTGCGTCACCCTGCCGTACACCTCGTTCTATATTAATTCCCACGTCAAGATCAAGGTGAATTGTGGCTATAGCTCCATCATATATCGATCCTATCGATCGTAATCGATAAAAGCCAAGCAGAGTGGCATGGTGTATTCGTTGTGCCTTTCTATGGCCTGCTGTACAACCCGGATGTGATCCGATGTAGTGAATCCTACTTGTTCTCTTGGTTGTGCGTCATTCAGTTTTTTTTAATATTCTTTTTCTAGAAATTATCTTAGTGAAAACTTTATACATCACTGATAAGAGGCTTATTGGACGGTGGTTCTTTAAATCTTCATTTCTGCCTTCTTAAAAGTATCATTTCTGCATTTTTCCATAAGTCAGGTACTTTTTGTTCTTTGAGGCATTTTGAGTATAATTTTGCCAGTGTTTTATGTAACGTCCAACTACCAGCTTTTGGCATTTCGACAGTTACACTGTCCTTTGTATTTCCGTGGCATTTTCTGGCATTTGGTTTTCCGTGGGTATTGGTATCTTTGATTGGTTCTGATCTTCATGTAACTGGGAATAAAATTTTCTGACAACCTCTAACATTTGCGTACGCGCCCTGCATATTGTGCCATTTTCACGCCTTAAGCCTTATTTTTGCGTTCTTTTGTTTATCTGCTTCTGTTTAGCCTTCTTAATTTTTTTATTTTATTCCAGGATTTTTTGCACTAGCTGCATGTTGAAACGGCGCCTGTCCTCTCTGATACGTGTTGTTATAGTTTTGCAGAGCTCAGTGTACTCGACCCTGCCAAAAGTACCACCTGTATTTCTTATTGCCCGCCGGTGCTATTGAAGCAGCCGTTTGAAGCACCTTGTTGGAAATTTCTTCATATTGAACTGATAGTTCCACTTCCTCCAGATCTTGTAACACAGCAAACCGGTTTGACAAAGCAATCTCAAAATCGCTTCCTCTCTTCAGCAGTTTCCCAAAATCCACTTTGCCCTTCTTTGATCTTATCATTCTTTCGCGTTCTCTTCGACAGTTAATCCTAACTTTTGCTCGTACCATTCGGTGGTCACTTCCAACATTAAAATTGTTAAGGACAGTACAATTGGTAAATATTGTTTTATCGTTGGTCATGATGTAGTCAATTTCACTTCCGAACCCAGATGAACTTTTCCATTTCCATTTTCTGGTGATATTTTTCTTATAGAACGGATTCATAATATATAGTTCTTGTCCTTCAGCAAAATCAACCAATCTGTCACCTCTATTGTCGCGCTCACCAGTTCCATATGGGCCAGTTGCATTTTCGTCAGTTCTTGTTGTTCTAATTCTGGCATCAAAATCAGCCATCAGGATTTTGTACCTACATTTCTCCTTGTATAAAAGCAGGGCCACATCGTCATAAAATTCCCCAATTTTCTCATCCCTGTGGCTCATAGTTGGTGCGTAAGCTGAAATGCCGCATTGGGCTAGTCGGTCAGATGTACTTCGAAATGTTACTAGACTATCGTTCAGCTTTCGATTGATGAGGAATTCAATTCCGCCACATCGGCCATTTTCCGTACCTCGAGTGTAGAGTCCGTATCCAGTTGGTTCCAGTTTGATTAACTCTTCGCCCTTCGTTCTCCTGTTTCATAGAGCCCAATTATAACCCAATGTATGTTGTCAAGTTCGATTAACAGTTCTTGCAATCGAGCCTCCGTTTTTATAGTCCGTATATTTAGCGTTGCAATGTCAAAAGTCCAATAGCAACCTGATCTAATCCGGTGATTCTTGGCCCTCTCGGAGTATATATATATATATATATATATATATATATATATATATATATATATATATATATATATATATATATATTGCAATTGTGTATATAAACCGCCAATATTTCGAGATCGCTTTGAGATGTTAAGGAAATTTTGTACACAAACATCAAGATATGTTCAAACAATTCCAAGGTTAACTTGATTTTTTTAATGAGAGTACTTGAATTTATATTACTAAATATTGTATGGTTTTTTTTAATAGATTTTAAAAAATAGCTAAAAGGTGTTTTGGGTTGTTTTAGGGCAATATATATTTTTATTTAGTAGGCTATGAAACAATGGATGACAGGTGAAGTTATTGATTACACTTGACAACTATTAACGTCAATTTGTGAATTTCAATTTTTTTCAATATTTTAGATAGAATTAATATGTAAAAAAACTGAACAACAGACCCTCAGCTACTGTTGTCTTATTGGACGCAGTCCAAGAAAATCTAACACTACATATATGTACATATATACATGTACATATAAACATGTATATACATATATATATATATATATATATATATATATATATATATATATATATATATATATATATATATATATATATATATATATATATATATATATATATATATATATATATATACGCTACGGTAAGTGAAACGTTCACTTACCGTAACTACGGTAAGTGAAAAAATAGAAAATAGGGTGGTACCAACCTGTAATTTAGCGTAATAATAAGTACCCATTATCTACTAGTGTTTTGATTTTAAGATCAATTAGCATTACAACTGAGATATGTAAAGAGCTCCCTAGATCGGGAATCAGCGTAAAGGTAGTAAATATAACAAACATGAACATTTATATATATGTTAATAATTTCAAGTTTATGGAGATATTGCGGATAACAAAAAAATGCAATGATAACAAAATGTCGGTTATTTGAATTATGAGTCAATATTTTTTTGTTAATTAAAGATAATATATTTTGTAATTTTTAAATTAAATGCTTTATAATCTGTATGTGTTATCTAAATGAAATATCGAATCGTAAAAAGTACTACTTAATATGCCGAATTAATAAGTTTATAATTGATTCATGTACTCTCAGATGGTTTTCGAGTATATGTGCAGACATAAAGTCATACATTATAAAATATAGCTTTATTATTTATAAAAACATATAATTTTATATGTTTATTCGAAAATAAAAATTTGATAAATTTTAATATCATCATAACCAGAGTGGCACACAAAAGTTTGAAAACCTATTGCCATGAGGAAATTTTCCTTCTTAAATTCATAAATGCGTTCGCATATTTGTTTATTTATATGAATATACAAAGATGGTTTGTAAATTAGTATATTTTTTTCTTTATTTGCGGTTTTCGCCACGATTTAAAACTCAAAAATATCAAAATATCTGTTCTTATGTAAATAAAGAATCACTGGGTAAAAACAAAAAACCAAACGGAGACAAATTTCTCCGAAAAATCTAAAGCAATCCCTGCATTTCTCTTCTCATTGTCCATCGTTTCTTCATTAAATCAATGGTCTCACTGGAGATTTTTGCTGGTTTGGGATATTTTTCTCCTGGTGCTATTGAAGCAGCCGTTTGAAGCACATTGTTGGCGATTTCTTCATATTGAACTGATATTTCCATCTCTTCAGGATCTTGTAGCACAGCAAATAGGCTTGACAAAGCAATCTCATAATCGCTCCCTCTCTCCAGCAGTTTCCCAGAATTCACTTTGCCCTCCTTTGACCTTATCATTCTTTCGCGTTCTTTTGGACAGTTACTTTAAATTTTTGCTCGTACCATTCGGTGGTTACTTCCAACAATAAAATTGCTAAGGACAGTACAATTCCAACTTATTGTTTTATCGTTTGTCATGATGTAATCAATTTCACTTGTGAGTCCAGGTGGCCGTTCCTTGTCCATTTTCTGTTGATATTTTTTTAACAGAACGATTTCATAGTATAAAGTTCTTAACCTTCAGCAAAATCAACCAATCTGTCACCTCTATTGTCTCTCTCACCAGTTCCATATGGGCCGGTTGAATTTTCATCGGTTCCTGTTGTTCCAATTCTGGCATTGAAATCACCTAACTCTAAATCACCAAACCACAGGATTTCCTCATCCTGATGGCTTATAGTAAGTGCATAGCCTGTACGATTTGAAGCCTAAACTTTTTATTCAGCAGAAGGACGCATTAGGCTAGTCAGTCTGATGTACTTTCAAATTTTACTACACTGTCCTTCAGCTTTCGATTGATGAGGAATCTAATTCCGCCACATCGTCCATTTTCCGTATCTCGGGTGTGAAGTACGTGACCAGTTGATTCCAGTTTGATAACTCTTCGCCCTTTCTTCGTGTTACACAGAGTCTAATAATATCCCAATGTATGTTGTCAAATTCGATTAACAGTTCTTGCGATCGGGCCTCCGTTTTCATAGTCCGTATGTTAAGCATAGTAATATCTAAAGTCTAATAGTAGCCTGAATTAATCCGGTAGTTCTTAGCACTCTCTGCCTTGGAGCAGATCTTCACGCTGTCGTAGGTAGTTGCCCCTTGGCCTCCGGGGAATGAGGGCCGTTTTTGAGATTATATATATATATATATATATATATATATATATATATATATATATATATATATATATATATATATATATATATATATATATGCAAATATATAAATACCTAACCTAATCTAATATTTTCACGGATGGTAGATAATGTTTATAAATCATTCCGGGTGTCTATCCGTTGATTCTGTGAAGAGTCACGACGTTTCCCCATATATATAGCCTTCGCCTCTAAGTGTAAATCTTTGCCCTTGATAGTTTTGCCCAATTTCCGTTATTATTTACAGCAGCCAAATTATTCTCAACCATCTCCTCTGTTATTTCAGAGGTTAGATTCTTATCCAAACATTTTAGTGATTTTTTACTTTCTAGAGGAAACACTGGTAACCATAGACTTACCTACTACCTACTAAGAATTTACCTTATAACAATTATATTTATGATTAATTTTTAAATTGTGTGTTTAATTTCATTTTGCATTAGTTTTATATATTTTGTGATAAAAATATTTTTGATCTCGAATATTAAAAATAAATTTCTTGGTTGCTGTTTAGATGAGGCCATTGTAGTATGTATTGCAGCTTTGTTTTTATTAGGATTTATTGGTATGCGAGAAATATTCCGATGCTGAATTGAAAAGGATGATACTGTTGCAATGATGGCTCTTTTATTGCTTACATTTATTAAGCTTTAGAAATATGTTATAGAAATAACGAAATGAAAAATTAAGGAAATACATTGATGACACTAAACTTGGTTTAAAGGTGATCATCATCGGATAAGATATCTTATCGGATAAATGTCGTTGTTGCTTTTTCACCAACCATTTCCGTCCTTTATATCGATTGTTTTTGTTCATGCCTCTTTCAATGTAATTCCTTTTTATTTGATAATTTCTCCTATTTTCTGCTTACCGCTTTTCTTGGGCTTAACTTGTTTCCCATCCTTCCTCCCGTATCTTTTTCACCAGGTTGTTTCTCTTTATTTTTACCAATTGCTTTAAATATAATGCAAGTTGTGAATAGAAAAACAATTTTGTAACAGTTGCAAAATCTTAATTTGATTGATGAAAATTAGTTTTTATAGTTGATGGCTTGCATACTCTATACATAACAAAATTATTAATGAATTTTTGCTGTCAATTTTATAGAAATCAAGGAAAATTTTATTGAATAGATTAATATACGAGAGATATAGATATACGAATATAGATGCTTATATATCCGGAATAATATTTATCCGCAATAATATATATTGTTTATCAAAATAGTTACCTCGATAATAAATTTTCCATTCCAATTGAGTTATCTCCAAAACTTGCATATTGAACGCATCAGCCGTTTCTTCTGGCATCGAAAATCATTGACCAAGTAGTTTATGGGAACAAAAACGGGAACAAAAAGAATTTATTGAATGCCAAATCAAGACTGTACGGTGGATCAATTCGATGTTTTGACCGGTTAAATATTGATATTGGAAAATTCTATATAGGTGAGACATGTAGACCTTTAGATGTTAGAATAAAAGAACATAAAAACCTTCTTAGAAATGGCGATTTTAATAAATCTAGAATTTGTCAACACGCATGGGAATTGGGACATAAAATCAATTATAATAATTCCAAAAAGATATTAAAAGAATCGGTAACAAAATACAGCAGATCAAAAGAAACCGCTATAATTAATTTAAATAAAAATAACTGTATTGCTATGCCTTCGGTAGATTTAAATTCAACATGGTTCCCGATTCTGAAGAATACAATTAAACACATTTAAATATTTCAATACATAATCAGTACAGTAAACAATCACCTCACTTATATATATTTTTTGGTAGTATGTCACTGTCATAAAAGTCTATTATTGTCAATGTAAGTATCGTTGATATACACAAAAAATATATTTACTTTCTATCTTTACTTTATATATACAAATTAATATCATTTATTTTTTAGATTCGTTTTGAAAACGGGGGGAGAAACCCTCCGAAATGTTAAAAGTATGTATTTTTTAGAACATTTTTATATTTTTAAAATTTTGTTTGTTAGGCAAATTTATTACAGAAAAGAATCACTGAGAAATTTGTCTCCGTTTGGTTTTTTGTGTTTATCCAGTGATTTTTTATTTACATAAGAACAGATATTTTTAATATTTTTTGAGTTTTAGATCGTGGCGAAAAACCCAAAAAAAGAAAAAAAATACAATAACCGATGTGGGACGACCTTCGTCGAATTCCCCAAACTAGTGATATCTAGTGGTTTTAGATTGTGTTTCATGGTCAATAGTCAAAGTGAGTGGCTGTGAGTGAGCTGATAATCCACGTCGAAAGTCGTAGTAAATCATCGCACGAAAATTGTCACGAGTTAATTCCATTTTATGTATATGTCAGATGGCGCCTAGCAAAACCTTTGTTGTCAATTCCCGATAGATAAATAGCAACCTTCGTATAAATTTCCTTCTAATCATTCTGAAAATTTTCTTGTTAATGGAAGGTTATTTTTTATAGAGAAATTTGGCCAATTTTGTTTACTAAACCTTAAATTTGTTAATAAACTAAAAAGGCAATCCGAAAATCTCGATCGATGTAATGGAAATATGCTTTGTTGTTTAGTCCTCCAAATCATTGTTATTATTTCATACAGCTCCAAATTGATTTCTTTGGAATGTAGATAGCTGTGAAAATCTTGAATAATGTAAAGTAATTTTGTTTTGGCTTGAAATAGTTATTTTAAAGTGCATTTAATTCACTTTAATTCAATTAATGAAATGCTCATGATTTTGAGTTCTAAAGAATTTTTATAAGTGTTATATTTTTTATTTCAAATTTATTTTATACCTTTCTTAATTCACTTATTTTACTGTGCTTTTATATTCATTATTATTATTATTATTATTATTACATCAGTGACTGATATTCTGCTATCCCAGCATTGACTTTTTAATGCAGTGAGCAAGCAGTAAAATTCTTGTTCCATTAAAATTGGAAAAAGTTTTATCAATAATATTGGATACATACGGCTGCTTCAATAACACCAGAAGATAAATGCTTCAATCAGTCAAAAATCTAATTATTTATAGCATTAATTTAATGAAAAAAACGACGGGCAATGAAGAATGCAGGCAATTCCTTTGGCATGGTCGAGTACGTTAAGCTTTGTAAAACTATAAGAAAACGTATTCGAGAGAAAACGGGCCGATTCAACATTCATCTAGAGCAAAAAACTTTGCACTAGCTGAATGTTGGGAAGAAAACAAGGGAATTAACATACTAAACAGAAGCTGAGAAAGAAAAGTTATATGAGGATCCGAACCAGTATCCTGGTGGAGAAAGTGACAAAGGCTATAGGCTCGATGAAAAAGGCTTCAGAGGAGGATAGATAACTGTAGAGATATTAAAAACTAGTGGCCGGACGTTCCATAAAACACTAGCAAAATTATACTCAGAATGCTTCAAAGAACAAAAAGTATACAACTTATGGAAAACTGCAGAAGTGATTTTTTTACACTAAAAACGAGCATAGGAAGATTTAAAAAACTAGCGTCCAATAAGCCTCCTATCAGTGGTGTACAAAGTTTTCACCAAGATAATACCTATGAGAATATTTAGAAAATTTAATGATGCACAACCAGCATTATTAAACTAAAAGAGCACGCAGGATTCAGAAATGGATTTAGTACAATATATCACATCCAGATTTTACAGCAGATCTTAGAAAGACACAACGAATACACTATGCCGCTGTGCTTGGCTTTTATTGATTATTAAAATGCATTTGATTCAATTTTAAAGCAGGCCATAATGGATGCATTGCTTAACCCGGTACGGGTAGAGAAAGCCTATGTAAACTTACTAGGATCAATAAATCATGAAGCCACAGGGACAGTCCACCTTGATAATCTTGAGGCTGGAATTAATATAGAGCGGGGTGTACGACAGGGTGACGCAATATCGCCTCTAATTTTCTTAGTTTGTCTGGAAGAAGTATTCCGTAATCTGGATTGGCAGTATGACAAACTAAAAATTAATGATGTATATGATCTTAGATGATATCGCAGATGATATCGTTCCTGCTTTACAAGATCCAGAGGAGCTGCAAAATCACATACAAGAACTACAAAGGGCTGGAGAACGATATGATTTGAAAATAAAGCAGAAGAAAAGTCAGGTCATGGTCAATAAATTTGTTGAGGACAAAATAATATTTGTTCTAGAAACGGATTTGGAAGTTATGGAACACTAAATATATATATATATATATATATATATATATATATATATATATATATTATATATATATATATATATATATATATATATCTATATATATATATATATATATATATATATATATATATATATATATATATATATATATATATATATATATATATATATATATATATATTATATCTATATATATATATATATATATATATATATATATATATATATATATATATATATATATATATATATATATATATATATATATATATATATCTATATATATATCTATATATATATATATATATATATATATATATATATATATATATATATATATATATATATATATATATATATATAGATATATATATATATATATATATATATATATATATATATATATATATATATATATATATATATATATATATATATATATATATATATATATCTATATATATATATATATATATATATATATATATATATATATATATATATATATATATATATATATATATAGATATATATATATATATATATATATATATATATATATATATATATATATATATATATATATATATATATAATTCATATATAATTCAAAACTTCCGGTGGCACAGAGGGGAATGGAAAGATGTATGCTTGGCATTACAAGACGAGACAGAAAGTCCTGCGCATGGATCAGGGAACAAACAAAAGTATGTGACATCATTGGAAGAGTAAAGCAATTGAAATGGAGATGGGCAGGCCATATAGCGATATATATATATATATATATATATATATATATATATATATATATATATATATATATATATATATATATATAATTCATATATAATTCAAAACTTCCGGTGGCACAGAGGGGAATGGAAAGATGTATGCTTGGCATTACAAGACGAGACAGAAAGTCCTGCGCATGGATCAGGGAACAAACAAAAGTATGTGACATCATTGGAAGAGTAAAGCAATTGAAATGGAGATGGGCAGGCCATATAGCGAGGCGATGGGACGACAGATGAACCAAGGCAATCCTGGAGTGGGTACCGCTTGATCGCAAACGTCGGCGAAGAAGACCGAAAGCACGATGGATTGATGACATCGTTAAGTATATTGGACCCGAGTGACAGAGGAAAGCCCAGGACCGTGAAAGTTGGAAATATGCTGAAGAGGCCTTCATCCTGCAGTGGATCGATACAGGCTGATGATGATGATGATGAAGAAAAATCGTTGATCAGTCTGTCCTGCCAGTTATGAAATATAGAAGTGTAACGTGAACATTCACATCGCAGTCAATTCAAAAACAGGCTAACACAGAGGGGCATGGAAAGATGTATGCTTGGAATTACTAGATGGGATAGAAAGGCCTGCACATTGATCAGGGAACAAGCGAAAATGAATGACAAAATTGGAAGAATAAAGGAGAATTGAAATGGAGGTGGGCAGGCCATGTAGCGAGGCGGTGGGAAGAAAGATGGACCAAGGCAATCCTGGACTGGATACCGCTTGACTACAAACATCCACGGAGAAGACCGAAAACACGATGAACTGATGATATGATTAAGTATATTGGACCCTAATGGTAGAGGAAGCTCAGGACCGCGACAGTTGGAAGCATGTTGAAGAGGCCATACTTCTGGGCCATATATCGTTTTAACAAATCAATCTTACCTCTTTCTATTCTAAAATAGTGTTCTTAATTCGCTCCGTATATTGGTACTCAATTGTTGCTGTGATTAACATATTTCTTTCCAAGTTGTACCTATTCGGCTTGCGTCTTTTTTGTTCACATAGTAATATATGCTTTGTCTGGTAATGTCAGTTATTTTTCTAAGTACGAGCTCTATCCATTTTCGTTTTGGGCGATTGATTACTACTTCGACTGGTTTTTGTTCGACTTGCCCAACTCCGACTTCTGTTTCTGTTCAAATATTAAAACATGTTGTAGCGTTCACAAATTCTTGATCGCTACAGGTAGTATTCATAAATTGTTGATCACCACTGGTAGGTTTATTTCGGACAAATTCTTAACTGAAAGAGCTCCGGTATCGTTTGGACAAGGCAAGACAGTCTAACTCCAAATCTCCAGGTGAGCGGACGTTTTCGCGCCTTATCCTTCCGACCGAGGGCCATAGGTATGCTGACCAAGTCACGCTTGGGTTGATTTTTCTGATATTCTTATAGAGAGTTTTACGACCCGGCAGCAGAGAATCCGATCAACAGACATCAGGCCATTGAACAACCACCTATTACAGAGCCCGTCCATCGTGGAAACCTTACAGCTTTTTGGGGCCACATGGCACAGTAACCGGTTGGTTAGATCGAGATTATTTCGGGACCCCCGCATAGGGATACCGGACTGCCCGCAATCGTACCCAGTGTTTTTGGACACCCCGTACCTTGACAGGCAAGGATAGACAACATCAGGAAATAAGGCCAGATAAACAGTTTTATTATTATATTTTCATGTACCGTTAAGGATTGCAGTTACCATTTATTTTTCACAAATGTATTTTTACCATTATTTCTTATACTGATAATGGTCACGTTATCACCTTATATTTTGTATCTATTTGCCGTCTGGCCATTCTTGATTACCCTAGCGTTATATATTTATCTTTTTACTATTGCCAGAATAGAGGAAATAACCTCTAATTTGTAAGTATAGGGATATAGAGACCAGCTGGTGTAATTCAGAGCTGTTTATTTCATTTTTGATTTATTTCACGGTAAGGTTTGGAGAACCACCTTCCCTAAACCTTCCCGTATCTTTTGTTTGATAGTTTTAGTTATTCTTTTTTTTTTATGTGCTTTGTGTCGTTCTTTTTTGGTGTGCTTTTATAATATATATGTATAAAATTCTAATAAACCGTTTTATTTAAGATAGACCCCTTCCCGGTTCCAGGGTCTTTTCCGATATATGAAGTAACCGGGTGGCGCTCAAATTTGTCGTGGCTTCATTCTGTCCTGGGCCTTCTTCCCGGTGCTCCCGGCGAACAGCTGCCGTCGCTGTGATCTATATATTTTTTATTTTGTTTCAAAAGAGAAAATAATAGGTCACAATGTCTGGCTAGAAAGAAATTCTCATCATCGCCGAAAGAAGGAATTACTTTGAGTTTTGGATAAGTCATAATTTTTATAAAGTATAATCAGATGGGTTAAAGAAAGGTACATCCAAAAATAAATCGATTTTCGAACAAAAAAGAAATTTAATTATCAGACCATGAACTTTATAATGTTATATAAAATTTCATATATATTATCATGTAATATCGTAACCAAAGATAAAAGAAATCTAAGTTTAAAAATAGATTATTTTTAGATGGCATTTGGATTGACATAATAGATTGACATTTTAAAACATTTTTTTTATAATTACTGAGTTTAATTTTTTTTAGGAAGTATTATTCCCATTATACAATTTATCCTTTTGCTAATGAAAATTAATAAAATACGAAAAGATCATGAAAAGACCTTTTAGAAAAAGAAAAAGAACATTTAGATTTGTAAAATTATTTGTATCGTTATTAAATAAAATCTTTCTTGAATTCACTGAAACCGAAAGTAAAAAATCTTTATTAATGCTCTCATTTTTAAATACAGCCGTCATAGATTTTAATAAAACATTATTTGGAATTAAGATTTTTTAACTGCCACAAAATTATTTGTTTGTTTATTAGTTGATAAAAAAGCATTGGAATGTATTACTCAATACTGAAGTTACTAACTTTATTTTTCCGTTTCTAATAAATATGTTTTGGAACTGGTAACAAAAACTGATTATAGTTTACGATGGCTAATTGTGGACGATGGCCAAAAACACTTTGAATTCTAAATAAATTAAATTACATTTTAAACTGTAAATTTGGGTCCTAATTTTTAATTAGCTCATTGCCTGGTAATCGAGACATTGTTAACGAAATCCGGGTCAAGACACTGTAAACAAGTAATCTGATACATGGAAAATATTTTTGAATAAATTGTAAAATTGTTCAAAATTTAATTTGAATAAAAATATACTTTTTGCCACATAGATAAAAATGGGTTAAATTATTTTGTTAATTTGAAAATTGGTTAAAAAACAGAACACATTTATTTAAGAACCCAATATTTGGCGTAAGTTTTATTTTATTTCTTGTACTTATTAACTTTCCATCGCTGAGTTTTAAAAATACGATGGTGAATTTCGTAATCTAATGATTAATGAATGATTATGTTAACTAAACAGTGTTCCCCCTTTTATAATTATAAAATTGATAAATATATGAATATGAAAACTAATATTAAGAATTCAAAATCCTTAAATTAAATAAAATAAATCAATTTGCTTATTTCTTTAAGGAAAAACGAGCGATACTTATGAATCAAAATATATTTTTTATTTAATCAAAATATACTTTTTTGTCTTGCTAAAACTTGAAATAGTTACCGAAATTTAAAAGTTTTATTTATAATACTAAAACAAACTATTATTTATTTATAAAAAGTAATGAATTGACTTCGTTATTATTAATACGTAGTTCGACAAAAAAGATGTGGCAACAGCGCACTGTATATTGTGTATAAGTGAGAATTTTAACGCTACAAGATAGAAAAATTATTCTATTATTCTTATTTTCACAAAAGTAAATTATGTTGAAAAATATCTTTTTAAATCTCAAATTAAGAAATATCACAGTAATATTTCCTTTTAGCTATAACTCTATCAGTTTTCCTCTCTGTTGGTGGCGCGGCGTTGCCAGACTTTTGATGGAGTGCTTGGTTATTAATAATCCAAAAGTTGAAAAAAAGTTTGACTTCAATTATTTAAATAATTATATAGCAACCCGATATTACTTATATAAATTAACATTCTGCAAATTTTACACTTTATCATGTGATATTTTTTATTCTATAAACTTGAAAGATTAAAAGTGAAAAAAAAAGAGTGTGTGTACTTATGTACGCATGTAAGAAGTTATACTTCTTTGCCGTAATTAATGAAAAACAAGTTTCCGACAAATGGCGAAAGTGACATAATTTTAAAAATAAAATAATAACTTATGTGTTACATTGGCGTGCGCAACTTTGTCCCATGATAAAAATCCACTCTAATCTGTTTTCTCAAACACGCCACAAGAATAACTTCAAAAATAGAAAAATCGTTGGCGGAGATCATTCTATCATAAGATACTGTATATAACAACGGTTGAAATCATATTGAACGGCGTCATATCAGAAGAGCATATGAACCAAAAGGTAACTTTTACAGAAGACGCAAAAAAAGTTTTAAAAATCAAAATTTGTAAGAAAATTGTTATTTTTGCTCTTATAGTAAGATAAAAACATTGCAATTTATTGGAAAATTTTGCATGTAGTCCCATGCCAATATGTAAGTGTTTTTTAGTTTATACGTCTGATATTAGGATTTTAGGATATCCGAGAAATCCATCCGTCTATTAAATTTTTGTATGAAATCATACGCCTTTCCGATATTTTAAGGGAATTGCTTAAATAAACTCATACGCTCGAAAATCGCAAGAACGACTACGGTGGCTCTTATTCTTTTGTCACAATTACCGAATTTCAAGTTTTAGATTTAGAAACTCGTTTTTCCTCTAGATTCGTTCGTAGTTCCTTAAACATCCCGATATAACAGCTTTAAAGAGCTACCTGAGTTGAAAGCAAAACGACTAAAAAACGACAAAACGACGAAATAAATCACTAGTCACGTAGATTACAGGATTAAACGAAGGCTCTGTATTGTAGTAAATTAAAGTGACGTAAGTAAGTTCTGAATTAAAGTAAATCTCCAACTTTTTGTCAAATCTGTGACTTCAGAAATCTGTATTAAAATTAAATTAAGTTTTATTTCATTTCTTTTACTTATTCACTTTCCATCGTTGAGTTTTAAAAGTGAGATGATGAATTTCGTAATCTAATTATTAATGAATGATTATAAAATTTTCAATTTTGTTCAAAACGCTAAACTAAACAATGTTCCCCCTTTTATATGTATAAAAGTGATAAAAATTAATATTAAAACTAATATTAAGAATTCAAAATCCTTAGAATCGAATAATTCTATACAAATTAAAAAATCAGTTTGCTTATTTCCTTAGACATCCCGATACAACCACTTTGAAAACTTAAGGATAATTTCAATGAAAATAAATTGAAATATAATTTTTAATTGTCAGTTATTTAGTTTGAGTTAGATAGCTTTTGGGAAATATAATACCCCCAAATAATTTTGTATACATAAAATAATGATATTAAAATAGCTTCAAACAGCTACCTGAGTCGAATGCAAAACGACTTCGCCCAACAATTATCCAACATTTTCTAAAAAAAGGGTGTCAAATCCGAAGGAAATGCTGCATTAATTCACCGCAAATTTCGCGGGTGACCAAATTTATCAACTCTTACTATGCAGTTTAATATCATCCTATGACTATCTTTCCTTTTTTCAAATAGTCGATGTCTTCAAAATGCTTTGGCAATTACAGAAAACAGTGGCCATGACCTATCCGACCTAGAGAAAGCGCTTAACCGTCCTCAGAGCGCGCTCGTCTAGTAAAACACACTGTTTTGACTGTCTCTTTATTTCCATTGTGTAGTGATGAATCAACGATGAATCAACGATGAATCAAGGTTAACAGTCATGCGTCACACATTAAATCACACTATAACGGAACTATAACGGAACTTTTTAAATTAAAAAAAAAACCTTATTTTGCCAAAATGTTTTCTTTTTAATCAAAATGCATTCCTTCCCTACCAATACACCGCAGGGCAGGTTCAGTCAATGTTAGCATAGATTTTTTTTATATCGTTTTTCGGAATTGCCTTAATGAACCTCGTCACGTTCTTCTTGGACTTGTGTAACACTGTCATAAAATGTTCCTTCCATGGCCAGTTTGAGTTTTGGGAATAGGAAATAGTCCCACAAAGATAAATCAGGCAAATACGGAGAATGTTGAAGTACGCTGACTTATTTTTTCCCCAAAAATTCAGGAACAGCGATGGCTTTGTGAGATGATGTATCATCGTGTAACAAAATCATTGTGTGCTCGATATTCGGTCCTCACTTGAATGACTCTCCTCCAAAAATGCTCCCTAGCGCCCAGAAAATATTCAGCAGAGGCATTTTAACCTTGTGGAATGATTTTCCACGATCTCATCGCGATTTTTGTTTTTTGGCTAGTCTGGCTTTGAGTCGTCCTCCAAAGCATCCCGACCATCCTGGAATCGTTTATACCACTCAAACGCACGTGCACGGGATATGCTATCATCACCATATGCTTTTTTCATCAATTCAAATGTTTCTGTACGAGGTTCAAAGAGCTTGAAACAAAATGTAATATTAGCTCTTAGTTCCATAGTGTTTTTGTGACGAGGTTGCAAAAGATTCTTTCACTTTCAGCGAATAACTTGACAATCCATTAAGCGATTCATTTGATGGCAGTCTCGTTTAATGAAGAAGATATAGTTTCTTAGGAGAAGTTATACTTCTACTAGATATAGATTCCCAGTCAACCATCTGAAGAAGCTACAATGTAGCGAAACGCGTTATGTTTTAGAGAAAAATATAAGTGGAAAATAGACAACTTTGTTTTATTTATACAATTTAGTATGAATTTTCATCAAGAAAATGCCGAAACCGTCCTCAGTTTAAGAGAAGATTTACAGCTTTCAGATTATATATTGTTTCAATAAATAGCGTTAGTAGTTTTCTATAAAACTTTTAAAATGTTTCGTTATTTTCCCGACTACTGTTACTGTGTACTACTATTATTTATTATTTTTCCGACTACTACTACTACAAACGTCTGTGTTTGAACATCCCTTTGAAGTGGTGTCTAGATTGCGTTTATCGTCCGCAGTGAGCATATGGGGCAACCATCGCACTGATAGCCTACATGTTCATGTAGGATTTTCCTATCTTCGTTTGTGATGTTATCATCACAACAATCTCCGCAACCTTCATTCTGCGATCGGTCAAAACGTCGGTCAAATCATCCATTTATTAAATTTATTCAGTAGTAACATCAACAAGGCTCCCTTATAGAGGTGCATCATTCGAGCAGGTTCAACCTCACGGAAACTTCGTATATCTGTTATGAACGATGAAATGTCAAGGAATAGATTCATCATAATATTTTTCAACTTTTTTTCGATTTATGCGATGGTTTGGCCTTGGGGTTTAGTTACCCATCACAGTATTAAAATACCCAACATTCTCTTTGGATGACAGCAAAAATATCGAAAAAGAAAATTAAAGATCATATTGGTTTGAAATTCATGGAAGGTTACTAGAAAGGAAGCTACTTTTTAGAAACGCAATCACAAACTCGTTAGTGGAATTAATATAGGTAATGTAATTTTATTATTCTAAATAATAAATTTTCAAATATATTTGTACAGAGCCAAAATAGCTAATTTTCTTTAACAACCACTAACGTTTATTCGTTTTCTTCCGTTTTTATAAACAATCTTTTTCTTTGAATTATACAGTGTGTCGTATTTAAGATGAAGCCACTTCCATATTTTCGCTATTTGAAGGAATACAGATTTGAGGTTTTGCACAGGCATACAAGTTGATGAATCACATTTTTTAAGATACTCAATTGAAATCTGAACTTTAAACTCAGCCTACTACGATTTTATAAACATTGTCAATTCACGATATTTTGCTTCACGTTAGATATATCGAAATAAAAGTTATAAGAAAAAGTTGTTCAGAATATTATTTTAATCCCTCATATCCAGTTTCATGATAAAATTCGCATTTTTAATTTTTTCATTATTTTGGTCTACACAAAATTATTAAAAGTTAATTTTTTAATTTCGTCATTAGCGTGCCAAGAAAAGTAATAATTTGACACTAGTGCCAAATGTCAGTCAGATGAAACTTTGAGTTTATTGCGTTAAGTTCTAGTCAGAGATTACAGATTTAAAATGCCATCGAATTTAAAAGGAAAAATCGAAATTATACAGTTGTTTGGTGATTTTGCTCGTAGTAGCAGAGAAGTGCTGCAGAGTTTAACATGAGACAGCCCCACGTGCTCCCCTTACTCATGGAAAAGAAGCCGCTGTAAATGCTATTTTCAATGAAACTGGCAGTGTTATTAAAATCCACCAAAAAGGCCAACCTCGTCAAATACACGCGCATCCTGAGGATAACGATATATTGGCGGCAAATCGATCAAATCCATGTATGAGCCTTCGAGATTTATCGCCTCAACTGAATATTAGCAAGGATAAAATCAGAAGATGTTTCGTTCGTCACAAAATCAAGCCCTATAAACCAAAGTTTTAACATACATTGAAAGACAGTGATTCTAATAAAAGTAGGCCCAAGTTAATTTTTTAAATGACAGACGTTTCCTGAAGAATATTATATTTATTGATGAGGCTACATTCACCATTAATGGGATTGTAAAGTCTCAAAACTGCCCAAGATACTGGGCCAGAGGTAATTCTCACTGGGTTATAAATTGTAAAGGCCAATATTCCCAGAATATCAAGTCCGGTGTGGGATTTTAGGAAACCGAATAATTGATCCTAATTAATGAATCATTGAATGCTGCTCGTTTATTTAACTTATTCGATGAGGAATTTTGGGATGCAATTGAAAATCGTCCATTCAATGTGCGACAAGATATGTATTTGCAACCAGATAGTGCATCCATCCATAATTCAAAGATTGTTCGTCAATGGTTGAACCAAAAATGTCCTATGCGCTGTATAGGAAGAAACAGAGATTTTTAGAGAGCCTGTCAAGAAATTAGCATCCAGGAACTTAGACGAGTAGCTAAACAGATTCGTAAAAGAATCGAAAAATGTATTCGAATAGATGGAGGACTAGTTGAGAGAGATCACATTTAATGTTACTTATTTGTATTGTGAAAATTATTTTTACTTATTAAAAATAAAAAGCTATTATACTTTTTCCTAAATTTAATTAACTACCAAAATTGTTTTCCCAAAAGAATAAAATAATTATTCCTTTGAAAGTGTTATTTATTTTACTGAAGTATTTGAATATATGACACTATTAAATTGACAATGTGTCAAGTTTTTACTTCCCATGGCACACAAATCAGTAAATTAAAACATAAACTTGTAATAATTTTGTGCATAGACCAAAATAATAAAAAAAATAAAAATGCCAATTTTGTCACGAAGCTCGGTATATGAGGTTAAAATAATATTCTGAGCACCTTTTTCCAATAACTTTTTTCGATATCTCTAATGCAAAACAAAATATCGAGAACTGATCCAGTTATGAATTCGTAGTAAGCTGAGTTTAAAGTTCAGATTTCAGTTGAGTATCTTAAAAAATGTGATCCATCAATCTGTATGGATGTGCAATAATTTAAATCAATATTTCTCCAAATAGCGAAAATAGGGGGGTATAATGAAGTAATATGAAGATTCATCTTAAATGCGACACACTGTATATATAGTATAGCACTAATGACGAGAATAAACATATTTGACCAGTCTTGCATTATTTTAAACCTAAAGTGAAAAAAAAAAAGTTTCAATAACTCTATCGGAGCAGATATCACTGAGGCAAAAAAGAAGAAGAAAAGCGCATTTCCTAGATTTTTCATTGAAAATATTGTTGATGAAAGGCAATCAGCAATTTCAGTTGCAATTCAAGGCAATCCGCGAATTATTTTTTTTTTAACAATCAGATGTTTGAGAGGTGCTTTCCAAATATTTTTAATTGCCCGGGAAGGGGAAAATTTTATTCATATTTTTGATGACAAATAATAAGTATAATTCAACATAAAAAAATTAAAGTTCCTAAGTTTAAAGAAATCAAAAGTCATGTGGGTTATAGGACTACATGAAGGCTCTATATTGCAGGAAATTAAAGTGACGTAAGTAAGTTCTCAATTAACGTAAATCTCTAACATTTACCAAATCTGTGACTTCAAAAATCCGTGTTAAAATTAATTCATAAAATATCATTTTAAACTTCCTGATAAAATATTAAAATATTTGTCGATATTACAATATGTATTCTGTATATTTCGATGCCTTAGCATCAAACTATTTACTTTTTTTTATATTCCGTTAATATTCGGCGTAAATAGGAGGTCATTAATTTTTACTTGAACTTTCAGACTTGCTTTAATAAAACTTAGTTTCGTAATTACTTACCGACCGACATAATCATTACTACTATTATTACAACTATTAATCAACTATTAATCAACTATTATATCAACTATTATTACAATTAAATGAGTTAATTAGTTGAGTTGTGAGGGTATGAAAGAAGAAATTTTATATCAATTTATATAAATAACGAACTGCCTTTTAAATATAAAAAACAGTAATAAACAACATGCTGTTTTGAAATTATTATGTTTATCCATACGTTTTAAGGCTTAAGAACTAGTACTTACCTAGGTTAATTATCCTGTAATATTTATTTGTTATATTTCTCTATATTTTCATTTTTCGTTATATAAATCATTATTATAAATACATGCTCGACAAACACTAACAACGAAAACTAAAGCTGTTATAAGAGGAAAGCGAACTGATTCAATAAACTATGTTATCTCTTGACTAGTGACCTCTTAAAGCTGATAAAAACTTTTAGCAGATACGTTTCTTATCAGTCGTCTAGTTGTTACTTTTGAGATTTTAGATTGAACTGAAACCAAATATTGATTGTTGGCAAAGCAATTAGAAAAAATGCTCATTAATGAAATAAACCAAAAATTATTACATGTTGTCAAAATTATGAAACGAGAAAACCATTTTATAAATAAATACTTAAGATATAATCAGATAATATGAACGCACTTGTAATTTTAATAAGGTCTTTTATGTAACGTTGTAATCATATGTTGTAATTTCATATGTGTCTTGCTAATCATTTTAGCTTCATCAAGGTATGATTAAATACAATATATAATTAATATTTACATAAAAAATTATCATTATTTATTAAGGGTTGTTCAATAAGAGTGTCAGAACTCTAAAATGAGGCACAATGGTAACTACAAGCGAAAATCAGGTAATTTTTATTTTATCTTGAAGTAAAAATAATAGCGTTATGTTCTGAAAATAATATCGTTCTGGATAATAACATTCTGGAGACCCAATCCATTACTCTTTCACACTATAACTTTCCATAGTGACTTGAATGTTTCGTTTAAGATCAACCATTCTTTGAGGTTAATTTCTGTAAATCAGAAATTTAACATAATTTAACAAATAATATCTAATGGCGTGAGACCGTATGACCTTGGTGACCAGTTGACATTACCATTTCCCGAAATAAGGCATGCATTTCACACGCATCTTCTTGTTGAAAGAAAACATTATTTATATCAACACTAATCGGTGCAGGCCAAAGAAAAATTTATTTCTATCGCTCCTTCAGCACAAAAACCACACAAAAGAGAAACTCTCTGAAGATATAGAGATAACTACTGAATCAGTGAGAATTAGATCAGCTCAAATGCTGCAGTACGTTTGTTCACAAATGAAACAAAGTATGTTTCGCCGAAAAAGATTTTTTTCCCCATAAACGACATCTATATTTCAATGTGCCACTATTATGTTTCAAAGTTCTGATAATCTTATTGGAAAACTCTTTACATACGATGGTTGCTATTTATGTATCCGGAATAATAAATAAAAACAAATATTTATTATTGAAACTGGTGTTATTGTTTTTCAAAATATCCTCCGTGATGTTCGATATACTTTTGCATACGTTTGAACCAATTTTCATAGCACTTTCTCTATTCCGATTGAGGTATCACCAAAACATGCATTTTGAACGCGTTAACCGCTTCTTCTGACATCGAAAATCGTTGATCACGTAGTTTATTCTTCACGGACGGAAACAAAAAGAAATCATTCGATGCCAAATCAGGATTGTATGGCGGATGGCCCATCAATTCGATGTTTTGGTCGATTAAATATTGAGTTGTTCGGTCCGATGTGTAAGAACTCGCGTTGTCATGGTGAAGAATGATCCTGGGTCCCTGGTTGTTTTTTCTTATTTCTTCAGACTCCTGGCAAACAAATAGTTTTGTTCCATTCAGAATTGACCGTTCTACGATTCTTTAGTGGCACTGCAACCACATGCCTATTTATTCCAAATAAACAGGCGACCATTTGCTTCAAAGTGCTTTTTGCCCGAACAACTTTTGTTGGGTTTGGCTCATTTTGAAACACCCATATAGTCGACTACTGTTTACTTTCAGGCTCATACGCATATATCCAAGATTCGTCACCTGATAGATGTTATACGTGGCTTTTAATGCATCACGATTGTATTATTTGAGCATTTCTTTGCACCAATCTACACTAGCCTTTTTTTGAGCGATTATCATATTGAGCGGAATCCAACGTGCCTAAATCTTTGTCGCGGCTAAATGTTCATGTAAACTCTTGTGTATGCTTGTTGGATAATGTCCAGAGATTCCTCAATCTCACGGTATGCCACATGACGATCTTGCTTTATCTGTTCGCGCACAGTATCGATATTTTCGATATCGATATTTTCGATATTTCGATTTATCGATTTTGGACGACGTAGCGTCAGATTATGGCGCTTTCCCTTTTCCGTTTCCGCGTTCATTTTTTTTCATTAAAGTGTTTGCTGAGCACAGTATGGTTGTATATTCTAGTGCGTTGACGGAGACAGGTATCGATTTTGTCCCAAATAATTAAATGCATGTGACTGATTAATTCCCTTTTTCCTCCGATCTCTCTTGGGTCCACAACTCAACCATCTTTCGTCGCAGTTTCCGCATATTACACATCTCAACAATAGTGCATCAATCAACTCACCTCGACTTTTGGCGATGAAACACCATCTAAAATCACTGTATATGCCTAGTTTAGTGAATTCAATCGTAGCCGTCGTTCGCTCACGGACGAATTTAAAGAAGGTCGTCCAAAATTGTTTGTTGTACCAGAAAATATGGATAATGTGTGTGAACTGATAAAGCAAGATCGTCATGTATTGTTGTGCCGGAAAATATCGATACTGTGTGTGAACTGATAAAGCAAGATCGTCATGTGACATAGCGTGACATTGAGGCAACTTTGGGCATTAGTATGACAAGCATACACGACATTTTACTTGAACATTTAGCCGTCAAAAAACATTTGTGCTTCTTGGCTTTCACATAATTTGACAATCGCTCAAAAAAAAAGCTTGAGTCGATTAGTGTAAAGAAATGCTCAAAAAAATACAATCGTGGTGCGTCAAAAGCCGTGTGTAACATCTACATAGGTGACGAATATCGTGGATCTATGCGTATGAGCCCGAAAGTAAACCGCAGTCGGCTGTATGGGATTTCAAATTAAAATGAGCCAAACCCAACAAAAGTTGTTCACGCAAGAACCACTTTGGAGCAAATCGTCACCTGTTTTTTTGGGATAAATGGACATGTGGCTAGATTGCCCCTAGAGAATCGTAGCACGGTCAATTCTGAATGATATACAAAGATTTGTTTGGCAGCAGTCCTTGAAGAAATAAGTAAAAACAACCAGCGACGCAGGATCATTCTTCACCATGACAACGCGAGCTGTCACATCGGACCGAACAACTCAATATTTAACCAGTCAAAACATAAAATTGATAGGTCATCCGCCGTACAGTTTTGATTTGGCACCAAATGATTTCTTTTTGTTCCCGGTCATAAAGAATAAACTATGTGGTCAATGATTTCGACAAATGTAAAAGTGTATCGGTCATGAAGGAGAATATTTTGAAAAACAATAAAATCATTTTCAGTTATAAATATTTGTTTTTATTTATTATTCCGGATATATACATATCAACGCTCGAATAAAAAAGTCCAAAAATTGTAGAACTAAACTTAAGAAATGTGAATAAAAAAAATCAACCCCAAAAAATACACCAACGAACATTGTTTTCAAATTATATCAACATATACTAGGTGTATGCAATAAAGCAGTGAAACCTGTTGCGTAGCGTAGCCTTCTCTTTTGGGGACGCCAACACCTGATTGTGTGCCAAATTTTTTTTGGTGAACAGTATTTTCCTTGTACATTTTGAAAATGAGCGACAACAATTTCGAGTAACGGTGCGCTATTAAGTTCTACTTCAGATTTAGGCATATTACGACCAAAATTTTTACAAAACTTTAACAGGCCTATAGGAAGAGTGTTTTTTGCCAAGAGCGCTGTTCAGCTGGCCTTTTCAGAAGCCTGAAACAAAACTTCGAACCGCAATATTGTTCGAAATTGTTGTAATTTTCTCATTTTCCGAACGTATTAGAAATATCCTGTTTACAGAAATAATATAACGAATCACCAGTGGCAAACTATAGAGTGGCAAGGCTAGCAAAATGCCACGGGCTTCCGACCCGACGGAGGCACCTGGTCTGAGAGGCCGCTAGCTCAGAATTAACCTAACATTTTTAACAAAATTTTGTAAAAATTACAAATTTTATATAAGTACTTAAAATCAATTAGTTAGACTCAACTAAGGACTATATACAAATTCAAATAAATTATTAAGATTTAAACGTATTCATAAGAAAAGGATGTCGATTAATTTTAGAACGCATCCATTGGTTGTTTCATTTTTTGTCGCGCTACTTTGGTGGCGCGGGCGAGCTAGTGATGCTCGGTGAATTCCCGCATTTTGTTAACCATGAAAGTAATTTTTGTGGCGCTGGCGGGCTAGCGACGCACTATGTTAGGGGAATTGCAGATTTCTATTTTTCAAGTAGGGAGGGTTCTACTATTCTTCGTTTGATTGTTATGATAATTGGTCATTGTATCTTTGATTTTTGGTAGTTTTTGTTTTATTGAATCTGCAAATAGAGGCAAAGTAAAGTTAATTGTGAATGTTAGATATCGAAATGTCTAGTTCTAGAAAATATCTAAGTGGGAGCGAAAAACGAAAGAGAAAGAGGGAGTCTAAAGAAAAAAAAAGTTACTTAAAATTAGCCAGTACTTTAAGTACAATGACTTTATTGATGACTTTATTGATGACTTTATTGATGACTTTATTGATGACTTTATTGATGACTTTATTGATGAAAAAGCAAGTGAACAGTGCTAAAAGTAAGTTGTACGTAACTAAAAGTAACAGTATAGCAGATGGAGCACCCGACACCAGTATATATCCAGATCCAGAACAACCACAACCCTACTGCTAATGGTAATTTTAAAGAACTAAATGATCAAGTGAAACGGTTCGTAATCGAAAACGGACATTGTAAATCAAAGCGACCTTTCTTAAAAGATAGATAGATCTTTCGTAGAAAAAAAGATAGATCTTTCGTAGAAAAACATTACCATATTGTTTCCAAGTCTGGCGTGAAATCTATATGACTACCCTATTCCTTAATACTTCACAAGGTGTATTGTGAACCATGTTGGTTATTCGAAAATCGAGCATCCAAAAAATACAAAATGTTTGGATAGAAGGCTATGACGACTGGAAACATATTGTAGGCGCCACAGAAAGACACGAGACTTCGAAAATTCACCTGAATTCTTGTCTTATGTTTCAACAATGGCGGCTACATGGAACACTAGATGAAGAGCAAGAGCCCATGACCACGAAAGAATAATCTTTTTGGCGTCAAGTACTCTATAGACTCCTTGATGTTACTCTGGCACTTTCAACGTGTAATTTAGCCTTTCATGGCCACAGAGAAAAGACAGACAGCAATGATCCAAGTTCCCGAGGAAACTTTTTGAGTATTTTTGAGTTTTTCGCAAAATACGATCTGATTTTACAAGAACTGTTAAGCAAATCAATGGGTCAGATAAAATACTTAAGTCCAAAAATACAAAATGAGTTCATTTTTATTCTGGTTCTAAAAATAGAAAATTGACTGATAAATGAAATAAATGCCGCACCATTTTACCCTATCATATTCGATACGACTTAAAATATTTCAAAAACAGATCGAATGTGTGACCTTTATCGTTATTGTATGGTCGAGAAAGACGAAAATGGAATCCCAAAGGCTCGTCATTAAAGAGTCATTTTTAAGATTTAATGAAGTTAAGGACCAAACTGCCTTAGCAATGTCCAACCAAATTATTAAATCCATAAATGACAAAAATATACCTCTAAATAAATGTCGAGGACCAGGATATGATGGTGTTAACACAATGAAAGGCACTTATGGTGGAGTTCAAAAACTCATAAAAGATGTCGAGCCAAATGCGATATATGTTCACTGTGTTGCTCATAACTTAAATCTGGTACTTAATGGTGCACTAAGAGAGGTTATTGATATGCAACATTTTTTTTGAAACAGTTCAACAAATTTATAATTTTTTTGCTTATAGTATCAAAAGATGAAATATCTTATCAAGTTTTATATTTAAAAAGAAAGGGAGTTTTCAATTTCGATAACATTAAAAACATTGAATCCTACTAGATGGACAGGACTTTATGATACTATTTTTGCTTTAAAGGTTCGGTTTGTTAAAGTTCAAAAAGCGCCAACGAAAACAATTCTGTTAAATTGCAAATCAGATGAAAGAAATGAAGTTATTTCACTCTAGAAGAAGATCGAGAACTAAAGCCACCGATCTTTCAAATGCCATAAAAAGTTTGAAAATGTGTCTGGAACAATTGGAAAGGTATAGACATAAATTTGAAAATTTAAAAAAGGAAGCAAATAATGTAACAGAAAAATGGTCTATCAAATCTGAATTTTCTAAAACTCGTCAAAGGAAGGTGAAACGCCATATTGACGAACATTGCGAAGATGAGCGTCTCCAAGATCTGGAAAGTTTGTTTAAAGTGAACATATTTTATCGAGTATCGGACATTATTATTAATCAACTAAAATCGCGTTTCCTTATAGTGAATGAAATTGTTTCCAATTTCAGTGTTTTGCAACCTGCTACTTCGCAAAATTTAAATGATACTGAACTATTAAAAAAAACTCTAGAATTATATATATATATATATATATATATATATATATATATATATATATATATATATATATATATATATATATATATATATGTTATATATATATATATAATATATATAAAGATAGATATAATATATATAAAAGACAAATCTGAATCATTTGCCATGGAAAATTTCAATTTTTGGTCCACCTCAGAGATGAAATAGGAAAGTCTTCGTGTATTAGAGAATTTGCTGATATATTTATAATAAAGAATCATTTTATGTCGTGCAGCTTTCCTGTAGTATGTACAGCATTAATATTGTTTGTTATAATTCCTGTGACTACAGCTAGTGCCGAAAGATTATTTTCGAAACTAAAAAGAATAAAAATCTATTTAAGAAACTCTATGGGACAAGACTTGCTACGTAACTTGGCTATTCTGTCTATTGAAAATTCTATGGTCCCATCTTTAAACTTTGATGATGTTATTCATTCTTTTGCGGAACAGAAAGCTCAAGGAAAAGAATTTTATTAATAAATATCTAGTTAATATTAAATTGTTCAATTTAATTTAATTAAAATTATGTACTAACTATGCTTTTGAAAATAAAATTTATTAGATATTTAACTAAAATGCACACAATATTAGTAATACTGTTGGGTAACTACTTAAGTGATTTATTAAAATTAAATTACAACGTGACGATTTTTACTGAGAGGGCCCCATCCAATGAATTTGCCACGGACCTTAGATGGTATAGTTACGCCACTGCGGACCACCAAGTGATTTTACAGGGTTCATACTGAAAATGCATCAGGGAGGAATGCTAAAGGAAAATTCTACAGTGTTCCAGATTGAACTCTACGCTAACAGTCTCATTGTTGTATTTACACACTTTGCAAAAGGAATTTAAGAATGACGTAAACTATTCCTAAATTGAAGTTAATGCATGTTGGACAAAATAATATGTAAGAAATATTTGTTTTAGTTTTATATTTATATAAGTATATTTTTTATAAGTTTTATAAATGTTTGCTATTAAGGATGGTTTTTGTCACATAAAAGACTTTAGACCAGATGCCGATTATATTTCATTTTTGTTTTATGGCCCCTATAGAGGATCAACTTGGTTGACAACATGGTCGCCAACCAAGTTGAACCTGTTTGTCACAAACTTTCAACATGGTTGCCAATATTATCACCGACATCACTTTTTGTCTACACACTCAACGGTTTGTTCAAGTTTATTGTTTGTACGTGCGTATTTTTAATTGATCTGTCGTCGAGTAAGGTGTTTAATTTTTAAATTTTAAAATGAGTGAATAATTGATATATCTTATTATTTATGAATTATGTGAAGAAAAGAACAAACGGCAATTAAAAAAAAATTTGCTCAAAGGTATCAAAACCAATTTAGCCAAAGCAATCTTTTTTTTTAATTCTATCTATGAATATGTCGGATTTTGCTTTCCATAATTCTGGCAGATTTCTGTAGCATTCAAAAATTTCTACCCAACTCTCATTATTTTGGATAGTAGTAATTCTTTTTCATTTTTATTAAAAAAAAAATAAATAATAAAATAATACATTTAAAAGCACTAAAACACCGATATAACGATGTTCACTAATGTTTACCACATAGTTATCAACCTAACCACAGGCGTTTTAACTATGTAGCCAACTTTAGGTTTCACCCACAAGAAACTGAAACTTTTTGATTTTACTTTTTTTGACATGAAATTTCAACCCTCGACCTACCCACAAACATGCAACATTGACTTTAACATGGCATATTGACAAGATGGTTGTCGATCAAGTTTGGCCATCTGTAAGCCGCTTTAGAGACACTGGGTTGTGTTTGTCCTTAAATACTTTGTTTTTTATGGATTTTAATAGTTTAAAGGTGCAATTCAAGCTGATTTCTATTTCCTCTCCTCACAAAATATTGTTCTGATTATGGGCAAATATCCAAGTACAATTGAACTAAACCTATTTCTGTTTATTTTAGATAAATTTAAAAAGAATGTTTCTAATTTAATGAGTTGATAATATTAAATTATTTCTATTTTAGTGACTATCCAAACACTATTTGAGTAGTGAGATCAGCATGTTCATATAATTTTTAATTTAGTTGAGCGATTCCCTTCAATATCATGAAGTGGGTAAATGTTGTTCTGCTTTTCTACTATTTGGAGTGGGTACATCGCGCGCACTTCCCTTTGTACCCATTGCACAACTCAGTTCTAGAGGTTACACCGTAGGATGTTGCTGTATATCGATTAGGTTTTATTGCCTTTTGACAGATTGCATTTTTACAAAGTGCCTGCCGGGATATCCGAGAGGTCAGTCCGGCACCTCTACGTTGTTGTTCATTCAGTGTGCCAGGAAGTACGTGTGGCATTTTGCCATGGACGCGAACAACTGTACTCCAACTCACAAATACAAACATCCAACCGAAAATAGCAGGATTCGAACCTGCTCCGGGTCAGCCGTCGATATCATCGGGTCTGCCGCTTTAGATATCGCGGACAACTCGGCGTGTTAAAATGATAATTAGTAATTATTTAAAATGATAATTTGTAATAACTGTTTGTAATTTAATATATATTGAGATATCCATAGTATTGTCGCGCGTCTTTCCCTTCAATACCATGATTACCCACTTCATGTCCTATCCTGTTTTGCTTTTCTAGTGTGGAGCGGGTACATCGCGCGCACTTCCCTTTATAGCTATTACATAACTCAGTACTAGAGGTTACATTATAGGGTGTGGTTGGATATCCAATATGTTTTGTTCGCTCTTTGGGTGGGTATCTCGTACGTCTTTCCTTTGAATCCTGTTCAGACCCGAAGTTGACAGGGTTCTTCGTACTTCCCCTCTGTACCAGGAACCGTACCCAGTTTTATATTTTATTATTGGCATTAATATTATTATTGTTGCAGTTACGTAGACTATATCTATTTGAATTTTTGTTGATTGCTATTGTAGCTATTGTTACTTTTTTTATAACGAGTATCTCGATTGAGTACGCGAATAGCCTTGTATTAAAGAATGATTTATATCGATCTGATAAATTTAAAGCAATACATAATAAGCAAAGATCAACTCGTTGGATTCAGAGTGTTCAGGGTTACTTTTATTTCCAGGTAGTTAAAGCTGCAATGATTGGAAGTCGCCACCATACTCGTCAAACTCATGTACCCAACTATCCGCCCAGTTAGAACAATTATCATTAAGCCATGTCAGTTATTATTAGGGAGATATAGCTATATCTGTATCTATATTATATATCCACATATGTACAAAAGTATGGAATATTCAAACATTTCACTATTTTATTGATATTAATTTTTTGTTTTACTCGTTTACGTAATCATCATTTTATTACTCTTACTGGTACCAAATAAAACTCGACACCAAATGACCAATGTGTGTAAAATTGATTTATTATTTTGGAGTCAAAAAATTAAAATGTACCAATTGCCTTTAAAAGTAATTTCAAAATAAAAGGAACAACTTTCAATAAAACTAATAAGCAGTAGTTCCTCCATTGGTCTGTTTGCATGCCTGTAGGCGATTTGTCATGCTGTCCATTGAATTATCATTTTGAGCTTGTGTAATTCTCTCCCATTGTTCACAAGCAGCATCTTTTAGTTTTGGCAGGGTAAGAGAAGGATTGTTCGTTTCTTGATGCGTGTTTTCAGAATGTCCCAAGCATGTTCAATGACATTCATGTCAGTGGAATTTGTTGGCCACCCTAACTTGGTATTCCCTCCTCTTCAAAAAAACTTGTACTGTTGCTGTTCGATGAGGAAGTGCTTTGTCATCTATGAAAACAAATACGTCGCCCACTGCGCCTCCGAACAGACGGACAACAGGATTTAAAACTTCCTCCAAGGTTACAGTACTAGTGACTCTTCTCTCCAGGACCAGTACAGGTGTTCGTGTACCCCTCATAAAATCACCGTAAAACATCACGCTCCCACCTTTAAATGGGATACCTGGTTGAGCCCTTTCTAGTCAGGCTTGTCGTCCTGGAGCTCTCCAAACTAATGTTCTTCGTGAATCAGAAACCAAGTCAAATCTCGACTCATCGGAGAACATTGCGTTATTCCAGGTAGGCCTATGATCCATCATTTTTTGATCCCATTGAAATCTTACATTTTTTTGTTGAAGGGTTAGTTTGGGAACACGTAAAGGTCTTCTGCGATGCAAATTTACCGCTTTCAGTCTGCATGATATCGTTTGTCGTGAAACTTTACCCGCTGAAACCTATGAAGCTTGCTTGATATACCACTTGTAGATTCCAAATGATTTCTTCGAGCTATCGTTGACATTTGCCGGTCTTGTACAGCTAGTGTATATCGTTTTCTATCATTCCTAGGGAGATCCTTTACGTCATTTATCTCTTGGAATTTTTTATGAATTTTCAACACAACACTTTGGGAAACACCGCGATAATTTATAATTTCCGCGATATCATTTTGATTAAAGCCCTGTTGTAACAAAACAATTACTTTTGATCTGTTAAAATGATATATCGTGTTTCTAATCATTTTAAAACGGATTGATTGAAAATTGAAAAAGAACTGAAATACTGTGTAAATAGTAGTATCAATGGAATGGCCAGAAATCGAACAACCTGTGTTATCAGCAAAACAATGCTTTTGTTATTTACATTTAAAAACGATCTAAAATAAATATCCATTACAATTTTTAGGGTATCATACTCGTAGATATCCTATTTGTAAATATTCCAAACTTTTGGACATATGTGTATGTTTAAAAGAAATAATCCTTTCATTTTATAGCGCGACATTTTTGTTGGCCTTGCAACTATTAGGATATTTTAGCTTTTATAATTGTGTAATTCTGTAAACAATTTCGACAGTTAGAATACATACCTTAATCCGGATAACATACCTTAATCAAGATTAAAGTGCACCAAAATATTCTATTGCTCCTTCGGATGCCTATAATGTGTTAAAACATGTTTGTCAAGTCAATATTTATTTGTAATATATTTTCAGTTATTAGCACTTTTAAATATCTTCCAATAATGAAGATAAACAGCAAACTTGCATTCCATTTATGGAATTTAACTAAGCATATAAACGAAAATAAATTTAATGCAAAATTTCTTAAGATAATAATTTTTAATAATAAAAATTAAAATGCTTACGTTACGTTAATACGCAACATTTGCTGAGATTCAATTTCCCGCATGGTTTAAAAAACCATTAACAATGAGATAAATAATATTGTGATTGTTACGATGGTAGTCTGCAAAGTTTCCAGGCTAACACATAAACTATTTTTTTAATCAAATTAAGTGTTATTTCTCAACATAGTCTCTAGTATTCTATACACTTTTCATTGCGATTCTCCCATCTCTTTAATCCTTTCAAATAGTAGTTGACATGTTATTCTGCAAAATAGTCGTTTACGAATCTGATGGCCTCTTCATTCGATGAAAATCTCTGTGCTCCAAGCCTGGGAAATATAAAAAAAGTCACTGGGGGCCAGATCTGGTCAATCAATTCGAATCCCTATTTGTGAATTTTTGCCATGGCGTCCACTGAAGTGTGAGACTGTGCGTTCTCTTGGCAGAACAAAACTTTTCTTTTTTTCAAATGCGCCCTTTTATCTACATATTCTGCCTTCAGTTGATCAAGTAATGGTGCACAGTATGCCCATATTGTTTTTCCTTTTCAAGATAGTCGATTAACACAACTGCATGACTATCCCAAAAAATAATCGGAATTACTCTTCCGGCTGATGGAGTAGGCTTTGCCTTTTTCTGAGTCGATTCACCCTTCGCAGTTCACTGTATCGACTGTGCTTTGGCGTTAGGAGTGTAGTGGTGTATCCAAGTTTTATCTACAGTTACTTCGACTTATTTCGCTTAATCTACTTCAATAGGAGAAATGTTTATTCGCATGAGTTTCTAGTCCTAAGTGAGCAATCGCCGCACCCATCGCGTGATTAGCTTTTTCATCACCCAATTTTCACTAAACTTGAAGAGATTTACCACTAAACACCAAATCACTTTTTTCGCTTCGCTTTCACTTCGACGCATGTTTCGCTAACCATGTTAGCATCATCAGGAGATGATTTAATCTAATGCTAAAATTACACTATGTTCTATTTATATGAAAAACCCTACCTAACGAAGCGTGTAAAAATCATGAACCGTGAAATTTACTAAGCCCTACATTAATAATTAAAAAAGTTGACTGAACGGGATAGGTCCTTTTTCTCGGTTCATGATTTTCTTACATTTTTCTATTTGAATGCTTTCATATGCATCCAAAGCCCTATTACTATTAACACTTTTAATTAGTCTCAAATTACTAATATCTAAACTATGGTCGTGTTCCATTGCATGTTGGGCAACACACAATTTTTCATTTCTCCCATATCTAATGTGGGCAATCTGTTCTTTATATCTTGTCAATATGGATCTTTTTGTTTACCCAATATACCTTCGATCACAGTCTCACATGTCATCTTTAAATAAGAAAATTAAAAAACTCAAAATTGAGCAGTCGAAAGAACATATTCGACAGTCCAGAACTAGATCTTTTAAATAAAGGCCTCAATTTTACTTTGCCGGCATCCCGCAGTGCTTTGGAGGATATAGTAGTCGGTATTGAAGCTGGTATTAAACACTTACCAGAGTCTTCCATAGCTTTCGTCAGAGAATCATATAAAAGCAAAATTGCCAAAAATATTTCAAATAAAAATCAAAAAATGCAAAATATTTCTAAAATTGTCAAGCGTCTGCGAGAGAAAGATTGTTTTTATTTAAAATATAAGATATTTTAATATATAAGGGAAATAAGGTTGACCTTTCATCGTTGTTTCCGAGTGTCCCGATTCCACATACCTTGAAATACCTGAGGGAGTTACTCGAGTTAAACGGTTTTAATAATAAGATTGTTTCTGAGTACATTTCCTTAACAAGATTATGTATAAATGAAAATTGTTTTCAGCTTAATAACAGGTTTTATGAACAACAAGAAGGAACAGCAATGGGCAATCCTCTCTTAGCCAACCGTTCTTAGCCAACTTATTTATGAGTAAATTTGAAACCGAGGCAAAATATGAAATCAGTTACTTTCCGAAGGTATGGTTAAGATATGTGGATGGCGTTTTTGCCATTTTCGATTCGAAAAATGAAAATATAGATGATTTTATTAAGAACTTAAATGGCAAATCCCAAAATATAATTTTCACGCATGAACTCGAAAACAACGATAGTTTACCATTTCTGGATGTTTTAGACAGTAGAAACAATAAAAATAGGTTAGATTTTGATATTTTCAAAAAAACATCACCACTTCGAGACACATTCCTAACGATTCAAATCATAGCTTCCAAAATAAAATGGCTTGTTTAAATTTTATGGTAAATAGATTAATTAATTTTCCTTTAAATAAAGATAATTATAACATAGAATTAAAATTAATTAGGGAGGAATCTGAAGAGAATGGTTATAATAAGAACATTGTAGATAAATTAATTAGATAACATAATTCAGAAAATTATTTAAGGAATTTTCGACTTTTCAAAAGGATCAGAACTCAAAGAAATTAATGGTATTACCATTTGATGCCCAATTAACAAGAAAGCTAGACAAAATTTTGAAAAAAGTGAACATTACGGTTGTGTACAAACCATATAATCAATTAAGAGAAGTTCTGGGTAATCCAAAGGATAAAGTAGAGCAACATGAAAAGTCAGGGATTTACGAAATTAGTTGTCAAGACTGTGATCGAAGGTATATTGGGCAAACAAAAACATCCATATTGACAAGATATAAAGAACATATTGCCCACATTAGATATGGGAGAAATGACAAATCTTGTGTTACCCAACATGCAGTATAGATATTAGCTCTCAACAGTATAGATATTTGTAATTTAAGACTAATTAAAAGTATTAATAATAATAGGGCTTTGGATGCATATGAAAGCATTCAAATAGAAAAATGTAAGAAAATCATAAACCGAGATAAAGGACCTATCCCGTTCAGTCAACTTTTTCAATTATTAATGTAAGGCTTAGTAAACTTCACGGTTCATGATTTTTACACGTTTCGTTAGGTAGGGTTTTTCAAATAAATATAATATAGTTTAGTTTTAGAATTAGATTAAATCATCTCCTGATGATGCTAACATGGATAGCAAAACGTTCGTCGAGCAGTTCAAAAAAAGTGATTTGTTTTTTAGTGGTAAATCTCTTCAAGTTTAGTGTTTCACACCAAAGGTTTCAATAGAAGAATTGACGCAATTTTCAGTCAATATATGACAAACACGTTCTTTCAAGATGCCCACAGCCTCTCCTATCTTTTTAATCTTAATTCGACGATCGTCTAGAACCATTTGCTTAAGTTTTTCAATGTCATCGGTAGTTGTTGCAGTTTTTGGCCGTCCCGAACGTTCATCGTCAACCAAGCTGGTACGACCATGCTTAAATTTAGATGCCCAATATTTCACGATAGCAAATGATGGTGCAGAGTTCCCGTAAACAGCATCCATCTCGGCTTTAACTTGCGTAGGCATTTCGAATGCAAGAATTCAATGAGGGCGCTATATTTTTTTCCATCTTTACAGAAACACTAACATCAACTGACATAAATGATTGTTAAATAACTGAGCATCAAATATAAAGTCAGTATAAAAAGTCTATGTACACCACGCAATTAGTTATATTTTTACGATTTAATTGCTGGCTTTTTTATTTTAAAGTTACATTTCAAATGTAAATAAACAACAATAGGCATGGAGCCAAATTTTTAATTGCAAATTATATTCAAAATAAAATAATCCTGAATTGTCATCAGTAATAAGTCAAAATAGTCCTGAATAATACTTCACAAACGTACAGCAAATATACAGTAAGATATACACCAACTTGGAGAAGTAAAAAATTATTTACCGTTTCTAGTATTGTTATTAGAAATGCAAATTATATTTTAATACATTTTAGGTATCCATCCAAGGGAATAGTAATATTTAGGTTTTTTTTAAGTAATATTTTGTATTTGTAAATACTAGTATTACAGTAGCATTATTTTTGTTACAATGGTTAGAAACGAAATTCCTGTACAAATTCTAAATTTAATTGTAAAATACGTGATATCTGTACTATTTTGAAAAAAATAGACTAATTCCAACTAATATCAACTGATACTCTTAAATTGGTCGGTCATATTCTAGAAGAAACTGGAAAATATGTCAATGCCAAAAAGGTACGTAGAGTTCTTAGATCTAACGAATGACAGGAGACCAAGGAAAAAACCACTTATAACTAAGAAAAATAGATAAAAGCGTTTAGAATTTGCCAGGCAGCACTACGACTTTATTTTATTGGGTTTTTTACTTGGTTATATTTTCGAATGAAAGCAAATGTAACATTTTTGGATCTGACGGAAAAAGCAATATATGGAAAAAAGTAAATCAAGAGTTAAAACCCGAAATTTTGATGCTAATAGTCAAACACGGTCGAGGTAGTGTGATGGCGTGGGGCCCTATGGCAACGGCTGGAGTGGGATATTTAGTTTTTATTGATGGTAACATGGATTAGGTTAAGGATAATATAACGTAAATTTTGCATGATAATTTGTTACCCTTAGTTGAACGTTCGAAATTGGGAAATAGATGGATATTTCAACAAGACAACGATCTCAAACACACAGAGGTAGTTGTCAAGGAATGGATCCTATATAATGTTCCTAAGTAACTTCATTCATCATTCCAGTCCCCGATTTAAATTCCCCCATCTTTGGGCTGAGTTAGAAAGAAGAGTGCGAAAATGTGATATTTCCAATAAGGTTTCTTTAAAAACTGTTCTACAATAGATTGAGCTAAAATCACCCCGACCCCGTGGAAAATTTGGTAGTGTCAGTATCCAGAAGATTACAAGCGGTCATAAGTACTGAAGGTGGACCAACAAAATATTAATTTTTTGAAAAAAAAAATATTTACAATGCTAGTCAAAAGTAAGAATTAGCGGCTCAATCGTGGTCAATCAACATCTCCAGGTACGGTTTACAGTACTTACAAAATATAGGCCCAACTATGTGGTTTCCCAGAATACCTGCTCAGTCGTTTACTTTTTCTGGAAACTGTGTATGTTTCTCACTAAATACGTGAGGATTTGTATCATTCCAGTACCTTACATTTTGAGAGTTCACATTTCCATCGAGGTAGAAAGTACTTTCGTCACCAAAACAAATTGTTTTTAAATAATATGGCGCTTGATCAATTGCAGTGGTCTTATTTTTACAGAATTGCAGTCTTTGGTCAGGGTCGTCATCTGAAAGTTGATGCACCATTTTTAATTTAAAGGAGTGAAATTTTTTTTAACACCCGGTGCGCCATCCTTTGACTGCACAGGTAGATGCAACTTGGGTTGTAGAACAAGTAGGGTTTACTACCATTTCTGCAATTATATCAATTACTTTGCTACTAGAAATTTTTGGTCTGCCAAATAATTTTGCATTTTTAACACTCCCTGTTGTTTCAAATTTATGAAAAAGCTCCCTCAAATAAGTTCTCGATATAGGGAGATCGGAATACATCTCATTAAAAAGGCACTCCGCAGCATAAAATTTCTTTCCACATTATCCCAGCATTAAGATAGGTGTTACCTTGTCTTCTAAAGTACGTACCCTTGTGTTTATTTAGAAACTCAAACGTCTTGTGCAAAAAGAATTCAAGTAAATATTCAAAAATTGAAACCTTGCAAAAGCAGAAAAAGTAAAATAAGTTCGAGAATTACAAAAACCGTCAACTTTTTTAACAAGTGTCCAGAGGCGGACTGGTGAACCGCTATAAATTTTGCGCTAAACTGAAAGTTTTGTATTTATTTATTTTATGCGTCAAAATTACCTTGAACCCAAACAAAATTAGTATGGTAGAATAGGTCCTTTAAAGACCTTTCAAACAAGGTGTTACTTGCCATAGGATCCCACTGAAAATTATTGGTCACAATGGCACTGTGACGCCATTTATGATGCTCACGTCATCAATTGTCACTAGAAAAGGAGTTTACGTCCAGTCATTTTCACATTCCAAATTTCATTAGTTTAAATATAATCGTTCAAAAGATAAAGGGGAAGAGGGAACTTTTGGCTAGCACTGTATAATATATACATATGTATTCTCTGGTGTATGTTTACTTTTGTGATGTAATATTTAGTGCTATTTATTTACTAGGTTAATTGAAAATTTCGCGAAGCTGAAATGTTGAAATTGAAAAGTTGGAAAAGTTTATAGTTAAAAAATTGGCTTTATTTTTTCGTATATTCTCCCTTAAGCCCAATGCATTTTTTCCAGTAGTTCTCCAATTAATTTATTCCATCTCTGAACTGGTTTTCTGAAAGTCCTTTAAAATACTAGTCTACGGTTGTAATAACTTCTTAATTTTATGAAAAACGCTTGCCACGTAGGAATTTTTTTGAGGTTAGGGAACAGATGCAAGTCAGAGAAGGACAGATCTGGTGAATATGGTGGATGCTCCAACAATCCGTAGTGTAACTCCTTCAATTTGGCTATTGAAAGAAAAACTCTGCGCGCCGGTGCATGTCTTGATGAAAAATATATTTTTCTTCGCTAAACCAGGTCTTTTCTCTCGAATTTGCATCCAGTTGATCCAAACGGTTTGAGCAATTCTGTCCTGTTATTGTTTTACCGGTTGACCTCCCAACCGGTTTAATCAATTAATAAAATGCCTTTTGCATCCCAAACGATTGATGCCATAACCTTTTTGGTCAATTTTGACTACTACTATAATTTGCAATTAAAAACACGTTTACTTTAAGTTGCTGCTTTTATACGAATGAATCGACTTGAAACTTCACATATATTCATATGAAGGATGAAACTTTAAAATATAGTGCTCTATAGGTGTCGCACTTTCCAATTAGCCGAGTATTTTTGAATGTAATTTGCAATTAAAAATTTGATTCTGTGCCTATTTTTGTTTATCTGTGTTGGAAATGTAACTTAAATAAAAAGCCAACAATTAAATCGTTTTTAAAATATAGCTAGTTTGCGTCGTGTAGGCGTGTATGTAAAATTTTCTGGCTGACAGTAACTGACATTTTAAAGGTTATTTTTCAATGCATCATATTTTCAGAATATTTTTGATAAGCCACGCCATATTCATGTTGAAGTTGAAAACTTTTCTACCCTCGTAAACGTTGGCGGCTGAACCATTAACGTGAACTCGCGGAATAGTTGAATATCAACTAAAAGTGATTATTATTAAAGGTCAGTTGGTAACGTAAATGCAGATACTTTGGCATTTTCTTGAGTTGCTTATTGTTTCTTATAAATTAAGATTTACATAGTATGAAGAATTAAAGACCATATCTGGTTACCAAGTTATTTAGTTAGGTGTCGTTAGTTGTTTAAAGCAAATTAACGAACAAGAATAACATTAGTGCAGATATTCTGCAGAATGAAAAAAATGAATTGTGTGTGAACAATCGTTGGCGGCTTATCACTAGTTGTATACAACGATAGAGTGAAAAATCAAGTACTTTTTCGATAGATTTTCGAATCATTTCAGAAATGCTGCTTTTTTTTAGTAATACTCCATACATTTCAAGGTAATGACATTTAATTTTGTTTTGGCTATCTTTGAAAGAAAATAAGTTTCATCATGGAAATAAGAGAATTTCATGTGTTGATTAATCACTGAAGAAATTGAAGAAAAAGGTTGAAAATGTATTATGGGGCTCCTTTACATTTCATAGTTCATAAGTGGTATACTGAGTTCCAAAACGAAACAAACGAAAAAATCCATAATATCGTGTTGGGCAATCTCATAGTGAATAAACTCGAAGAGAATTCCACCAAAAACCAAATTACTTTTATAAAACTTTCCGACGCGCGTTTCGCTAACCATATTAGCATCATTAGGAGATGATTTAATCTAATTCTAAAACAAAACTATGGTCTATTAATATGATAACCGTACCTAATGAAGCCTGTAAAAATCATGAACCATGAAGTTATCGGAGCGTTACATTAATAGTTGGAAAAGTTGACTGAATGGAATTGGTATTTTATACCGATTCATTGTTTCTTACATTTTTCTAATTGAATGCTTTTATACGCATCCAAAGCCCTATTATTAGTTACAATTTTAACAAGTTTTAAATTACTAATATCTATATTGTGGTCATGCTTCTCCCATATTTAATGTGGGCAGTATATTCTTTATATCTAGTTAATCTTGATTTTTTAGTTTGCCCAATATACTTCCAAATTGTTGTCAAGCCCTCGTGATAGTTGGGCATCAAACGATATTACCAAGAATTTATTTTTATTTTGATCCTTTTGAAAATTCGAAGATTTTTTCAATAATTTTCTAAACTTATGTTTGCTAATAAATTTATCTACAATATTCTTATTATGACCATTCACTTCGAAATCCACCATAATTAATTTTAATTGTTTGTTATTATCTTTGTTTAAAGGAAAATTGATTCATCTATTTTAACTGGCCATCTTATTTTGGAAACTATGATTCGAATCGTTAGGAATATATCTCGAAGTTGCGGTGTTTTTTTCTAAAAATATCAAAATCTAAGCTATAATTATTGTTTCTATTGACTAAAACTTCCAAAAATGATAATTTATCATTGTACTTGAGTTCATACGTGAATAGTTTTAGGATTTAGCATTTAAGTTCTTAACAAAATCTTCTCAGTTTTTATTTTTTGAATGAAAATTACAAAAACGTCATCCATATATATGGTTAAGATATCCGTCGGAAAGTAACTGAATTCATCCTTCGCTTCGAATTCAAATTTACTCACGAATACGTTCGCTAAAAACGATGACTGAGGATTGCCGTTCTTTCTTGTTGTTCCTAAAATCTGTTATTAAGCTGAAAATAATTTTGCTTTATACACAAACTTCTTAGGGAGATGTACTTAAAAACAATTTTGTTATTGAATCCGTTTAACTCGAGTAACTTCGTTAGATATTTCAAGGTATGTGGACACTGGAATCACGACACACGCGCGTTTCGATAGGTTTTATAAAAATATCTGAAATATCTTATCTGAAGAATATATTCCTAAAACGAACATCAACATAGTAGAAAATCTTTCAACACAGACGTTCAACAATCAACAATTAGATATCTTAAATAAAGGTCTCAATTTTGCTTTAAGGGTATCCCGTAGCGCTTTGGAGGATATGGTAACCGGTATCGTAACTGACATTAACTATTTACTGGAAACTTTAAAAGCTTTTGTCAGAGTCATGTAAAGGCAAAATTGCAAAACATATTTGAAACAACAGTCAAAATATACCATCGTCAACGTCTGCGAGAGAAGGATTGTTTTTATTTAAAAGAGATAAACGAGATAAAGTTGTAATAATGGACAAATCTAATTATTTTGAACGTGTTGAAAAATTAATTCAGTACGGGCAATATAAATGATTAAATAGGAATCCATTGTGAAAAATGGTTAATGAAGTCAGATGTATCTCTGACTTCTTAATCTTGAAATCTTGTAATAACCTTATTCTCCTTCTCTAAAAACCAAACTGCTTGTTTCAAATGCCACAGCCTGAAGATTATATGCTTTACCAAAAATTCATAAACCAAGAAAATGAATGAGACCATCAATAAGTAATGGATATTAATAAGCCATAAATCAATCAGCTATTGATTCTCCAACATACAACTTGGCAAAATGGTTAACAAAGGAATTTGAAAATCTAGCAAACCAACCACATTGCTGGTTGACTAAACTTAGCAACATTCATAGAAAAAGTCAAAAACACACATTTACAGGAAGATGAGGTTTTCATGTCATTTAACGTATCATTGTTGTTTCCGAGTATCCCGATTCCACATATCTTGAAATACTTGACAAAGTTGCTCGAGTTAAATTCCCCTGACAAGATTATGAATGAAACAAAATTGTTCGAAAAATGAAAATCTAGAAGATCTTGTTAAGGACTGAAATAGTAAATCCTATAACATGGTATTCACGTATGAACTCACAATGATAAATTATCATTTTTGGATCTTTTAGTCAGTATATATAATAATAATAATAGGTTAGATTTTGATATTCTTAGAAAAAACACCGCCACTTTGAGATACATTCCTAACGATTCGAATGCTAATTCCTAATAATTTCCAAAATAAGATCGGTCAATTTAAATTGTATTGTAAATAAAATAGATTAATTAATTTTCCTTTAAGCGAAGATAATTACAGTAAAGAATTAAAATTGATTAAGGGGGCTTCCGAAGTGAATGGTTATAATAAGAATTTTGTAGATAAATTAAGAAAACATAAGTTTAGACAATTATTGAAATAATTTTCGACTGTTCAAAAAGATCAGAACAAAAATAAATTGATGCTAATATCGTTTGATACCCAATTAGCTCGAGGGCTAGATATTGGAAAAAGTGGACATTAAGTTTGTCTACAAACCGTATAATAAATTAAGAGAACTTCAAGGTATTTCAAAGTAGATCAATATGAAAAGTCGAATTTACTAAATTAACTGTCAATATTATGATCGGAAGTATATAGGGTAAACTAAGAGATCCATATTAACTAGATATAGGTGAAAAATCTGATGTTGCCCAACATGCACTCGAGCATGACCACAATATAGATAGTAGTAATTTAAAACTTGTTGAAAGTGTAAGTAATAATAGGACTTTGCATGTGAATGAAAGCATTTAATAGAAAAATGTAAGAAAACCATGAACCGGGATAATATATCGATTTTCGAATAACACCATATATAATAATATAAAAAGTATCTAACTTTTTAGTCACATAAACCTTGACCGACAAATGAATATCAAAACAGTTAAATATATTGTGACGAAGCCAATAAAAGCAAAAAAGGTTCATATTGATTGTGGTAAAAGGAAATGTGTTGACGAAAGTGACAAAGACTTAATTCGAAGCAGAATTTATGCTATGTATGAAAAGCAAACTGTGCCTGCATTGCATTCATTGCAACAGCGACTAAGGAAAGATGAAACCATTCATCAGAACTTCATTTGCAACAGAACTAGCCTCCGGAGAATATTATCTCTAATGGTTTTTGCATATCGGACCATTAATAAAAGACAAATAATAATGGAATTACAACGATTTTAAACGATGGCGGTTTGACTACTTAAACTCAAACTAAATTAGAAAATCGTCCTATTATCTACCTTGATGAAACCTGGTTCGATACACATGAGATGCCAGCAAAAGAACGGGTAGATATATCAAAAGAATGCCAAACCAAAGCCCCAACAAACAAGAGAAAAATAATTACAATTTTACATGCTGGTTCCGAGGATGGATGGGTTCCAAATTGTTTACGGTTGTCCTCCAAAAATAGTAAACATTCATCTTTGAACTACCACGACGACACTACAGACGACACTACAACTTTTTGAAGATTGGTTTATAAATAGCCTTTTGTCCAATGTGCCTAAGGAAAGTGTAATTGTAATGGACAATGCTAGTTATCTTAACCGACAAAAAAATAATGTTCCTAATTCAAATAAAACTAAATTCGAAATTCAGAAGTTAAAAAACGATGTATACTTCAAAAATACATATAAAAAATGTGGTCTTCTAGAAATATTAAAGACATTTAATATTAAAAAGGAACATGGATGTGATACCATTGCCGCCAACATGGGACATATGGTTTTACGCCTTCCCCCGTATTACCGTATTTTTAATTCAATTGAGCATATGTGGCATTAGGTAAAGTCCAATGATAGAGCAGAAAACATTTATCCGACTCTAAATGCAAGTGTTGCAACATTAATTAGGAAGGTTGTAGTGAGTATTCCCAAAGAAAGTTGGATAAATTCGATTAACTATGTTATTAAAATAGAAGATTCCTATGTATCATTTACTAATAATATAGAACCACTTATTATTAGTGTAGATCAAAGTGACAGTGAGAGTGAAACCGAATTAAATGTATAATTAAATTTATGTTATAATTTTTATTGTAATAAGAGATCATTTTATTTATTTATATTTTACTAATATATTCAAAATACACAAACCAATATACAATGTTTTAGTCATACATAATAATACTAATAATAATAATTTAACAATATTTTATTTTTTCCAAAATTATTCAGAAATTAAACTATTCCGACTCTGGCGCTTTTAAAGAAACTGGGAATATTTTTATTGAACTTTATTGGGGCAATTAACATTTTACCGAAAGGCAACGAAATATCTTGAATTTGACAACAACACATTAATTTGGTTCATAAGATAGCATTCAACGATTGAAAGAAACAAGAACGAAGGATCGAATGGACAAGGATGGCAGTGAAAAAAATTACTTTGTGTATTTTTCCTTAAAGAAGTATCTGCTAGTTGTATTTTAAGACTATTTACGGTTAATCAAAAATGTAAGGCCAATTTAGTGACAATTAGCACAAATCTGAAAAAAAAATACAATATCTGTGACGGTCAATGAGACATCAATTTATCACATTGATTTTCAAACCAATAGTACATAAGGAGTAAGTTGGAACATTTTAAAAAATTATGTTGAAAATTCAAGTATTGTCAAATCATCAAAATTATATGACATGTTATTTGACGTCTAAGTTTAGGACCCGGTTTAATACCCGAATTCTCTTCTTAAAATTTTTCTTCAATGACTAAATAATGTCTATCTGCTATATTTATGAGAATAAGTTTTTTTCGTAGGTCGAATACGATGAACATAAAGGGTATCACAGCATGTCGATAACGAATCAAAACATTAAGGAAATCACTAAAATTAATTGATTTAATCACTTTACGTCAATATATGAAAACAGCTGTGAAAATATTAAATACTATTAAGGCGCCAGTTTAGTTTTGTAAAAAAAAACTGTATACAGGTAGTTTTGTATAAAAGGTGAATATATATCAAAATTTGATATATATAAAAAAAATTTAATATATATTAAAAAGAAAATATATATCAAAAGTACTATTTTATCTGATATTTTCGAATACAATTTATGGTTATATCTATTATTGCTAAATCATTATTAGATAATTACTTAAATCGAATTACTATCTCTTAACATAAGAAAGTTTTAAACAAATTTGACCTGCTAACCATGTCGGATATTAGCTGAAAATGTTCCAATTGATTTGTATATATTTGACTAAGATTAATATGCGACCGAAGGCTAACGCGATTAAATATATGTAAAGTAATAATTTATAAGACAAAAATGTTTTACTTTTTTACGCAGCATTTGATGATGTATTATAAAGTATGGTAACCTAAGAAAATGGTTCGATGGTAAGACGGCTAATACTAATAATAGAATGTATTTAATCAAGAATGTAAAATCCGGCAATTAACCGCCATGATTTACGTCATTCTTCTCGACTCTCCGGCTAAATGCGTGAACTGCGGCGGTCCGCACCCTGCAAATGGCAAGATATGCACCAAGAGGCCGGCTAATAAGAAATATGGAAAATCAGCTCCCGAAAAATCATCAAAACCGCCACCAAAGATCCCTCCTTCGGCGTTCGTTTGGGGGACCCAAAATCACAAAAAGACGGACTTCCCCCCCACTAGTCCTCCAAGAAGGTCGCATCTGCAATAGAGGCTCCTAAAATCCAATTGCCGAACTTCACGGTACTGATGGAGCAGATGATGCAGCAAATGGCTGCAATGGTCTAAAAGCAGCTTAACGCGGTTTTTGGTTAGCCGCTGTACATCAGTCGGCGCGGCTGTTGGCGAGATCAGGCAGGGGTTCGCCAGAAAGCGTCACACGGAAGCAGTCTTTCTGGATCTCTCGCAAGCCTTTGATAGAGTTTGGCATCTCGGACTCTTAGTCAAAAGCTCTCAAAAAAAGCTCAGATTAGGTATACCAACGGATCTAGTCAAGCTTTTGGCATCATTTCCGACTGGACGCACTTTCTAAGTGCTCGTCGATGGTGCTCTTTCCAACGTCCAGCATATCGAGGCCCTCGTAATTTTCAATGTCTATATGGCGGACTTTCTAAAAATTCCGCACGTGGAGACTGCATTTTATGCTGATGACACGGCATTCTACAGGTCGGCCCACGGGCCCTGGTTGATCACTTCCAGGCTTCAAAGGCAGACGACGAAAGCTATGAGATGGTGGACCGAGTGGAGACTAGCGGTCAACCGCAGCAAAACTCAGGCCATCTTCCTCACCAGAAGACAACTAGTAATCAGAGTCGGCACACTATCTGGGCCTTGAGTATGACAAGGCCTTGACGTGGGTGTCGCATATCAAGAAGGCAACTGGAAAAGCACACGGAATGCTCCGTTTGTTATACCCTCTCCTCAATCGCAGAAGTAAGCTCACGCTGAACAACAAAATAACCCTGTATAAAACCACGGTCCGAGCTATCCTCACGTACGGATATCAGGCCTGGTTCCCGTTTTTACCAACTACAACGATCTAAAAACTTCAGTCTTTTTAATCTCATGCGCTTTGCACCATAATCAACGCCTCCTGATTTGTAAGAAATGCTCAAATCCATCGGGAGACAGACATACCAGAGTTTCAGACGGTCCTGTCCAGATCACTGGACAACTTCTTAGTAACGACGTACTGATAGGGCAATCCGCTAATCAGAGCTATAGCAGCTTCATTGCCGGCGGTTGCCCCAGTATGACCCCTCACGTCGGCCATCGTTATAATGCCTAAAGGCCGGCAACTAAAACCCTCCGGATAAATGACATTGTCGCCACATCCAGAAACAAATCAGAGAATATAAGTCAGGGTCTCCGGGTCAACTTACCACCCAGAAAGAAGTAGTAGTAGTATGGCAAGTAACCGCATCTCAATCATATCAGTTTGAGGCTGAGGAAAGTCGGATGCCTTCTGAGAACTCAACTAGATTGGTAACTGACCAGTCGGTAGATTTCCGAGAAAACTAAAGATTAAGTCTGAAAGATGAAACCAAGGATTGATAACCCATAGAGGCTATTATTCGGAGTTAATCGATAACTGATAAATGTGGTTCGGAGCCCATATTAACCTGTAGGTTCAAATGCTAGACTAATCTGTTGACGACTCAGTAATAGAAATTAAGCAACCAACCAAATGATAGGAAAAAATATGAAAGATTTTCAATATCGCTTTCGAAGATTGTCAATATAAAACCAAATATCATATCGTTTTTAAAATTTGGCACTAGATCTGTAGAGACACTAAAGACGCTAGAGGCACTGGAAAGGAAGCTACTTTTCAGAAATATAATCACCAATGCGGTCACCTACAACCACACTTCACCAATGGCGATAGATATCGCCACCTATCGAAAAAGTATTTGGTTTTTCTATCTATTTTCGCACACTTACTGTAGTAGTTATTTACATGGAATGTTTCTTCTTTCTTTACCAAACGTAAATAAATCAGCAAAAATTAAAAAAAAATACGTATTGGTTTTAATATTATATTCGGGTTTCTTTGTCAACGAGAATATAAAAGTTAAATAAAAAAGCAAAGATTAATATCTACAATTTTCACTATATTTAAAATTGTATGTAAAGGGTGTGGCAACTTTTAGTTCGTTTTAAAAATGCATATTAAATAAAAAATGCAACAAATATTTTCAAATGATTTATACTTTATTTTCGAGAGTACACTTACCGATTAAGAATATAATACAATTTGATTTAAATGATGGCATCGGTTGGATTTGCAGTAGCCCATTCTGTAGAGTTTCAATCGTTTGAGCCTCTGTTTCACCAAGAACCACTTTAAAAGCCTCAATCGTCCCTGAATGATTGACATAGCATCTGACCTTGACGGATCCCCACCAATAATAGTCCGATAGGTTAAATTGTAGCTCCTAAATGACAAGTTGACATTGCCATTTCTGATGATAATGCGATTTTCGAAGATAGGGCGCAAGACGTCGATTGTAGCGTTGGCTGTGCGAGCAGTGACATAATCATGTTGAAACCAAATATCGGCCAAGTCTTCATCTTTAATCGTAAGTAATAAAAAGTCAATTAGCATGGTATAATAACGTTCCCCTTTGACTGTTAGTCAAAAAGTAGTTTGCTCATTTTCAAAGAAATATGGTCGTATGATCTTTTTGGACCATATTCCACATCATGCAGTTACTCGTTTTAAGTACATTAGCCTATCAATTGTCACGTGTGGATTTTCTGTGCCCCAAATACGGCAATTTCGCTTGTTCACATAACCTCCGTCATAAAAATCAGCTTCGTCGGAAAAGATAATTTTTTGGTAATACACACAATAATCGCTGTGTCAAAAACAAACCTCAAGGTGCTGAACCCTTTTTAACAATTGTTTTTAGACACAGAGCCTTTTTTTAAATACAAACTATGTCATCAAACAGATGTATCAAACAGACTATGTATCAAACATAAAATAATTCTCATTATGCTAAGCACTTAATGTTAAAAAATTACACTTTCAATGGTAATTTAAAAATGTTACATAATGAAAATAAATCTAAAAAGATAATCTTTTTAGAAAGCCTAGAAATTAATAAAAGGGAAAATTTGGACATTTTGCTAAATGACCAGCTAAACTTGAATGGTTCATTGTTATTAAATTTATATTGCCCTTGTAGACGTTGAAAAATGGATTTTCCCACTCTCATCTTTTATGGTATTATTAGATCGATGGGCAGTTTTGGTTGTAATTACTTTTCTTACTGTTAGTTTAACATAGTTTGTATTTGAAAAAGGCACTGTGTGTCGAAACAATTGTTATATATATATATATATATATATATATATATATATATATATATATATATATATATATATATATATATATATATATATATATATATAATTTTAAATATAGTGGAAATTTTAGATTATTCTTCGCTTATTTATTTAATGTAAATTTTCTTCAAGTATCGGCTACCTCAATTAAATTTATATGAAAGATAATTTATTGACAAATCCCAACAATGATCCTACCAATCTAAACCAAAAAAGTCTTTTAGATATATTTAAAATAAATGTACATGTATCGATCGATCTAGATACTTCTTGATTTGAGTGTTAAAATGAATGTATAATGAATTAATCTAGTTACTTCTTAATTTTAGTGGAATTTGTCTCAATCATTTATCATTTTATACATTTAAAACAAACTCGACTTGTTTATAATTTGTAATATTTTTAAATGAAGGACGTTCCAATTTATTTGTATAAATTTAAGAGATTAATGTAAATTCTAAGGCCAATAGCCTTAAGAAAAGCGATAATTACAACATAATATACCAACTACACCAGAATTTATACAACATTGATTTAAATTTGTATTTCAATTAACTACAGTCGTATATATTAATTTGTTTGAGGACACTGATAAAATAGTTTGAGGATTAGAATCATGCTCGAGAACCAGTTTTTGATTGTCCAAAAAGGATTCAAGCACGTTGTAAACCCCTAGAGATTTGGCATAAAATGACTAATTACATGTTTTTCAATATTTCCAGGAGTGTTTTGCTAACCATGTTAACATCATCAGAAGATTTAATATCCCCTGATGATTTTTGAGTCGTGTGAAGAAATGACGAGGGTTGCTATTTATGTATCCGGAATTGGCAACAATGGTGTTGCTAAGCGCCATCTGACATATACATCTTAAAGTTTGATATTATAAGTATACGTACTGTATGCGTACTCAGAACGTTGTGTCATACGGATTCTATTTGTGTTATTTAGTGACTTGAAAATTTCATTTCAGTCAAAAAATGAAATAAACCTGCGAGAAGTTTCGTGCGATGATTTACTACGACTTTCGACGTGAATTATCTCAACAACAGTGCATCGATCAACTCACTTCGACTTTTGGTGATGAAGCATCTTCCAAAACCACCGTGTATCACTGATTTAGTGAATTCAATCGTGGCCGTCATTCGTTCGAGGACAAAGTTAAAGAAGGTCGTCCAAATTGTAAGTGTAATTGTCAAAGTGTCAAATTGTAATTGTCCAACAAAAACTGCGAATCTCTACCAGTCCGTCCTATCCAACAATTATCACATTTTTGCCCTGTGGGAGACCTGGCTGCAACCTTCTGTTTTTGATGCTGAGCTGTTCGACCTCAAGTCCATGGTCTTCAGAAAGGATCGGCATCTGGATGCCTTCTCTTACAACTGTCGAAGCTCGACCTGTCTATCTTTGAGGAGTTTTTTCCAAGATATTGTTGGTTTCAAATACTCATACCATAATTTTTATTTTTTCTGTTTATATTTCTCCAAAGTTAAATATTCACCAATACAAACGAATTTTTGATATCTTCGAATCTCTCTATTATATCGTGAATTATAAAATTCTAATTTTAGGAGATTTTATTTTACACTATCAAAGCCCTGTTAACTATCAATTATCCAACCAATTTCTGCAAGCACTGCACGACTTCCAGGTATTTTTTTGATATTCACCAATACAATCACATATTTGAAATGCAAAACTATATACTCGACTTGTGAAAAAGACTTGTGCGCGTTGGATTCCGCATAATTTGACAATCGCTGTAAAAAAGGCTCGTGTCAAATGGTGCACAGAAATGCCCAAAAATACAATCGTGGTGCCTCAAAAGTCGTTTATAACATCTGCACAGGTGATGAATCTTAAATCTATACGTATACGTTGATTGTATGAGTCTTTTAAAATGAACCAAACCCTACAAAAGTTGTTCGCGCAAGAAGCACTTCGAAGCAAAGGGTCGCCTATTTTTTTTTCGAATAAATGTGCATGTGACTACGGTGCCACTAGAGAATCGTAAAATGGTCAGTTCTGAATGGTACGCAACCATTTGTTTGCCAGACGTCTTTGAAGAAATAAGAAAAAGCAGCCAGCGACGCAGGTCCGTCACCATGACAACGCGAGCTCTCACACATCGGATCGAACACTTCAATATTTGACCGGAAAAAACATCGAGTTGATGAGTCATCCACCGTATAGTCCCTCACACAATGATTTCTTTTTGTTTCCATCCGTGAAGAATACTACGTAGTCAACGATTTTCGACGCCAGAAGAAGCGGTTGATGCGTTCATAATGCATCTTTTGGAGATCCTCAATCGCAATGGAAAAAGTGCTATGAAAATTAGTTCAGACGAATGCAGAAGTGTATTCTTCATCACAGAGAATATTTTGGAAAACAATAGATCCATTTTTAATAATAAATATTTGTTTTTATTTATTATTCCGGATACATAAATAGCAACCGTCGTAAAAACAACTAATTTAGTGTTTTGTGGTAGATCTCATTGAGTCTAGTGTATCATACCAAAAATTCCAATATAAAAATTCATATATCGAAGAACGTGACCATTTGAACCTTGCAATTTTTATCGTACGAACTCAACATAAAAATATTCGACTTGAGCCTGATATGAACTATTAGTCGACATTTACTTGAGACTAGGATGTGAACTTATCACTCTTATTGGTACTTCCTCCTACAGCGCAATACAAGTCGTGTTACATAAAACGGTATGTTAAAACTGAATGGGATCTGGAACAAAACTATATTTGCTTTAGTCTAGTATATATTTCAATATTTAATTCAGTCTATATAAAGCTTATATTTAATTCAGATGATCACGATAGACAGCCTACAGCCATCGTATTGGGAATTCTGTTAAAGGAGCTTTATGCCATATGCTATAGGTCACTCCTAGTAATCTTCATAGGAAGATTAAAGGCAGGCCGATATGTAACCGAAATACTACAATTGTTAATTAGGCTCCATTCTGAAGCTTGTGCAAATCTTATCTTTTAGCAACAGAACGCCATAACGCCATAACGACTGCAGATCGTTAAACAGAACTGTTTGCGGAAGAGTCTGCATATGCGATACTTAAGTAGACATACAGATTCTTAGATTTATTGCCTATAAAACATGTACAAGATAACATTGCTTGTTTGCATTTCTCGGGCCATCACCACCTTTATTGCTATATATGTATGTATATGATGTGTGTACCTTATCACAAGAAGACGTCTAATTCAGACGTAGATCATTTAATTCAGTACGTGCCTCGCAAAGTTATATAGTGTTATAATATCCGGGATAAACTTACTCATTAGTAATTGTATCAAATATAAGGGGAATTTTCTACTACGGTAATAAACAATGCTAATACCGCAAATTTTACTTCTCTCCAAACATGTCAAGCATTGATTGAGCAAATGTGTTGATAGTCCCCTTCATTTAGCTCTTAAATAATTATCAATTTATGCTGTTGAAAGCCAACATTCTTATACAGTGCTCTTATTTATCCTCTGTTCATAAGCCTGCCACTAGAAATGAATAGGACTTTGCAGAATCGCCTCCCTAACCCTAACCGAATACCGCGGTGTACGCGCCGATTAACCAGGTCGTTTTGTTTTCACTAAAGAATATCTCGTTCAAAATACAACTTATTATCTGCGAAAGGTGTTTCGGCTGGCGATTTTACCATAACTTTCGATGTTGAAAGGATGCTTGAACAGTCGTTTCTCTTTAATCTTGAAGTAACCAGATTTGATGTACGTAGAGTAAGCAAATAAGTGCGTCTCATAGAAAACAGGACTTTTTTTAAATAGCTATTTTTAGTGGCGTCATTGTTTGACGGGAGGACTAAGCGTTGGAAAGGTACATTTTCCATTGGCGTTCTGACAAAATTTCATGACATTCGGATCATTAGAAGCCAAGTTATCGTGCTTAAAGTGACAGTGTATTTATACCATCGGTCGAAAAATGAACATAGAACAAGGAGCAGATGTTATGTTTTGTTTTAAACTTGGTAAAACATTCAACGAAACATTTCAATTAACGAAACAAGTGTATAGTCAAGATTGTTTATGTGGCAGAGTCCACGAGTGGTTTAAATGATTTAATGAAAGTCGTGTGGATATCAAGGACGACGATTAGCTAGGTTACTCAAAGTAGCATTGAAATTGTGCGTGAATTAAAAAAAAATCAGTCAACATCTTCGTTGCGATACATCGAAATTGAATTGAACATGTACAAAGATTCAATTCATCGCATTTTGACCGATCATTTGAGACTTTGGAAGGCTGATGCACTCTTTATTCCACACAAATGGATTGACGACCAAAAATTGTTCCGAATGCAACATTGTAAGATATGATTAAACATGTATTCGATTAGTCGAAAAAGTTATAAACTTGAGGAGATTTACCACTAAACACCAAATCACTGTTTTTGAACTGCTCGACGCACGTTTCGCTAACCATGTTATTATCATCAGGATATGATATAATCTTCATCTTAATCTCTTAATCTTAAGAGATTAAATCATCTCCTGATGATGCTAACATGGTTAGCGAAACGTGCGTCGAGCAGTTCAAAAAAAGTGATTTGGTGTTTAGTGCCAAATCTCTTAAAGTTTAGTGTTTCACACCAAAGGTTCCAATAGAAGAATTGATAGTCGAAAAAGGACGAAAACTTTAGTTACAGCATTGTTACTGGTGATGGAACGTGGTGTTTTCAATATGATCCAGAAACCAAGCGTCAAAGTGACGAATGGAAGCACCCGAGCAAGCCAAATCTGAAGAAAAGCCGCTCGGGATCTTCAAAATCAAAACAACGTTGATTTGTTTCTGCGATTCGGAGGGAACTGTGGTCAAAATTGTGATCCACCTGGCCAAACTATCAATGGTGTGTTTTATTTTGGTGTTATGAAATATCTGTTGTCGCATATTGGTCGTGTATGGCCACAATACCGTCAACAAGGCAGCTGGCTTTTGTTGCACGATAATGTCCCATCACTCGAAGCTCATTACTGATTTTTTTACCAAAAATGGCGTTTTAACCATCAATCATTCGCCATACTCGCCTGATTTGGCTCCCTGCGACATCGATCTCTTCGAAAAACTTCATTTGCCGGTGAAAATACGTTATACCGATATTGAAGCTATTCAAAAGGCGTCGACCGCCATCCCGAAGAACATATCTTTGAGCGAGCTCAAAAAGTCATTCGTCAACCTAATTGGCCGTCAAAACGTTGTACTGACACGCAAGGAGACTATTTTGAATAAAAATAATGATTTTTGCCGAAATAAATATTTGTGTTTTTGTCTTAAATAACATTGAATTGAATTGAATTTGAATATTGAATATTGAACCTTGAATATTGGTATTCAAGTCTTTCCGTGAGACGTTGTGTGAATTTTCAGAATTTTTCAAGTTTATAGAGCATTATTATTTTAAAAATTTTAAAAATTAATAAAAATATATCAAAATGTCGAAACATCGTTCCAAATAAATTATAATACAACCACAAGTCAAAATTAGTGACCTAAATTTCCAAAGAAAAAAATATAAACATAAAGGTCAAGAAAAATATCAAACACTTAGATATATTATATATCTTAGATATTAATCATTGTGCTTATATTTTAAAAGTCAATTTGAAACATTAGAGTATATCACATTCATTAAAACATGTGTTTTATATATATTATTTATATATGATTGATTTGTATCTGCGTATAGACACGTTCGGTTCATGCAAAGCTTTCCGACTTATTTTTGAGCGTTCTTTCTGATCTTCCACCCCTCCCTCATCCTTTCTTCGTAAATTCTTTTCTCTTTCTGTCCTCCTCCTTTCTCTCCTCCGTCCACCTTGTCCCCGATGTCCCAGAAACTCCGCTCTTTGATGCGACCTTCCATATATGTATTTTGTTTCTCTATGGGCTCCTGTCCTCAATCTTTGTCGAACCCATTTATACCTTTCCCAGATCAGTTCTTGTATGTATGTAAGAATTTTGTTGGTGAGTCTTGTCGGTGGGAATCTACTGATATGTCCATAGAATTTCTACTTTCTATTTATTATGTCCGCCGCTACGTTGGACATTCTCTCTGTGGTCTTCCTGGAATGTAGTCTGTATCCTTCCTCTGTTAGTGTTTGGCCGAGAATGTTCCTAATATATTTTACGTTCTTCTTTTGGTATGTTTTCTATGCCGCTTTTTGTGTGGAGTATAAGTATTTCGCTTGCGTATAGTACCTCTGGTTTGATTACTCTGTTGTAGTGTCTTATTTTTATGTGTGTGGATATGCATTTCTTATTGTAGATATTATGTGCCTTGCCGTATGCTCTCTTCATCTTCTGTAATCGAGTCTTCTGTGCTATCTTCTCTCCTCGCGTGGGTTCGAGGATCTCGCCCAGGTATTTGAAGGGTGTGACCCTATTTATCTTGCCGCATTTGGTGTTCAAATTTTGGGCATCTAATTTTGAGCAGAATAATTTGGTTTTTTGAAAGGGGATTTGTCGGCCGACTTTCTCTGCACATTCCTTGAGGACTTCTATCTGTTTGGTTGCCCTTGTTTTATTGTCTGCGAGTACGGCTAAGTCGCCTGCGAAGGCTAGGCATGAGATTTCTATAATGTGTTTGGGTCGTCCGAGTCGTATTGGTTTCCAGTGTCCTTGTTTTTTCAGTTCTTTTTCCCATTCCCTTATGACTTTGTCCAGGACCAGGTTGAAGAGGAGTGGGGATAACCCATCTCCTTGGCGTACTCCGATTTTAATCAAGAAGAGTTCGGAAATTTCTCGTATAAATTTCGCTTTAGAGGTTGTGTCGGTTAGTGTCTGCTTGATCAATTGTAGTGTTTTGGGGTCGAGTCCTTGTTCTTCTAGGATGTTGAACAGAAATTTTTTGGTCGACGTAGTGATATGCCTTCTTGAAGTACACGAACGTGCAGATGATTGGGACGTTCCTGATGGTTTTAAATTTCAGTAATGTTTTTAAGTTAAAAATTTGTTCAGTGCATGAGCGACCAAAGCGAAAGCCTGCCTGGTACTCGCCAATTTTGTGTTCTAGTTGTTCTTGTGTTCTCTGGAGAAGGCATGCTGAGACGATTATGTAAGTGATTTGTAGTAAGGAAATTCCTCTGTAGTTGTTCACATATATTATGTCTCCTTTCTTGTGCAGCGGGTGGATAAGAGCACATTTCCATTCATCTGGTAGTTTTTCTGTTTGCCAGATGTTCGTGATAATTTGCGTGAGTTCCTGCAGCTAGTTTGGTCCGACGTTTTTCAATAGTTTCGCGATGATATCATCTTCACCGGATGTCCTGTTATTCTTCAGTTTGTGTATGTGCCTGTGGATCTCTTCTCGTGTTGGTGGTGATGACTCTGAATGGGCATTGATACAATTTTCCTTGGGGAATCTGGTATCGCGTTCGGGGCTATTGAGGATATCAGATAAATAGTGTGCCAGCTCGTGACAATTGTTAGCGCTAACCTCCAATTCCGCTTTCTGAAGCAAACATTTTGTGGTGCGTATTCACGGATTTCTTTTGCAAAAGTCCTGTAAAAATCTCTCGTGTTATAATTGTGGAAATTCTCATCTATATAGTCTGGTTGCTTCTTCATGACTTCCTCTTAGTTTGGCTGCTAACTTTTGCCATCTGTTTTTCTAGTTCGTGAAAAAGCTGTTGACTTTCTGGGAATTTTTAAGTCATATTCTCCTCAAATGCTCTTCTGCGTCGTTGCGATGCACTTTCGCATTCCGGGTTCCACCAAGGGTGTTTTGTTTTCTTTTTCAATGAGATCATTTCCTGTACTTTTGTGTAATTTTTTTTCTGGAATTTTTTCCATGTTTCTGCTTGTTTCTTTTCCCATTCCTTTTTTATGTTGGATTCCTTGATCTTTTTCTTGTCGAATTTCGGTAGGTATTCATTCTTCAGATGTATTTTCCTTGGGGTGAACTGTTGTCATAGTATTGTACCGTTTTTGTTGGTGAATTTGTGACCGAGGATTTGCCTACGGTTTTCTGATGGATTTTTTCTCGTTAAAGTCGACCAGTAAAATATTCATAACATCCTTTGGGACGTTTGCTATTACCTTCTTTAGTGTTGGCCAGAATTTCTCTGTAGACCTGGGTTTTTTCTTGTTCTCCCCGTTTGTGGGAGCACGTACGTCGATTAAGGTGTATTTTTTATCAGCGCACTGTATGCGCATTGTCATTAGTCTATTGTTTATGGGGATGATTTCCTTAATAGAGTTAAATCTCCCTCTGTGTACCACAAAGGCCATGAACAGAAGCGGAGTGCCCCTGGTACGCGTTTGTTTGTCCTGCTTTTGAGTATACGCTTGTTCCTGTAGTCCCCTCATTCGTGATGCAAGTTTCTTCTAGAGCGAGCACAAGTATCTTTTGCTTGTCAAGTTCTGAAGTTTTGTTGTTAAGTTTTCCTATTTGGATCAGCGTGTTGATGTTGAAGGTGCCAATCTATGTAGGTGTTTTGTGTGAAAATTTGCCGGAAAGCTCCGACTTTTTGCCTAAGCCGGTGCCCGATATTATCAGCAGCTAGCGTGGTGTTGGGTTCGACTCCAGAGCTCGTTGTAAATGTTGTCTATCACTTTGTTTGCTGTTTCCGAACGTAAGAATTTGAGTCAAAACTGGAAAAGACCGCACCGCGTCGAATAAGCAACATCGGACGAGGTAAATACCTTGAAAATTATAAGCCTAAAATTGCTTGTTATATATATATATATATTGTATATATATATATATATATATATATATATATATATATATATATATATATATATATACATAAATATATATATATATATATATATATATATATATATATATATATATATATATATATATATATATATATATTATCGGATTAATTGACAATTGAAAAAAAAACTGAATTGAGATGAAAATATCAGCATTAATAAAATGTCCAAAAATCGAGAAACTTGTGTTATCAGCAAAACAATACTTTTGTTATTTTCATTTAAAAATGGTCTAGAATAAAAATGTTCTAGAAAGAAAATGTTCGGAAAGGCTTCCGCGGTCGGTAATGTTAGAATCCTAGGTTCGCGGATAAAATCGCGTTATAGATTTGTAAAATCTCGACGTTTTGGCTTCCACAACTAGAAAAATTTGTGAACATTTTTCGAGTTCTGAACCCTAGGGAGTAAGCAGATTGAGACCTCAGAGCAAATCAACTAGATTATCTTAATAATGGCTTCAAAGTGGAAGACGAAACGCCGAGATTTTACAAATTCAAAACGTCGTTCTACCCTAGAATCTAGTACTTCTAACATATATATATATATATATATATATATATATATATATATATATATATATATATATATATATATATATATATATATATATATATTATATATATATATACATATATGTATATATATTATTATTATTAGGTGCGTGTAGAGCCGGTTGGATCACGTAAAGCATCCCGACTCATTTTCGAGTGTTCTTTCTAATCCTCCACACTCCTCCGTCCACTTTGTTCCTGATCTCCTCGAAACTTCGCTCATTGATGCAACGTTCCACATATGTATTTTGTGTCTGTACGTTCTTCTATCCTCAATACCTGTCGGACCCATTTGCGCCTTTCCCAGATCAGCTCTGACTTGTGCGATCCATGTTACTGTTGACTTGACTCCTTGTATGTACGTAAGAATTCTTGTCGGTGGGGGTCTACTGATATGTTCATAGAATTTCAACCTTCTTTTTCTTATGTCCGCCGCTACGTTGGACATTCTCTCTGTGGTCTTGCTAGAATGTAGTCTGTATCCTTCCTCTGTCAGTTTTGGGCCGAGAATTTTCCTCATAATTTTGCGTTCTTCTTTTAGTATGTTTTCTCAGTATGTTTCTCAGGCATGCTGAGAAGATTTTATAAGTGACTTGTAGTAAGGAGATTCCTCTGTAGTTGTTCACATCTGTTCTGTCTCCTTTTTTGCGCAGTGGGTGTATAAGAGCACATTTCCATTCATCTGGTAATTTTTCTGTTTGTCAGATGTTCGTGATAATTTGCGTGAGTTCCCGCAGTGAGTTTGGTCCGAGGTTTTTCAATAGTTCCGCGGTGATACCATCTTCACCGGATGTCCTGTTATTCTTCAGTTTTTGTATGTGCCTGTAAATCTCATCCTGTGTTGGTGGTGGTGATTCTGAGTGGGTATAGACACAATTTTCCTTGGGGAATCTTGTGTCGCGTTCGGGGCAATTGAGGAGATCAGAGAAATAGTGTGTCAGCTCCTGACAATTCTCCTGATTGTTTAGCGCTAATCTCCCATTCCGCTTTCTAAAGGAAAGATTTTGTGGTGTGTACCCACGGATTTCTCTTGCGAAAGTCCTATAAAAATCTCTCGTGTTATAATTGAGGAAATTCTCCTCTATAGAGTCTAGTTTTTCCTCCATGAACTTCCTGTTGGTTTGTCTAATTACTTTGGCGGTCTGTTTTCTAGTCTCATTAAAAAGCTGTTGGCTTTCTGGGGATTTTTTACTGTTGTACTCCTGAAATGCTCGTTTGCGTCGCTGCAATGCACTTTCGCATTCCGAGCCCCACCACGGGTGTTTTGTGTTCTTTTCCGGTGGGATCAGTTGCTGTGCTTTTTGTGTAATTTTTTTTTTGTGGAATTTTTCCCATGTATCTGCTTGTTCCTTTTCCCATTCCTCTCTTATGTTGGATTTCTTGATCCTTTTTCGTGTCGAATTTCTGTGATGTGCCTTCTTCTGATGAATTCTCCCTGGGGTGAATTTTACTTTGACTCGTGTTAGGTAGTGGTCTGAGTCGATGTTTGCACCCCTGCGGACTTGAACATCTTGGATCTCTCTTTGTTGTAGGTATGAGATCGCAACGTGGTCTATCTGGAATTCACCAATCTGTTGTATAGGCGATCTCCATGTCTTCTGTTTTCGTGGAGATTTTCTGACGGATGTTGACATGATCTTCAGGTTATTCTGTTGGCATAGTTCGATAAGTCTTATGCCGTTCTTGTTGGTGAATTTGTGACCGGGAAATTTACCTACGGTTTTCTGATGGATTTTTTCCCTACCGATTTGTGCGTTAAAGTCGCCCAGTAAAATTTTGAAGTCATCCTTTGGGACCTTTTGCATTATCTTTTCTAGTATTGCCCAGAATTTCTCTGTAGACTTGGGGTCTTTCTTATTGTCCCCGTTTGTGGGGGCATGTACGTTGATCATGATGTATTTTTTGTTGGCGCACTGTATGCGCATTGTCATCAGTCTATTGTTTATGGGGGTAATTTCCTTAATAGAGTTAACTATCCCTTTATGTACCACAAAGGCCATGCCAAAAAGCGGAGCACCCCTGGCGACTCGTTTGTCTGTCCTGCTTTTGAATATGTGATAGTTCCCGTAGTCTACCGTGTCCTCATCTGTGATGCGTGTTTCTTGTAGGGCAAGCACAAGTATATTTTGTGTGTTAAGTTCTGAGGTTAGGTTGTGAAGTTTTCCCGTGAAGTAAATATTTACAAAGATAATGCATATTTAAAAACACAAAACTCCTGTATTACTTTTTCGAGAACCCAGTTAAATAAGAGTGGCGAGAGTCCATTCCCTTGTCTCACTCCAGTCTTAATTTCGAATGGCTCCGAAATGTCACTAATGAATTTAACTTTTGACCTTAGGTTAATTAGTTTTGCTTTAATAATTGCCGCCGTTTTCAGATTTAGTCCTTGTTCTTTCAAGATTTTAAATAAAGATTCGCGGTCAATAGAATCATCTGCTTTTTTGAAATCCACAAATACAGACGAGATTTTTATTGTACAGTTTTTGATGTCTTAGGATCGACTTTAGATTCAGGATCTGTTCAGGGCATGATCTGCTCAGTCGAAAACCTGCTTGATATTGGCGAATTTTAGGCTCTAACTGGCCCTGTGCTCTGCATAGTAGACATTGAGATAGAATCTTGTAACAAACTGGGAGAAGAGATATCCCTCTGTAGTTGTGTACATCCGTTCTATCTCCATTCTTGTGTAGTGGATGGATTAGAGCATCTTTCTAATCTTCCGGAATCCGTTCGGTTCGCCAAACTTCATGTAGAATTTTGGTTATTCCCTTGATTATACCTGGACCAGCGGATTTCAAAGTCAGCAGTGATTCCATCTTCACCTGAAGCATTGTTATTTTTAAGTCGCTTGATTTGCCTAATTATTTCATCTTCATTCGGTGGTCATGAATCTCGGTTTGTTTGTTGATGGTTTAGTGTTGGTAATCCGTTTAATGGCTCAGGATAGTTGAGTAGTTGTTCAAAATATTTCGAAAGTTCTTTGCAATTGTCTTGGTTATTTAGAGCTAATTGTCCGTTTTCCTTTTGGAAGCAAAGGCTTTGTGGTTGATAGCTTGTTAATTTAGTTTTAAATGTTTTGTAAAAATTTCGGGTGCTATTTTTTTGGATTTTTTTTTTCATTCATTTCATAAAGTTGATTGTTTTCATATTTCCTTATGGTTTGTCTAATTAGCTTCGGTGTTTCTTTTCTTATTTCTAAAAAGATGTTATGATGATAGTTTATTACTCTTTTTGATTGTTCCACTCTTTGAATGCTTTACTTCGACTTAATACTGCTTGCTCGCAAACTTTATCTCACCATGGATCTTTTCTACGTTTTAGTAAAGAGACCAACTTAAAGGCTGTTTTAATAATTTTTTGTTTCAATTCTTGCTAGTTCTGTGCTGGTTGTTTATCAAGCTCTTCTATTAGGGTTAGTTTTCCTTTCATATGGTCGAACTTTGGTATTAGCAATCTCTTTTGAATACGTTTTCGATGTTTTAAGCTATGTTAGTTCCTTTCCTCAGTTGAACATTCAAAATATCTTTATAATTGGGGTACAAAATAGTAACAGGTTAGATGGAATTTTAGAAATAGTCTTTTCCAGAATTTCCCAGGACTTATTTACTTTTTCAGGATTAGATTTATTTTCTTCGTTAACTGGGGGCTGTGCATTGATTAGTGTAGAGTTTTTATTAGCACACTTCAGGCATTGTATCATAAGTTGATTATATACTGGCTGGACATTAGTTATACAACCAACAAAGATTTTTTGATATAGCGAATGCAACACCGAGATGTGGTGTATTTTTGAGTATTCTTTTGTGGGTTTTACTTTTAAAAAGTCTTTAGTTACCGAAGTCCAAGGTATTATGATCTGTGAACCTGGAAAGTCCGGTTGTACCAGCAAATCTGGCAGAGGATTCTTTACCTCGTGAAGTAATTTTGTAATTACTAGAACGCTTAATCTTGTACTTTGAATTAAAGATTTGAACCATAAAGGTTCAGAGGTTAAGACTGGAACGGTTAGTTCTAGAATTTAAATCTCAGCCGCTGACCACTCAACCGCTTGATACAAGTCAGACGCTAAGTGGATTTAGTTTTTTGCCTTGGTTCGGGGCTGCTTATTTTGAGATATTCGCAGCTGTCCCTTAATATCTAATGGAACTTTCACTATCCACCACCCATGATCCGTCCAGTACCTTAGGCGAAGTATACATATAGGAAATATATATATATATATATATATATATATATATATATATATATATATATATATATATATATATATATATATAAACTGTGTCTTTTTTTTTAGCAGAAACCCCGATGGAATCAGCGCCAGAATCTCATCAAATTGATCATTTTATTGAAGACGTAGTTGATCTTGGTAGACAATTAAATTAAGAAGTGGATGATGAGGATGTACAAGAACTGCTAGATTTACATAATCAGGCACTGACAGTTGATGAGCTCATAGAAATATGTGAGCTCAAACTGTTTATTTAAAGAACCTGATTATTTAAACCCAGTTTTATCTGAAGATCAAATGACGGTTGCAAACATTATCAAATATATTAATGCACCCACCATTAAACTCCAGCCAGAGAAAATATGTAATATATCTCCTTTTGTTCCGCTACATAACAGTTCAGTCGTTTTAGATTGATTTACTATTAGATTATGCTCCCCCAAATATAATGATATTAGTTGTAAATGTATAATATAAATATTTTCACACAATTTTCTCTCTATTTTTTCATCTTAACGGCTTCTAGAGTAAGTGTCTAACAGATTCAAATAGGGTAATTTTTTATTGATGTCATCCTGGGATATTATTTTCCAACTATCGATTTGGTTGTTGGTTAAATATTAGTAAAAGTAGTTTAAAACAGTACATTACTCAAAAATAATGTCATGTTACTAATAGAAACTTTCTTCTATTGAACCTTCGTTTAATAGATTTTTTTTCCAGGCGCCACAAAACAATTAATTTTTTCATTAATGAAACTCTGACTGAACCAGCGCCAAAGCCTAATGAAATTGATCATATTATTGAAGATGTAGTCGATCTTGGTAGACAATTAAATTTAAAAGTGGATGGTAAGGAGGTACATGAACTGCTAGATTCACATAATCAGGCGCTGACAGTTGATAAGCTCATAGAAATGTGTGAGCCTGAAATATTGAACAATCTGATTCTTTAAACCCAGTTTAATATGAATATTAAATGGCGGTTGCAAACCTGACGGAAGCTCTCACTTCAATTAAAAAAGAGGTAGAAATTTTAGAAAACATAGAATATATTTCCGCTATAAAACAGGAAGTAAAAAAACGTGTTATGAAAAATTTTTTTTTGAGAACAAAAATCTTTGACCCGTCAGACGACTTTGACTTTATGAAGCCCTCTACATTAAAATAACTTCAGTTTGTATTTTTGCATTAAAATAATATAATTGGTTTAATTATCTAAAATTTGAATACATAATTTTCTTATTTTCATCTAAATTATTGTTTTCTTTAGCTATTTGTCCCATTTAAATAAAATCTGTATGCGTTTATATACGAAATTGTACTAAGACTTATACGAATTTTACTTACACGGTTGTCGTACGGTCCCAGCTATCGCGTAAGTTCGAGGTTTTACTGTGTATATATATATATATATATATATATATATATATATATATATATATATATATATATATATATATATATATATATATATATGGGTCAGAACTATATAAAACGACTATATAATACTATAGACACGAAGTTTACCGAGTAATGCAGAAATAAGAATGGTAATTCAATATTTTTATTATTTATTTTGTTTTATTTCTTTTATTTATTTATTTCTTTAAACAAACACCCCGAAGAACATATTAATACTAAACTCTGATCTAGTGTAGATCAATAAGTAATTATGTTCTAATTTAAATTGCTACTTCGAAAACTTAAATGTAAGGTGTTACTCACCAGAATACCTTAGAGTCTAATAACTTATTTACCCTAAAATAATGTGTAACGCACAACCGCACTATTCTTTGCTTTGCATTAGCACAATCACTTAGCTAACTCGAAAGGCTTCACTTTCTTGAGTCTTTTTGTTAGATTGGTGTTGTCGAGGAGCTGGATTGCCTCAATGCTCACGTGTTGATGTATGGATCACGTGAATTTGGTAACAATCTGGTCAACGGTGTCCATCTGAAAGTCTCGATGGAGATCCCTATTTCTGATGTACCATGGCGTATTGACGATGTTCCTCAGTACTTTGTTCTGGAATCTCTAGATGATTAGAATGTTGCTCTTGGTGGCACAGCCCCAGGGTGTATGCCATAGGTCCACACCGGCTTGAGGATTGGTTTATACAATAGTATATTGTTATAGGTATATAGACTAGAGTATCTACCAAGTAGCCAATACATTTTCTTGTGCCTTATATCAAGCGCTCCTCTTTTCTTTTTGACATGATCCTTCCAGCGAAGTTTTGCATCGAATGTGATGCTTAGATATTTTGCTCAGTTTGCATAGGAAATCTGGGCATTATTTATATCAATTGGAATCTGTTGTTCTCTTTTATTTGTGAAATTGATGTGTACAGACTTGGTCTTTTTCAGTTTGATACGCCATCTTTTGGTCCAGTTGTTTATTTGGTTAACTGATATTTGAAATTTATTTGCAGCCTCTTCATGATATTTGCCTACCTCTAGGATAACAGTATCATCTGCAAATGTGGCTAATGTATCTTGTTCTAGTTGTGGAATGTCACTTTTGTAGATCAAGTACAGTATAAGCCCTAGGACAGTTCCTTGTGGCACTCCTGCTCCAATTTCTTTCAACTCTGTGTATGCTTCTTTCAGCTTTACTTTGAATAATCTGTCTAAGATGTAAAACTAATAGTTCAGAATAGTTTTGTCGAAGAAGCACATTTAGCTTATATTTTAGCCCATCGTCCCATACTTCATCAAAAGCATGTTCTACATCAAGAAATATAGCTGAGCAGAGTTCTTTGTTCTAGCGCTTTTTCAATTATAATTAATAATTAATAATTCTATTTGAATTTAATTACTCTTTTTTGGATATGATAGCAAACCAAATTCGTATTTGTCTTGGTTGTATAATATAAAAGTAGTCATGATAATATTCAAGAAGTGTCAAACAGATTAATTTCAGGACATTAACATCATTAACATCAATTTACTGAAATCACGATGTGGCATATGTTCGATAATAAGTTTGGCATTAAATTATTAAAGTAAATCATATCAACAACACTACAAATTTAAACTCGTAAGTGTAGCCCCTTCTGCAAAATAATGTTTGAAAGAAAACTCCTGTTATTTAAATAAGTTCTGCGAGATCATAAGCATAGCAGCATAAGCAGAACTACATACAGTTTTTTCATCTTGATTTCTATTAAAATATCTTAAGGTAGTTCCAGCGTGGTATAGTGTAATTAGAGCATTTACTATTATCAGAAATGCAAAGCCTCAGCAACCAGATAGCTCAGAGCTCTGAGTACATATGTATCACTGCTAGTATACTCATGTGATCACATTATTTATAAAAATTATTAATTGATTTTTTTAATTGTTGTATCTCGTAAACAAAACGGCAAAGTCCTACTTTTTTTTAATTTATTTCAAAAACATTTCTCTTTACTCTCCCATTTTTTTTTCATTCTGTCGAGAGATTTTTTTAATACAACAGAAAATAGTTGGCTGCAATGAAAGTTTGACATGCTTTAAATGGAGACTGACCCTGAAAATTGCAAATTTTGTTATTAAATATCTCGCGTTCTAAACGGCCAAAAAATCTTAAACTGCAGGATTTATTAGTAAACGTTGTTCTTAATTTGTGTAAAAAAATGGACAAAATCTGTCGAAAAGGTTATATTAAATGGTTATATTTTGCGATTGCTCAAGCTTGTCTAAAATATTTTTCTTAATACATATGGTTTACGGATATTATTACGATTTACTAATATTTCTATTGAACGAAAGTGTTTTTATTAGTAATTAGACAGTATTTTTGACTAACGTGCTGTTTTAAAAATATATAGTAGACCAGGCTACTAATATTTAACCAAAAACCAAATCGATAGTTGGAGAATAATATCCCAGGATGACATCTCTAAAAAAATACTTAACTTGAATCCGTGAGACACTTATACTTTATAAGGCGTTAAGACGAAAAAATAGATAGAAAATTGTGTGAAAATATTTATAATATAGATTTACACCTAATATCATCAATTTCGGGGGAGCATAAACTACAAGTAAATCAATCTAAAACGACTGAACTGTTTTGTAGCGGAACAAAAGGACATATATTACATACTTTATTTGGCTAGAGTTTAATGATGGGTCCATTAATATATCTGATAACGTAAAAATGTTGACCTTAATTCTGAATCAATCGTCTAGATTTAATAAAAAGTGAAATCAGTACTGCAAAAGTGTTATGTGGGAATACGATTATTGTGCGTAAACAAATACTTATTAAACGTTTAAATGAGGAAATTATTATCTGATTTTTTAATTATTTCTATACTGAATTGAACCATTCTAATATCGTATATTATTATCCTTATTTGGATAATATATCTCAAATCCTCTTCAATAATTATAAAATTCATTTTGCGTATTTATTTTTAACTCAAGAAAATAGGATTATTTATTTTTAGTTGGCTCCAATAAATGTATTTAATAAGTTTATATTTAGAAATTCTATGTTTAATTCTATAAAGCATAATTCTTAGATTTTTTAATTTATAAGTAAAAAGAAAAATTCTGCTTAAAATATAAATACCACTATAACGTTTGTTTTAGTGGTATTTAATATAAATCGTATTTAAATGAGAAATATTTACCTTCCATTTTTTCACTAATTGATATATTTTATGCATAAGTACACATACAAAAGAAAAATCAGAAACAAAAATATAAGATATATCACTTCCATATTTTATGTTTGAATGATAACAGTAGAAAAAAAGACGGAAAACACGTAGCAGACGAAACAATATACCCGAGCTACAATAACAAAACAGACCGTCTCTTGACAGCAACTGTTATTATTTATTAAGTGGTAAGTAACTAGACGACGGAAAATGACTCTCTTCTCTATTGCTGTTAATTTAGAAGATGGCTCTATTTACTACAGTGTTACAATAATATGTTAAGCGATAGGAATGCTACAGTTAGGATATACCGACACCTCATATGTTAACGTTCTTAAGGCATTTTATTTACAAAATATAAAATGTTGTAATAGCAAATAAGTTTATTCGGCTTATTTTTCATTCCAGATTTACTATAAGTCATTCTTGTTTTTCTCGGTGTAATAAAACAGTTTGAGTGAACGCTTGAAAGGCTAAGTTTCATAATGTTTCTCTAATAGAATGGTTGGCTAATTCCAAGGTTCTTGTTTTAGTATACTTTCAAAATTAAAGTATATTATTGTTAAATTTGCCTTTATTTTAAGAAAGGTAAACAAGCAGCGGGATACTGATAAAAATATGCCGCATACTTTAGGACGCTGTCTTTATAAAACGATTTGCTAAAAAGAGTATAGTCAGCGTCAGATGATTAAAAGTTTAATATATATTGCAGGGTGTTGGCCTGACTAAAAGATGATTCAAATATATTCTTCTTGTAGTAAATGAAATAGAACCAATTTGCATTAAACGTTCAGTTTACAAGGGCTGAGTAAAAAGTAAGGTGTTTTTTAAATAAGAGACAGTTTTCACAGTTTTTTGTCTTGTTTTTGTATTAATATCGATCAGCGTGAAATGCGCTCGAAATTTGTCGATAATTTGGCGAATACATCGCTCGGTTGGGCTCTTATGTACATCATAAAAAACTCAATTATATAGACTATTATAAGTTTTGCGCACAGAACACTGCTTTTGATGATACATTTTGATAATTTGCATGCGTTGCTCTGATGTTAAATATTTTCCATGATGATTTGCCAAATATTTGATGTGCCATGACGATTTGACAGCGACCCTTATTGGAAGTCAGACACACAAAAAAAATTATTATTTATTTATATATGGTACGGAGAATGGACAATGTGGCGGAATTGGATTTCTTATCAACAGAAAGCTGAAAGACAGTGCCATAAAATTGAAAATATATCTGATCGACTAGGCCAATGTGTCATTTAGCTAAATAACAAGTTTAAACTTCAAATCGTCGTAATATATCAGTATGAAGAAATCAACAACAATGTGTTTGGAATGGCTGCTTGAAAAGCACTAGCAGAAAAAATGTTGCAAGCAGCCAAAAATCTCCAATGAGACTGATTTAATGAAAAAACGGTTGATGATGGGGAATGCAGGGAACCTTTTTGGCAACGTTGAGTACGTTGAGCTTTGCAAAACTATAAGAAAATGTATTCTAGAGGAAATACGCTGGATCAAAGTGCAGCTAGTGCAAAAAAAACTGGAAGAAACAGGGGAAGAAACGAAGCTAAACACAAACTGTGAAATGAATAGACGCATATGCTTGTCTTAATACGTGAAGATGGTACAGGGTGCGTATGGAAATAATATACGTTATCAGAAGATTTTATTCAAACTGTGATTAAGACCAATCAAAAACATCAATGACCACGGAAAAGCAAATCCTGGTGGATGAAATGAAGAATGTTTTCGAATCGATGAAAATGATAAGGTTCCAAAAAAGAAGAGTGTAACGGGTAAAATGCTAATAGCTGGTGGTCAGAACCAGGATCATAAAATATCTGCAAAATTGTACTCAAAATGCCTCACACAAGTACACAAAATATCCCATTTTTGAAAAAATTCTGAAATGATCTTTCTTCATAAGAAGAAGGATATTTTTTCATTAGAACTACTGCCTAATAAGCCTCATGTCGGTAATCTAAAATATTTCCACCAAGATAATCACTAAAAGAATATTTAGAACACTGAATGACGCGTAACAAAAAGAGCAAGCAGTATTCAGAAGTGGACTTAGTACAATGGATCATGGTTATCCAACAGGTCCAGAAAGGCAGAATGACTATGAAACTATGAAAATGCATTTAACTCAATCTCAAAGCAAGCCATAATGGATGCATTGCTTAACGAAGGGGTACACAGAACATATGTGAACCTGTTGGGATCCCTGTATGTTGAAACTATAGCGATTATTCACATAGTCGATCTTGAAATTAAAATCAATGTAGGGATATTCGGCAGATTGATTTAATATCGCCTATTTTTTTCTCAGCCTGCTTTGAATATGTATTCCGTAATCTGGATTGGGAACAGGTTGGAATTAAAATCAATTGTGCATATAAGATTGATGCACTTAAACCATCTTAGATTCGCACATGATATCGTTCTCCTTTCACAAGACTTAAGTGAGCAACAAACACACATACAAACGCTGCAAAGGGCGAGAGAACCATTTGAAAAAGAATGAGGTAATTGGACAGTGATACCTCCTGGGAGATGGAACGACGTGTTAAGTGAGGCTGGCAAGCATTAGGCAGGCTCAACATAGTATTTAAGAACAAACTCCAACTTTGTCTGAAGAGAAGTCCTGTGTCCTGCCCGTTATGAAATATGAGAACGAAACATGGACACTTATAATAAGTTGAAAAACTTCACTTAATACAGATGAGAATGAAAAGGTGTATTCTTGACATTACAAAGCGGGACAAAAAGGCTCACATGGGTCAGAAAACAAACGATTGGAATTGTAAACAATAGGATGAGTAAAGGAAGTGAAATGGTGACGAATAGGCCACATAGGGAGACGATGTGATGACAGATGGACGTAAGTCCATTTGTCGTCAGCTTTCTTTTCTTTTCAGGCTGTTCTTTCCCTTTCATCTGTGAGTCTTGTCTTTTGCAGTATCCAAAATATAATATATATGCAAATTAAAATTTTTGAAGTGAAAACTTCTTTAGCCGCGTTAAGCGATTTTCTGTAGGGGCAAAACTTATACCCACCAGAATGGCGACTTCAATTGTGTTTTAAATGTGTTTAAAATTAAATTGTGTTTTAGATAATCATTATTTTAATTGTTTAATTGTAGAATCACTGTGCAGTACAAGCGTGGGTGCTTAGTATGCTAATATTTTTAAGTAGAAAAATGAATAACAGAAACAAAGCATTTATTTTCGAATATTTGAAATATTGATACCAAATCAATATTTGCGTTGAAAAATTTGATATTATATATTTTTTTAATATTTAATCTCTGTAATACATCGTGCGATGAATATTTCATAGTGGCTTAGGAGTTATCTTATTAGCGTGGTAAAACAGATTTCTAGTTGTTCGAAGCATTTTTGTCGCGGATTTCAAAATTACAAATTTTTTTATTATATTATGCGCGAAAAGGATATTTTTTTAGATCGATATACATGACCAATTTTAGTTTAATCAAATCAAATTTAATTGTTGAGAATTGTGCCTGACATTAAAATTGTTTGGCTCAGAACGCAGTGAGAATTACGAGGGTCCTTCAATAAGTTCTTAGAAAATCCAAAAGATGGAGCTTGTAGCATCGGAAATGGTTTGTTTTTAGTAAGCATCATTATTCATCAGATAGCTGTAAAAGTATGAGTTATATTTAACACATGGTTTCATTTTTATTGTCGATTGAAGCAATAAACTTTTATTTATTTAAATAAATGGAAAAAAGTGAGTTTCGAGTGGTGATTAAACACATATATAAAAAACTTAACACACAAAGAAATCAAATGTGAGTTGGATGAAGTTCATGGCAAGTGTTTGCAACTGTATATAATTGGGTAAATACGTTTAAACGTGGACGTACATCCACGAAAGATGAACATCGTTTGAGCTGCCCAGCAGCAGGGACCGCTCTCGAAGTGATTGAAAAAATCCACGACATGGTTTTAAGTGATCGACTAATCAAAATACGCGAAATAGTTGAAGCCAGAGTTTACAGTTTTGATAATTTTGCACGAAACATTAAGTGTAAAAAAAAGTGGGTAAGATGGGAGCCGCGTTTGTTCTCAGTGGAGACTAAAAGCAATCGTGGTCGACCTTGCGGCGGTTTTAGCATTTTTTGTCGCAATTCTGATGAGTTTCTGCGTCGATATATAACTGTGGACGAAATATGGATACACTAATATATTCCAGAGACAAAGGAACAATCAAAACAGTGGGTTTTTGCGGCGAAAGATCTCCGAAGAAGGTGAAGACGGTGAAATAGGCCTGCAAGGTTATGGCCACAATGTTTTAGGATGCACGCGGAATCATCTGCACCGATTACTTGGAAAAAGGAAAAACAATAACTGGAGGGTATTATGCGTCGTTATTGCACCGGTTGATCGAATGATCACCGGAAGAAAAAGATTTTCTTCCATCAAAACAATGCACGGGTGACCACCTATACAGTTTCAATGGCAAAAATAATGGAAGTCAAGTTTGAATTATTACAACATCCACCGTATTCACCGGATTTGACCCCCAGTGACTTTTTTATTTCGAACTTAAAAAAATGGCTCAGCGAACATCGGTTCACATTGAACAAGCAGCTTATCGCCCAAAGAGATGTCTATTTTGAGGACCTTCTGAAATCTTGCTTTTTAGACGGCTTAAAAAAGTTGGAGGAAGGCTTGGAAAAGTGTATAGAGCTAAAAGGAGATTATGTTGAAAAGTAAAAAAAAAATGGACTTAAAATTACAAAAATTACAAAACTTATTTACTTACAAAATTGCTCAGAATTTGAAAACTGTGAGTAAAAGTATTATACAGGGTGTAAGAGAAAGTATATCCACCAATCTATTTATCGTGTAAGAAACTTCGTGGTCGATAAAATATTGAACAAAAAAACTGGATTCCTTTGGTTTTGGCCATTTACAATATGTTTGATTGGTGAAAAATCAGCGGGTGACAGTGTTTTCACTTTTTACACACGCTAATCTCTAATAGATAGGAGGGGGTAATAAGTTCTATGATTAATTTTGAAGGCACAATTAATGTTGAAAAGCATCAAAATAACCTTTTGCAGTAATTTTTTGAAAGCTTACATGACAACCAATTTTTAAACGTATTTCTATATTTCTAACAAGGCAACGCAATGCCACAGCGCACAACATGAGAACAAGTGCTCTTTTACAAGAGTTTTTTAATCGTCGGGTTATGTAGTTTCATACCTCAGAGTTCGGATTTAAGCTTAATATTTTTTCCGTACCGTAAAAACAGGGTGTACAAAAATTATCACCAAAATCTTGAGGAAATACGAGATGCAATACCACAGTACATATCAACATAACTCCGCAAATGTTACAAAATGCCATTAACGATATGAATAGGCATATTTTAAGTTAAATTGAAGTTGAAGCAGACCACTTTGAAGATCTTTTATAGCAACCCTATACTGTCTATAATAAAATAGTATAAAAAATTATAAAAAGTGCTTTATAAAATGCCATCTGTTTTGATCGTATTGTCTTGCCTCTGTCCTTGTGAATACCTCTTTCCTTCCATTACAAGGTTTAATTTTAAAAAGAACCCTATAGAGATATGGCGAATAAGAATGATCAACTACCATGCACCGCCGTACAAGTACAATTGTAGGCAAATCTACGCTCATATTTTCCAAAAAAAAAAGTGAATTTTGGAATAACAATGAGCTCTTCGATATACCTGACAGACATTTAACGACATTTCGAATAACTTCAATCCCTTTCTGTACTTTCCCTTCCGTTCACACGTTTACTGACAAGTCTGCCCATGAATCGTTTTTATTTCTATAGTTTTGTAAAGTGGCTTCCTTTCTAGTTACATCTCATAAATTTCAATCCGATATGTCATTTAGATTTATTTTAAAACTTTGAAAGCAGAAAAGTTCGATATTTTCGCTATCATGAAAAAAAAACAAATTTCGTGTGTTGATTAAGTAAACCGAAGAAGTGTTGAAAAGCATTATGGATACTATACCCTCCATTATAAGCACAATCCGAAAGAGTTTCTACGGTGATTGGTGACTCTTGATGAAGCTTACATTCATTAAACCAGAAATGAATAACAGTCGAAATAGTGGGTCTTGACGAACTTGCCCCATAGAAACCGAAGAGGCTCCATAGGCAGGAAAGCTAAGGGCATTTGTTTTCTGGAATTCGCAAGGCATTATCTCTTTCGCATATTTAGAAAGGGAACAAATAATCGCAGAAGAGTACTATGCTGCATTATGAGTCAAATTTCACGAAGAATTGATAAAGAAACCCCTTCATCTTACGAAAAAAGTTGTCCTTTCACCACGACAATACATGCTTGCACGCTTTTTTCAAGATTTGGAACCTTTCGATTTCCTTTTCTTTCCAACAATGAAGAAATAACGAGCTGAAAAAAAAAACATGGAGATCATAGTCGAAATAGAGGACTATTTTAAAGAGTTCGACGCGTACGTTTTAGAAAGCATAAAAAAGTCGGAGATGATTTAGCGAAATGTATCGAACTAATAAGAGACTACATATATATATATATATATATATATATATATATATATATATATATATATATATATATATATATATATATATATATCGATTTTCTATTAAAAAAGTAAGAGGGTAGTAAAAGTAAACGGTACTATTAAAAAAGTACCTTTTGTAGTCATTTTAAGCAATTTCGCGTTTTTGATTAAGAATTAAATAAAATATTTCATAAAAAGAAATAAATTAATTACATTTTAGGTATATTAATAATCAAATTATTAAAAGCAAAATCTTTTGAAACTTCTTTTATTATAAAAAAAATAGATTGTTTTATAATACCTCTTTCACCATTAGTGGCCCTAGAGACACTATTTTTGGCCATTGATTGCACCACTTTGGGGCATATCGAGTCAAATTTTTTTATTGAAAGGGAGTATTATACACAATTAATTAATTAATAATTATTATATTTATTTATATTTAATAGAGTTGAACAACCTCTGAACCGTCATGGTTCAAACCTTTAATTCAAAGTACAAGATGAAGCGTTCTAGTAATTACAAAATTACCCCAGGAGGTAAACAACCCTCTGTCAGCTTTCCTGGTACAACCGGACTTTCGGATTCTGGGGCGTCCAGGCTTAAACGCAAAATCTTTCGGAGAAAGTCGAAGACTTCTGGCCAACGTCTGAAATTGGAAAACAAAAACTTTCTTTGGAATGGTAAATATCAATTCTCTTCTGGGACCCGGAAAAATACACGAATTGGGGCGAACATTGAATCAGCAAAAAATCCAAATTTTAGCCTTGCAAGAAACTAGATTGATAGATTTATCATATCATCACATTGGAATTCGGCAACTAAAGACTTTTTAAAAGTAAAACGAACAAAAGAATACTCAAAAATACACCACATCCAGTGTTGCTTTCGCGATCTCAAGAAACATTCTTGGTTCTATAACTAATATCCAGCCAATAAATAATCGACTTATGACACTATCCCTCAAGTGTGCTAACAAAATCTATACATTAGTCAATGCACACCTCCCAGTTAACGAATAAAATAAATCTAATCCTGAAAAAGTAAATAAGTCCTAGGCAATTCTGGAAAAGACTATCTCTAAAATTCCCTCTAACCATGTAAAATTTTATTAGGTGATTTCAACGCCCAACTAGGGAAAAAAAGAAAGTACAGGAAAACAGTCGGCAGTTTTCTCGCTCATAAATGGACTAACCATAATGGAAGAAGATTGGTTGAACTATGTTCGCAGTTTAATCTAAATATAAATAATGAATAAAATAATAATAATATATAAATATAAATAATAAATAAAATAATGTCAACCCATTTTAAGAAGAAAATAACAAAACAAAAGACCTGGAGGTGCCCAAACACGTACATGCGTGAATTTCAAATTGACCATGTTGCCATTTCGAACCCCTATTATAAAGAGATTTTGAACATTCAAGTCAGGAAAGGAGCTAACAGAGACACGGATCACTACTTGACTAGAATCAGACTTAGCCTGAAACCTAGAAAACTTATTCAAAAGAGACTGCTAATACCAAAGATCGACCCTATGAATATAAAAACAACCCTAACAGAAGAGCTTGATAAACAACCAGCACAGAACTTGCAAGAATTGAAACAAAATATTTTTAAAACAGCCTTAAAGTTGGTCCCTTTATAAAAACGTAGAAAACATCCGTGGTGGGATGAAGTTGGCGAGCAAGCAGTATTAAACCGAAGTAAAGCATTTAAAGATTGGAACAGTAAAAAAACAGCAATAAATTATAACATCTTTTTGGAAGTAAGAAAAGAAACATCGAAGCTAATTAAACAAACTAAAAGAAAAAATGTATATAATCAATTTAATGAAATAGAAAAAGATTTCCACAAAATAACACCCGAAACTTTTACAATACATTTAAAATAAAAATAACAGGCTATCAACCCCAACATATTTGTTTCCAAAAGGAAAATGGATAATTAGCTTTAAATAACCAGGACAATTGCAAAGAACTTGAGAAATATTTTGAACAACTACTAAACTGTCCTGAGCCTTTAAACAAATCACCAACACTAAACTTGAAGAGATTTACCACTAAATACCAAATCACTTTTCAAAATTACAGTTCAGGAAAGTGATTTGGTGTTTACTGGTAAATCTCTTCAAGTTTAGTATTTCACACCAAAGGTTTCAATAGAAGAATTGAAATTACCAACACTAAACACTAAACAAGCAAACCCAGATTCATTACCACCGAATGAAGATGAAATAATTAGGTAAATCAAGCGACTTAAAAATATCCAAGCTTCTGGTGAAGATGGAATATCACTGCTGAACTTCCGACATCCGTTGGTCCTGGTACAATCAAGGAAATAACCAAAATTCTACAAGAAGTTTGGCGAACCGAACGGATTCCGGAAGATTGGAAAGATGTTCTAATCCATCCACTACACAAGAAAGGAGATAGAACGGATGTAAACAACTACAGGGGGATATCTCTTCTCCCAGTTTGTTACAAGACTCTATCTAAATGTCCACTAGACACAGGGACAGTTAGAACCTAAAATTGGTGAAAATCAAGCAGGACCAAGAAATCAAAAAATGTACAATAAACATCTCGTATGTACATTTGTGGATTTGAAAAAAGCATATGATTCTATTGACGGCGAATCTTTATTTAAAATCTTGAAACAACAAGGACTAGCTCTAACATTAACTAACACAAAGTCATAAGTTAAATTCATGGATCTCACCCATGAATTTAAGAGCTCAGAGCCCTTCAAAATTAAAACTGGAGTTAGACAAGGGGATGGACTCTCGCCATTCTTATTTAACTGTGTTCTAAAAAAAATAATTCAGGAGAGGCGAGTTTTACACATAAAACGGATGAATCCGAGTGGGCTAACTAGACAAATAGTCGAATTTTATAAAAATAGGAATAGAGCTAAAGTACAAATAATTAAATAGATTGCTGCAATTAAAGAGGACCTAACATCGGCAAATATTACACAAAGTGAAATTCAGGATAGAGGCTGTTTCAGACACAAGGTTGACGTTTGGAAGGTTGGTCAGAGAGTAAAATGTAGGAAGACTGGAACAACTTGATTTGACGAAAGGAAAAAAGGTTATAGCGAAAGAATTAAATTAGTATGGGCGCAAAGGAAGGTTAACAACAACGAACGCCTCTAACTGTACTTGGCGTGGTCCACCAGGGCCCATACGTGAATAATAATAATAGTTGAACAAAGTATAATAAATTTATTTTATATATAAATCTTTTACTTATTTTCAGATGATTTTTTCGACACAAATTTTATGGCAGCTAATTTTTTTCAGTTGTTTCTTCCAGTTTCTCTTGTTTTATTTTTTTATTTATCTGCATTCTTTTCTTCATTTTTGTCGAGTCTTTTTACTTCTTTATCATATTCGTTTTGTCTTTAGCTTCCATTATTTCTATCTACTTATCAGCCGTTATTACTCAAGGTAAATGATCCAACTGACTTTTTCGCCTTGTGATTTATTTTTTTCGGTCACATAACAATTCGTCAAAAACTTCATCTAATGACTTTCGACGCATTGTAATAGTATTAAAATTAAAAACATTTGCTATAATAACATTATTAACTAAAGATTGCTTTATCAATTTAATAATAACAGATGATTGGGTAGTTTCATCACTAGAGGGAATACCTGCTCCAACAGTGTTCAACTTTTCATTGTTATCTACTACGATAGGAGATTCAATCAAAAGACGTGTTTCATAGGTGGAATTCTGGTCAGGATTATGAGACTTGAAAGATTCCAAAAGTTCTCCGACTAAAAAAAATAACAATATTGTTAAAAATGTTATAAAACAACCAAATAATGGATAACTTCAATTAATTTAAATTATTTATATTGTTAAATTTTCATCATGTTTTCTTCATTCATATTCATATTTATGAAGATTAGGAGTAAGAAACTCAGGAAACGAGAATTCAATGTCATTCCAGTCCCAGAAATTTTATATTATTTTTCAAGTTTTTTAATATAATGTCATTTGTTGAGATTATCAATGGCACAATATGGACTTGGTTCAACTTCCATATCTGTTTTATTTCTAACTTGAGGTCTGAATATTTTTATACCATTTCTTCAGCCGTTTGAACGTTGTGCGTGTTTGGAATATCTATGTCGATTAGGAATGCTGTTTTCTTCTTTTTGTCCAGCAATATAATATCTGGCCTATTACAGTGAACGGTTTTGTCGGTTATTATTGTTCGGTCATAATATAACCTGAAATAGGCTGAATCTAGTACCGCCTCCGGTGTTATAAGGTTATTACGACTTAAGCTCCTGGTGGACTATACTGGCCACCTGGTTATGACGGTGAAGATAGTCCGTCTGGGAGAGTCTACCACACGCTCCTACAATATGTTGGATAGTCTCAGGCTTTTCGTGGCATTTCGTACATTTATCATTTGATACTCGTGCATCCTTAATGATATATTTTTGGTAGTTCCTAGTGTGCACGACTTAATCCTGAATTGCATACATGACTTCATGACGGTCAAGATCATGGGGGTGTCTACCGTGTCGAGATATATTTTTCCACTCTTATATAATTGTTGCAGTTGTCTGAATGCTCTCATTTTATCGTTTCACTTGTTTAAGATTCAGAGGCGTATAATTATCATCAGCGAAACACTCGCTTACATATAGCGGGCATTCGATCATCCTTTGATGGAAATATGTTCTTAAACTGGATATTTGTTTTTCGTGCTGATTACATATTTTTATAATTCCTCTCCCTCCTTCAATTCTTGGTAAAGTAAGTCGTTTTTTGCTAGTGTGCGGATGGTGTTTCCTATATTTTGTTAGTCTAGTCCTAATTATTCGTTGTAGCCGTTCAATAGCTATGTTTGACCAAGATATATTTCCAAACGAATATGTCAAGGCTGGTATAGCAAAAGTGTTTATAGCTTTTACTATATTTCTACTGGCTAGGTCAGACCTGCATATGCTTTCAAGCCTGGACGTGAATTCTTTAATTAGTGTTTCCTTAATGAGTTTATGTTCAACTCTCTTGGACTGTTGAATTCCAAGATATTTATATACTTCGCCCTCCTGCATTGGCTCTATATATTCTTGTTCTGCGGTGACAAACCCTGCCATCTCTAACTTACATCCCCTCTTTATGTTAGTAGTTCTGCCTTTATCTAATCCAAAGTGCATGTCAATATCAGTTGTAAATTTCTCTACAACCTGAATGAGTTGTTGCAATTTCGGTGGTGTTGATGCATACAATTTTAAATCATCCAAGTACAGCAGGTGCGATACATTTTGATTTTGGAGTTTATATCCGATTTGCGTCCTTTTAATCAGATTAAAGATTAGATTAGTGGATTCAGTGCCAGGAAAAACCACAGAGGGCTCAGCGAGTTCCCCTGAAATATACCGCTTGTCATCACTCTTTTATCAGTTCTTGAAGTGTCTTTATTAAAGATGAGCTTTATTGATGAGCTGAGATGATGAGATTGATGAGATGAGCTTTATTTAAAGATGAGTCTTTATTAAAGGTGAGCTTTGTATAGTGTTACTATCTCAATTAGCCAAGAGTGTGGAATCGAGTCGAAGGTCCTCTGATAAACAATATAAGACCATGATTAATTTCGATTCTTCATCCGATCGTGTTTCAATATAACTGAATCTATAATAAGTTGTTCTTTACATCCCTGCATTCCTTTCGATGACCCTTTTGTTCTTCATTTAGCATATCATGTTTGTCTGTATGTCCTGTGAGTAGTACTGTGAAACATGATGTTAGCAGTTTATATATCGTTTGAAGGCAGGTAATTGGCCGTTATTTAGCTGGGTTGTTAGAGACGGTTCCTTTGTGGAGTGAATATGTTTTACCGTGGGTAAAAAATGGAGAAATTTATTTTGGTTCTCTTGTAAACTCATTGAAATATCTTACTATGAAAGGGTGAAGATATGTGAGCTTTTTATACCAGTAATCATGAATGCTATTAGTTCCAGCGCGCTTCCAATTATGCAGGTTCTTTGTTATATTCTGTAGTACCGTTATAGTAATTTCAGGATATGGCATTTGTTAAATTGTGTTCGTATTTGTTTCTTCCTCACGCAGCCAACGAGCCTGGTTGTTATTTTGGCTGTGATTTGACCAAATCGAGGAACAAAATGTCTGTATATCTTGGCTGGATGGTGTACTAGAACTCCCCAAAAAATTTTTGTTATTATCTCTATCTATAAGGTTTCTATAAAATTTTCGCTTGTCTTTCTTTAAGTTTTTGTTTTACGGTATCGATAACCTCTTCGACATGCAGATTCGTATTTAGCATGAATTCTAAATTTTTCTAATATTCTGGTTGCTTTTATCATCATTTTTTTCTTGGATTGTCTCGACTGAATTCCAGAAATCTACCTATATCTGCCCGTATACTTTCATTCTTGCGCTCTAATCTTTTTTGCCATCCCTGTTTAGTGTTCTGCTGTGATGGCGTTTTCTCATAAGGTTGCTTGATTATTTTAGATCCATTTATAACTGCTGCAGTTTGAGCCGCGCAATAGACAATAGTGTGCAGGTCTTGCAGGCAATAGTGTGCAGGCAGATTGAGCATGTTGCCCTTTTCGGGAAGAATTTCTTCATTTAAAATATTAGCGATCTTTACTAGTCTAATGGAATAACTTTGTTTTGGTATATAAGGAGTTGTTATTGGGTCATTTCCTAGGTATTCCATTAATATTGTACTGAACGTTTCGCGGATCAAGCCAACTAGTGTTCTATCGTTCTATTGGGCATCATTTGAAAGATATGTTTGTTCTGATGTAATATTACTGATTATATTATGTCAAGCATCGGTGGGAGTGCTTGTTCTAATATTGTGAATATTCTGAATTTCTTCATTAATATGAGAGTCTATGGAATGTAATTCATCTGCAACTTCTTGTTGCAACTGCGCGAGTACGTTTTCTGGAATGAGTTTATTTCTTATTAAGACTCTTCTTTGATCAGATATACGTTGTGCTGTAACTGGGATATCTGGATACTGCAAGATAAATAACCTGTGAAGTTCATTTTGGTATGGTCAGATCATGATGAATGTGTTTATATCAAGAGTCCATTTCATGCGTATTCGTTTCCTTCCAGCCTGGGTGGTCGCAGATAGTAAAGGATTACTAAGTGGCGAAACACTTTCAGCGGATGCTGTTGGTTGGGATGTTGCCATTTTCGTCGTCATTGTTGTGGTGCCATAGAGTTGGGAGCTGCCACTCGCTCCAGCTACACTAACCCCAGACAAATCCTCCCGACGGTTCCGAAGGGTTCTTGTCCGCAAAACCGTACCGCCTTGTTTAATACTTATATCTGTTTCTTTCTACATAAACATTACTTTTTGGTTCAAGGGAAAAAATGGTCATCCATGGCAGAGCCCCGAATTACCATGGAAAAGCTGTTTACTACCGGAGAACGCTATGTAACCGGAGACATCGTTAGAGCTACTTTAACCCTGTGCCATTCAACCCATCGGCACGATGGATTTCCACCTTGAGCTTGGGGGATCTTTATGTTAGCTTGGGAGAGATTTATTCCTTTTAGCTCGGGTAGGTGCTGGCGCTACTCACTAAGCGGATTTTCTGCCCCTGCCTTTTCATTATAATAATAATAATTATTATTATTGGAAGTCGAAGGATTTTCAGATACTGTGGGAAGAAAAGGTAATGATGATGATTAATTTTCCTAATCTGTTTCTTCTTCTATAGTCTTGTCAGTAGTTTTTCAACCAATACCTGTGGGACTCACATTTTTGAAATTTTGTTGTAAGAGTTGAGCAGTTATTTTGCTTTCGACATATTCTCGATGAGTTTAGACTTGTGCAGATTTTGGCAAATTTGTTTCATTGGATATACTCTGATTATTTTGAGCTTTTATTATTTCAATGCACTTGGTATAATTCACTGCATTTACATCAAATCGATATAAACCACATGCTTCAAATCCACTTTTGAAAAATCCATTCTACTAGTTCCCAACAACCAATTTATTTTCAATGCTACGGCCAAGTCCAAATTCAGAACCAACACGTCCTGCAGTTTCTGGTGTTTTTCAGCGGATTTTATTGCGTAACAGTTCTAGGAATGTATAATTTACTAGCTGCAGCAATAGCGGTCCTATCTATATTGATATCATATAGTATGTCTATAGCATCAAGACTTATTTTACATGTGCTCTTAAGAATAATTGAATTTAAGCAGGTTTTGTGAGTGTGTACTAGTGCATAGTGTTTGCGATCATAGTGAAGTAAGAAAATAACAATTAAAATTTTCCAAAAACGCAATTAAACGAATGTTGTGCCGAAATATTCTATTTCAGTGATAACAGAAGGGACTTTGATCGAACAAACAACCTACGATATAAACGCGTCGAGCGGAAATAATTATTTATAATAGCAGATGAATGGGGTAAATGTGGAAAAAGAATTAAAAGAAATGAGTCTGACACAATTCAATGTATCTGTATCTGTAAACGGAATTTTCATTCTGTGTGTGTTTGTATCAACACACTTAATATGGAAATAATAAAAAATTTGCTAGGTCTTAAATGGTTTTGCCGTGGTTGTGTCGAAGTTGTTGTTTGGGTTGATGGGTTTAAAAGGGAATTTGAGCAATTTAAAAATACTATAAAAAGGGAGATAGAAAAAATTAGCAAGGGAGAAACTATCATAGCAGGAAGTCTAATGCGGAAGACTAACGAAAATCAATAAGTACGAATGCAGAAATAAGCCAAAAATCTAAAGGTGAAGTATTAGTTATTGAGCCTAAGGCAATACAAGACAACAAACGAACAAAGAAGCCAAAAAACATGTCTTCAATTCAATAGACTTTGAATTTGGTATCATTCATTATCAAACTAAAAACAATGGTAGAAAAAAAGCTGAAAAGCAAATACAATATAAAAACGCCGAAAAATAAATATCCATATATAAATATATTAAACATAGAAGATAATATCAGTAACGAAGACAAAAAGGCACATTTACTTAAGCAGAATAAATTCATTTTACATGAGAACACTACTAAAGGTTGCGAAAAAAATGAAGACGAATTACATAGCCATCGTAGAATGTGATCCAAAAACATTTTGGCCCATTATGGAATCGAGACGAAAATTGTGCATAGATTTCTCAGTCTGTCGAGTTTTTGAGTACATATCGGTGTATCGGTGTTTTAAGTGTGGGGAAGATGATCATAGTTCAAATGAATGTGATAAGGAATAAACATGCCTCAGGTGTGGAGGAAACAATCACGTGGCAAGAGAATGTATACATTTTAACTTTAAATATATGAACTGTAAGAAGGCAAACACTACACAAACTGTGAGCTATGATGTGGAGCACTCTGCTTTTGATATGAATTGCCCTGTTTACAAGGGTAGAATGGAAATAGAAAGGAAAACAATTAGTTATTCTATTGATGAATACCAATTAGCTGAAGAGCGGGGTAAACATGATCGATGTGCTATTGTGCTCTTACATCAAAATGTACAAAGTTTGAAAAACAAAATCCATCACTTTGAATATATAATAAAATAAAGAAAGATTTATGTGGTCTGCATAACGGAACACTGGTTAACAGAGAGTGAAATGAACGTATACAAAACGAATCATCATCGGATGGGTAGTGCTTATAATAGAGAAAATTCAAATGGTGGTGGGGTCATGATACTTGTTAGTGATAAGCTGAATTCATACATTAAAGAGATAGAGAGAACAAATAATTATAGTAGTAATGGTATATTTGAAATTTGTGGCATTTATATCGAGTTTGAGAATGATTTAATTTGTGTATTGAATTTGTATCGGCCTCCAAATACTAAAATTGATATAATTTTTTTTTAATTGAATACCTTTCTTTATCAGTTACGCCTTCTAATAAACTGCAAATGTGTTTTATGTGGGGATTTAAATATTGATTACAACGAAAATACTAATATTGTTAGTAACTTAAAGGATGTACTACTTAGTAATGGGTTATGGAATCCAGTAAATTAACAAACTCGTATCACAAAAAGATCGGCTTCTTTTATAATACGAATTATCAATTAGATGGTTCGTCTTGTATTGTTTGGAGTAACTATCGATCTGATCATTCGGCTCAGTTGATACAGATTCCAATTTCATCAAATCTGCATGAAATAACAGAATTTAAAAGACATTATAGCGAAAATAATATGAAACTATTTCAGCTGTATCTGAGCGGAAAAGATTTGCATGACGTATTTCAGGCTCATAATGTGGATCGGGGATCTGAGGCATTTTCAAATTGTTTAGAGTATTACATTGATATGTGATTTCCCCTTAGAAAAGTAAGAATGTTCAATGGGGGTCAATTGAAACCTTGGTTGACAAGAGATATCAGAATATCATCTATTACTTTATAGAAAGAATTTATAGAAACGTTATAAGAGGGGATAAACTGTTTTACAATGTAAGTTAATATATTGAATCGGTGAAGAATTCAAAAACTGCTTGGAAAATAATAACCAATAACATTAAAAAAACCGCAGTGCAAGAACTAACATAAGCGTCATAAGAGATGAAAATACTTACTTTGAAAGACAAATATGAAATTTCTAGTTCTTTTAATAAATACTTTATTAAATCTTCCTAAGAACGTGTTGGTGAGTTCAATGACTGCTACTAGAGTTAGACAAGCGACTCAAATTCAAAATGCTATGATATTACAACCAGTTAACCAATATGACATAATTAAAACAGTAAGGAAACTAAAGAATACAAATTGTGGGACTAGATAATATTCCTTCAGTTGTACTGAAGAAGTTTATCAACTCATTAATAATACCGTTAACATATTCAGTGAATTGATCCCTAGAAACTAGTATTTTTTGACCGGCGGTGGTGACCGGCTATCCCTCTCCAACTATAGACCAATAGCTATTCTACCCATGTTATCTACCCACGTTAACTAAACTGTTGAATATGTTGTATAGTGTATGAGCAGATCATGGCCTTTCTTATGCGCTTTAATATATTGAAATCATCACAGCACTGGTTTCGAAGTTGTCGATCTACACATTCAGCAATCTGTGAATTTTTAAATAAGATATATGAAAACAAGCGATAAATGCTAATGTGTTCTGTTTATGGATCTAAACATGACTTGAGGTGTCGGTTGAGAGAGTGGTTGCAATCTTACTTGCTTGACCAACACCAAGTTGTACAGATTGATAAAACAACATCTGAAAGATTAAAGATTATTTCTGGAGTGCCCTAAGGATCTGCTTTTGGTCCACTATTATTTTTAATTTTTGTTAATGATCTGCCAGATGTTTCCGGTTGCGGAAATATGGTGTTTGCTGATGATAACAGCTATTTAACAGGAAATAGAAACATGCAGGAAGCCATTGAAATGGTACAGAAAATGCTTAATAAATTTTATAGTTGGTTTACGAATATTAAGTTGTCCCTTAACGTGGACAAAACCAGTTTTATTGCTTTTACTCCTCGAACACACACTATAACGGAGTCATATTTACTAAAAATTAACGGTAAGTCTATACAGAAAACATTCTGTACTATTTTTCTGGATGTTCATCTCGATAACAGACTTTGCTGGGATAAACACATAGCTGAACAATGCAAGAAATTTGCTGCTGTCTCATATGCTGTTTATAGGTTGAAACAGGTTGGTATCACGGATATTATGTATTCATATTACTATGCAGAGTTTTACAGTCGCGCTAGGTATGGTTTGATATTTTGGGATGGATCCGCTTATCTGATGCGTGTTTTCAAAATACAAAAAAAGATAATTCGAATGATGGGTGAGGTGTCACTACTGGTAACATGTTGACCAATTTTTAAACAATGCAGGATTTTGACTTTGCCATCACTTTTTTTTGGAAGTTATCATCTTTGTTAGGCGAAATTTTGTATCATTCGGGAAAAACAGTGCTTTTCATCACTATAGTGCACGAGGCTCTGATGAACTTATTTTACCAATAGTTTTATGTAAGATAGTTGAGCATAATATTTACTACAGGGGTGTGAAACTGTATAATAAGTTGCCACAATAATTTAAGCATGTTCAGAATGACAACGAATTTAAAAATTAGTCCGCGAATTTCTTATAAGTCAAAGTTTTGATAGTTTAGAAGAATATATGTCATATCAATAATTAGATTCAATACTTATTGATGTATGTGATGTTTATTTGTGCATGATTATCATATTATGTATTGTTTCTCCATCATGTCACTGAACATTCTGTCAATTCTGTCAATCCGACCTAATCATGGATATTTTGTATTGTTGTGGGGATTGAATTATTAAATTATCAAATTATCGAATTATCGAATTATCGAATTATCGAATTATGGAATTATCGAATTATCGAATTATCGAATTATCGAATTATCGAATTATCGAATTATCGAATTATCGAATCATCGAATTATCGAATTATCAAATTATCAAATTATTAAATTATATACCAAGACAAGAATAAAATATTTATCTGTAGGTTTAAATATATTCTTTATATGCACAGAAATATGGCAATGTGCATGCTCTTGCTTTGATTTGATTCATGCATATTTGTATTGTCTTGAGGATTCAATAAATTATTATTATTATTATTATCTTTAATCAAATCCAGGGTACTTTTTTAATCGATTTCGGAATATTTGAAAAAATTTCCTTCTTTTCTATTAATCCCTTTTCAATATATTCCTTGGCGATACATCACCATTCTATATTATCCTACCTCTTGTTTTCTCCAAAGTCATCTTTGTCAAACTAATGAGTTTTTTGGGTATTTCTAGTTGGTTCATTCTTTGATACATTTTTTCCCTAATTATTCTGTCATAGGCTTGCTTAAAGTCTATAAAGAGGGTATGCAGCTTAATTTTATAATCATAGCAAGGTACTTGGATCTCTTTTAAAGTAAATATTTGGTCTGTCGTAGATCTGTTGATTCTGAACCCTGCCTGGCACTCACCTATGATTTTTTTCTGCATATATATGTAATCTTCTTCTTATTATCTGACCCAGAACTTTGTAGCATGTATGTACCAATGTTATACCTCTAACATTTTTATATAACGATCTATCTCATTTTTTGTACATTGGGCAGATTAAGGCTTTTGACCATTCTGCCGGCATCTTTTGTCCAGATCAATTATATTATTTCGCTAATGATCTTCTGTAATTGTTCTCTTCCTGCGTTTATCATCTCAGCCGTAATGCCATCCTCGCCGCGGCTTGTATTATTTTATAATTTTTTAAAAATGTCCCTTATCTGTTCTTCTGTTGATTCATCTATTACTATTCCATCCCTTCTTCAGTCCCTCCATCATTCAACAATTTATCAAAGTGGTACTTCCACCCATGTAATATATCATTTTGGTCAGCTATCAATGTTCCTTCTTTGATTTTAAAATAGTTATTTCTACCATGGTAATCCTTTTTTATTTTTTTTCACACCCTGGTAAAACGATCTTACTTTTCTATTCTGGAACCTTTTCTCAATATCTTTTAGTTTTGCTTCGTTATATTGTCGCTTTTTCGTTCTGCATTTTTCATGTCCTTTCTTATTTTGTTGTAGTTTTGGTTATTTTCCTCGTTATTATTAAGCACCAAAACGAGCCTTAACCTTTTTTTCCTTTCTGATAAATTTTCGTATTCTTCATCGTACCAGTCTTTCGTACTCGTTCTTTCTCTTTCCTTCGGTATGACTAATTGATTTGCTATTTCCATTACTTATTATATTTGGTTCTATTTCTCATCTATTTTTGTCGTATCATTCATTGCTTATAATTTTTTGTTAATTCCTTCTCTGTATTTGTTGTTAATTATTAAATCTTTTAACCTTTCTATATTATACTGTTTCTTTATTTTCATCTTATGCGTGCTGTTTCTGATTTTTTTTTAATTCACTCCTACATGTGATCATCACCAGGAAGTGGTCAGAATCGGCATTGGCTCCTTTCATACTCCTAACATTTGAAATTGAGTTCATATGCGTTCTCTCTATTAGGATATGATCAATTTGGTTAATTATCTTCCAGTTAGAAGACTTCCAGGTTCCTTTGTAAATCTCCTTCCATTATAACCGGGTACTTCTTATTACCATATCTCGCTCTGCTACAAATTCAATTAATCTTTGTCCGTTATCATTTGATATATCGTGTTTGCAGCGCCTTCCAACTATTGTTCTATAAATTCCCTCTTTCCCTATCTTTGCATTAGTCTCCCAGACACACTTTCACATCATGCCTCTGCAGCCTTTCAAATTCGCTCTCCAGGCTTTCATAGAAACTTTTCCTTTCCTCGTCTCCTTTTTCCTGTGTCGGCGCATGTATGTTGACAATGCTCACATTCCGCTTGCTTCTTTTCAGTCTTAGGGAACACTGAAACGAGGGTATCTGATACTTAGGGTATCTGATACGAGGTTAAATCCCATCACCCTTTCTTTATTTTTTTTTGTACTAGAAAGCATGTTCCTATAATTTTATCTTTCCCACCACTTTTAAAAAACACCATATTATCTATTTCCATAATTTCTGATCCCAATTGTTTGGTTTCTTGGAGTACTACAATGTCTACTTTATACTGGTTTATTTCCTTCACCAACTCCATGAGACTTCCTGCAGTGTAAGTACCCCTGACATTCCACGTTGCAAGAATATACTTGTTATTCTCTTCTTCTTGTTGAATTTTTCTACTTGGTCTTTTATTTATTTGTCTTTTATTTATGCTTCTTTTTTATTTATCCTGCATATTACTGTTTACACATTTGTCCTTTTCGATTGCCAGGCCCGTTAGTTTTATTTTCTTTTTTTTTCTATCGGGTTCTGTCAGTTTTTTTGTTTTTCCAATCCTTCAATTCACTCTTCATCTCCACTCTTTTTCGTCGATCATTAACTTCCTGACTCCTATCTTCACTTCCTTTCCCTTCCGCTTTTCGGCACTTGCCCTTTCTCGTATTTACTTTCCCATATATCTTACTTAAATCATGGTTAATGTAGTATGCTTTATTCCCAACGTTCTTTAATGTATACCTATATTGCATAATTTTCTATTTTCCTTCGATATTATGTAGTTCTATTAAGCATGTCTTTTCACCTAATTTTCGTGCCGATTTTACTTGTACCTGTAATCCCAGATTCTCACTTATAAACTTGATCATTTCTTGCTTTAGATATTCTGTGTTTGATGGCTCTGTTGTTAGCTCTGTCAGTACTACGTTTTTTTCCTCTTTTCATTTTCGAGCCACTCTACATTACCTCTAACTTCATTAATTTATTTTCTTACCTTCTCATTTTCTTACCTTTTTATAATTGTTTTTTAATACTTTATTTTCTGCCCTAAGCAGTCTCATTTCTTCTCTAAAATCTTTTTGTTTCGCTCTAATTTCTTTAATATAATTTTTCATATCTGGCATTTCCAGTTTCATGTCCTGCATCAATTCTAAAATCTTATCCAGCTTTTCTTTTTTGTTCTTCGTTGTTTTAGTAGGTGTTCTAAATGTTTTTCTATTCTTCCCGAATGGTTCTTCCGCTTCTTCAGCCCTTGCCCTTCTTTTCTTGTTACTATCATCCGTAGAATAATGACTTTCCATATTGCAGTATTATGATCACTATGATCATTATGATCACTATGATGCAAGATTGTAAACAGGTTAGTCCACCTCGACGGTTCGGAGACACTTCACCCCTCTCAGTCTTTGCTTTTCGGAAGTTTAGCTCAGCCCGGCAACACCGCGGATGGGAATATTACGGTTCGCCTCTATGTCGATCGCACAGGTACTATAACCTGGTGTTATTCTATTGTTTCTGATTTACGTTTTTCGTTCACTTTTAAGGTGATTTTTCATTTACCATATAAATTCGTCTTCCACTTAACATTAAATGAAACTTAACTGCCGTTAAAAAGCACTAGTATTATAGTAGTATTATTACACCTTATATTAGGTAAGTGTTATTTTAACTTGTTACCATCTAATCGATGCGCAGAGCCATAAAAATATATTATAAAATACCATAGTAACAATGAAATGCATAAATGGTGCAGTGGAGACAAACGGTACTTCTACCCTATTTCATATAAAAATATCTAATTGATATTCACTCTAACTTTATAATTTCGTGTTCAGAAAAATAATATAATGTAAATATATTAAAAAAAAAACTGATCACTCCGCGACCATCATTATTTTGTGTGATTTCGAATTTGATGCATCTTTACAGAGTTTTTGGCAATCTAAATTATGTATGAAGGGGTAGAATTACGAATGTCCAATATTTTTGCAATCAGTGTAAATAATAGTCACTGAAACTTAATTTTTGGAGCCTTGTTCTAAATAGTTACGCAAAAATAAAAAAGTCAACCCAATTATTCCTGTATCTTTTTCTAAACTGCACTGCTGCGCGAACTTTCAGTGTCTGATTTATAACGGCATATAGTTATGGAAACGGTCATATTGAAATACCACAGATGACTCATTGTTTTGGAATTTTGGTACTTGGTGTCAACAATTTAGAAGTTTATTAGAAGATTTGTGCAATTTTAGTGTATTTTAATCAATAATAAGTGTACTGGAATACTCTTTTTGTGTATTCTAGTGTAAATACATATTAATACTTATTCTATTGCCGATAAAAGTAATAATATCGGAAGTAAGGTAAACACATAAAATATGGTTCGTTGTGCGTCTTGTGGTTGTTCCCTGACACGAAAAAATCAAAATTCAGAAGTAACATTACATAGGTAAGTTCTTTTAATTTTAAATTTGTTAATTATGTAGAAATAAAAACGCATTTTGTTTCAATGACATTTTAAAGTTATGAAGTAAACTTATTGCCTGGTGTGCATAGACGTACTCAAATTGATTTAGGTAAAATAATACAATTATAATGTTATTCAAGATAGTGATTAATTTTTTTCGAACTTAATTTCTTATCGTATGTTCTAAAATGTTTAGTTTTCTGAGATATTGGACCTTAAAAATTCAGATAATTTTTTAGTTGTAGTAAAACATGTTACTTTACTCATATAATCTATAAAATATAACTAATCATACAGAGTATTACCTTTTTTCATAAAACTTTTCAGAAATTATTATACTAATAAATGTAAATGTTACTTCCATTGTGATTTGGATTTCATGTTATTAAACCAGTTCAATTTTTTTTAAGATTTCCCAAAGATTCCAAATAGAAGAACACAGTGGTTTCATTTTATTAAAAAGCCTGACTTTATTCCAAACCGCAGTAGGTTTTTATGTTCCCATCATTTTGCTGAGGACTGCTTTGATCGAACATCTAAGGTAAAAGTGAGACTTCTACCAAATGCTGTTTCAACAATTGAAGTGAACTGTTTAAAATATGTATTTTTTTTTATTTTATCATTTTGATAAACATCTTTTATTGCATTTACTCTTGAAAGATAGTTTTTTTGGTTGTGAAAAATAAGTTTATTCTTGCGTTTATCTCACACTTAGTTTATTTAGTGACTATTTACACTACCAGAATTAATTCAATATTACGGCTTTTTAATTAATTTAAGAATATATATATATATATATATATATATATATATATATATATATATATATATATATATATATTTATATATATATATATATATATATATATATATATATATATATATATATATATATATATATATATATATATATATATTTGTATATATATATATATATATATATATATATATATATATATATATATATATATATATATATATATATATATTCTTATATTAATTAAAAAGCCGTAATATTGAATTAATTCTGGTAGTGTAAATAGTCACTAAATAAACTAATTGTGAGATAAACGCAAGAATAAACTTATTTTTCACAACCAAAAAAACTATCTTTCAAGAGTAAATGCAATAAAAGATGTTTATCAAAATGATAAAATAAAAAAAATTACATATTTTAAACAGTTCACTTCAATTGTTGAAACAGCATTTGGTAGAAGTCTCACTTTTACCTTAGATGTTCGATCAAAGCAGTCCTCAGCAAAATGATGGGAACATAAAAACCTACTGCGGTTTGGAATAAAGTCAGGCTTTTTATTAAAATGAAACCACTGTGTTCTTCTATTTGGAATCTTTGGGAAATCTTAAAAAAAATTGAACTGGTTTAATAACATGAAATCCAAATCACAATGGAAGTAACATTTACATTTATTAGTATAATAATTTCTGAAAAGTTTTATGAAAAAAGGTAATACTCTGTATGATTAGTTATATTTTATAGATTATATGAGTAAAGTAACATGTTTTACTACAACTAAAAAATTATCTGAATTTTTAAGGTCCAATATCTCAGAAAACTAAACATTTTAGAACATACGATAAGAAATTAAGTTCGAAAAAAATTAATCACTATCTTGAATAACATTATAATTGTATTATTTTACCTAAATCAATTTGAGTACGTCTATGCACACCAGGCAATAAGTTTACTTCATAACTTTAAAATGTCATTGAAACAAAATGCGTTTTTATTTCTACATAATTAACAAATTTAAAATTAAAAGAACTTACCTATGTAATGTTACTTCTGAATTTTGATTTTTTCGTGTCAGGGAACAACCACAAGACGCACAACGAACCATATTTTATGTGTTTACCTTACTTCCGATATTATTACTTTTATCGGCAATAGAATAAGTATTAATATGTATTTACACTAGAATACACAAAAAGAGTATTCCAGTACACTTATTATTGATTAAAATACACTAAAATTGCACAAATCTTCTAATAAACTTCTAAATTGTTGACACCAAGTACCAAAATTCCAAAACAATGAGTCATCTGTGGTATTTCAATATGACCGTTTCCATAACTATATGCCGTTATAAATCAGACACTGAAAGTTCGCGCAGCAGTGCAGTTTAGAAAAAGATACAGGAATAATTGGGTTGACTTTTTTATTTTTGCGTAACTATTTAGAACAAGGCTCCAAAAATTAAGTTTCAGTGACTATTATTTACACTGATTGCAAAAATATTGGACATTCGTAATTCTACCCCTTCATACATAATTTTAGATTGCCAAAAACTCTGTAAAGATGCATCAAATTCGAAATCACACAAAATAATGATGGTCGCGGAGTGATCAGTTTTTTTTTTAATATATTTACATTATATTATTTTTCTGAACACGAAATTATAAAGTTAGAGTGAATATCAATTAGATATTTTTATATGAAATAGGGTAGAAGTACCGTTTGTCTCCACTGCACCATTTATGCATTTCATTGTTACTATGGTATTTTATAATATATTTTTATGGCTCTGCGCATCGATTAGATGGTAACAAGTTAAAATAACACTTACCTAATATAAGGTGTAATAATACTACTATAATACTAGTGCTTTTTAACGGCAGTTAAGTTTCATTTAATGTTAAGTGGAAGACGAATTTATATGGTAAATGAAAAATCACCTTAAAAGTGAACGAAAAACGTAAATCAGAAACAATAGAATAACACCAGGTTATAGTACCTGTGCGATCGACATAGAGGCGAACCGTAATATTCCCATCCGCGGTGTTGCCGGGCTGAGCTAAACTTCCGAAAAGCAAAGACTGAGAGGGGTGAAGTGTCTCCGAACCGTCGAGGTGGACTAACCTGTTTACAATCTTGCATCATAGTGATCATAATGATCATAGTGATCATAATACTGCAATATGGAAAGTCATTATTCTACGGATGATAGTAACAAGAGAAGAAGGGCAAGGGCTGAAGAAGCGGAAGAACCATTCGGGAAGAATAGAAAAACATTTAGAACACCTACTAAAACAACGAAGAACAAAAAAGAAAAGCTGGATAAGATTTTAGAATTGATGCAGGACATGAAACTGGAAATGCCAGATATGAAAAATTATATTAAAGAAATTAGAGCGAAACAAAAAGATTTTAGAGAAGAAATGAGACTGCTTAGGGCAGAAAATAAAGTATTAAAAAACAATTATAAAAAGGTAAGAAAATGAGAAGGTAAGAAAATAAATTAATGAAGTTAGAGGTAATGTAGAGTGGCTCGAAAATGAAAAGAGGAAAAAAACGTAGTACTGACAGAGTTTATGAAGGGGAAGAATGACAATGCCAGGTGTGGCGGTTAATGATATGGGAAGAGTGGCATGAAAGAGCCACTATGATTTATGCTGTGGTTTTCGAATGAATGATGCAGGAATTATAATTTTAAGTTAGCAATACTGGTCAGCTTTCACCCTCAAACATTGGACAGTTCACCAAAAACAAACCGCCGCGGTATTGAAGATTTTGTCGTTAAAAAGTAATTTTTTGAGTTTTATTTGTTTTCTAATATCTACACTTATAAAACTAACAGCAATATGTTTATACTATAATTTTTAAGCCTTTAAACAACACATATTTTGCAAACAAAGCTTAGATTTCGTACTAATTTTCGAGGTTATGTTTCTTGGGAAAAAACGTTTTAAAAGAGCTGTGTTACGATGTGATGAAAAAACTTGCTCTTTTATGACCAGCTTTTTCAAGGCCGAATTTTTATTATGTTTAAAGACCTATATTTATTAAGTGCATTAACAATTCAATTATTTTTTCAACCGACTTCAAACGATAGAGGTTCTCAATTCGGCTGAATTTGGTGTTTCTTTTTTTTTGTGTGTATGTTAAGAATATTCCCGCCAAATGTAAATCGATTTTCAAAATTATTATTTTATTTGAAAGGTATTAGCTTAAGGGTAGCCCCATATAATTTCATTTCATGAAAAAAAGGCTGACCCTCAAGTTGCGAACAAAGGCGCTGAAATTTTTTGTTTAGTCGTTTAATTTTTTTAATTTTACTGTTACTATTTGATGTTTCATTAAAATATACCGTTTTTATTTTAGATAACAACGGCATCTCAAACAGTAAAACCAAAGAAGCATAAAAGAGCGGCAGCATCTATAATAGAAGAAGCTGTTAGTGAAGTGATCTAGAAAGAACAGTCTATAAAAGGAAGGTAAAATCTTCTGGCAAATCTCCTACAAACATAACCCTAATATAAGTAATAAGCGTATTTTTACTATGGAACAAGAGGGTTTGCTAGCAGATTATTTGAAAACTGCATCTAAAATGTGCTACGGGCTTACAAGACAACAAACTAAAAAACCTGCATTTTATTATGCGGAAGTGAATTCTGTTTGTCCAAATAAATGGAAAGAATGAGCAGTTAGAAAACCTGAAAGTACTTCACTTTCCAGAGGAACTAGTTTGAACAAAACGAACGTAAGCACGTTTTTTGAAAAACTAACCGATGTTTATGCAAGATTTTATTTTCCGCCGAACATGATATTTAACACAGATGAAACAGGCTGTAACTAACCCTCCCAAAGTTATTGCTGGAAGAGGGTTGAAACAAATCAGACATGTGACATCAAATTATTTTTGTTTTTCATTAATGCTGCTGGTGGCTTTTTACCGCCAATGTTTATTTTCCCGTGGGTATATTATAAAGATAGTATGTTAGCCAATGGTCCACCAGGAGCTCTTGGATTGGCAAATATTTCTGGATGGATAAATGAAGAATGTTATATTAAAGCTCTCAAACATTTGGTAGTGCATGTAAAGCCCTCAAGAGAAAATTTGTCATTGATTATTATGGTCAATCACACTTTACATATTAACCCCAGAGTGATTCAATTTTCTAGAGAAAACTCTATTGTAGTAATCACATTCCCTTGATGTCACAGTATATGGATCCTTCAAAAGTAGGTATAGGATTTTATATAAATGATTGGATGTTGTCAAATCCCGGTAAAACGGTGATCATTTACCAAGTTGGACAATTTGTGAAAGATGCATATCTACCAGCCTTCAATCCTCACAATATTAGACAAGGTTTTCTCAAAACGGGTATTTTCACCACACTGTAGCCATAAGCAACATCCTCTTGATATCACAGTATATGATCCTTCAAAAGTAGGTATAGAATTGTTATAAATGAGTGGATGTTGTCAAATCCCGGTAAAACGGTGACCATTTTCCAAGTTGAATAGTTTGTGAAAGATGCATATCTATCAGCTTTCAATCCTCACATTATTAGACAATGTTTTCTCAAAACGGGTATTTATCCTTTGAATTCGAACATATTAGGAGAAGAAAATTTCTGTCATTTGTGACTGATAGATCAGATCCATCTGCTGAAGTCGATTTCAATAAGGAAAATAATAAGAAATATAGAGAGAGAACTATAGAGATAGAAACTGTATCGCCAGATAATTTAAGACCTGTTTTATCTTTGCCTGCTTTAGCACCTATCGTTTCTGTCGCGGGTAAATTAGGGCAACTATATATATATATATATATATATATATATATATATATATATATATATATATATATATATATATATATATATATCGATGTGGCTCAAGCCTTCGATAAAGTGTGGCATGAGGGCCTCAACTACAAATTAAACAAGCTTTTGCCTAAACAGTTTGCGCAATTATTAAAGTCTTATATCTCAGATAGATATTTCAGAGTTAAACAGGAAGATGCATACTCTGAACTAAAAAATATTAAAGCAGGAGTACCGCAAGGTAGTGTATTGGGACCAGTCCTTTACCTATTATATACCAGTGATATTCCTGAATTAGACCCAGACACGATAGCAACATTTGCTGACGATACTGCTATTATGGCTGTAGGCGTAGACCACGAAGAAGCGGCAATAAACCTGCAAACCTCAGTTAATAAAATTAACAACTGGACTAAGCAATGGCGAATCAAATTAAATGAGTCTAAATCCGCCCATATTAATTTCACGAACAAAAGAAATCAACATATCCCCGTTAGTATAAATAATATCCAAGTACCATATGCTAATACAGCAAAATATTTGGGTATAACATTAAATGCCAAGCTACGCTGGAGGGCTCATGTCAAAAAGAAAAAAGAAGAACTTGACATCAAATTTAGAAAAATGTATTGGTTGCTTGGACGAAATTCCCCTCTATCAGTCTACAACAAAGTACTCTTGTACAAACAAATTCTAAAGCCCGTCTGGACATATGGCATCCAGCTGTGGGGTTGTGCCAAAAAGAACAACTTGGAAATAATCCAGCGATTCCAAAACAAAGTACTAAGGAACATTGCAAATGCCCCTTGGTATTTCAGAAACAGTGACCTCCATAGGGACTTGGAAATGGACACCGTTACCCAGACCATTAGCAGATTTGCCCAGAGTCACGAGCAGCGACTTCTTCAGCACGTCAATGTCGAGGCCATCCAGCTCCTTGATAATGCAAGTCAAATCAGAAGACTTAAGAGGACCAAACCCTTTGAGTTGGTTTGAACGTTTGTGTTAGTAAAAAATCAGAGCATAGTGCTGGTGTATACGTTAATATTGGTGTAATTAAGTTATTGGATTTAATTTAAGGGATACTAGTGAGTAAGTTCTTAAAATCATCTTTTCTTTTGTAGTAACTTAGGTTTGTACAACATTACTCATTGATCAACTTTGGTCAGATTGTAATTTTGGAAAACTTCCTCAGGGATGTTTTATAAATAAAAAAAAAAATATATATATACTATATCACCACAAGCGATTAGAAAATTTTCAAAGGCAGGCCCCAGAAAAAAACGGTTAGTAAGAACCGGAAAATATCATCTGCTATCGTAACGGATACTCCTGAGAAAAACGAGATGGCAGGAAAGCACGCAAACCAGCAAACAAAGAATGTGAAGAATCTGACTAAAAAAAATCTATAAAATTGTTTACTAAGAAATCTAAAACAAATAATGATACAGACTCTAAGGAAGCTAATATAGAATTGTCAGAAGTAAAAAAGGTTCCAATTAGAGATAAAAACAAAAGAGGAAGAGAACAGGATAATAACTGTGTAGTGTGCAATGAAAATTATAGTAACAGCGATCAAGAATGGTTGGGCACATGAATCCTGTGGTGTAAAAGGGAGATTGCTTTATTTTTTGCCAAAACTGTTTTTAATTTTTTTTAATTATTTATTTTTGTTTTTAATTTAGATTTTCTTTATAAATGTTTTTAAATAACATTATAGTAGTTCCTAAAAATACCATAGCTAGTTTTGCTATGGTATTTATTAGCAAACAGCTAATTTTGTGAGAGTTTTTTAGATTTAAGTATATACTTTACCCAGAGTTTAAATTTTATAAAACCTTTTGTATACCTAATAATAAATATTTTTGTTAATTTACGGCTCCTGTAATTCTGTAATTAGAACTTGGCTTTTTCAAAGCTTTGGTTGGCTCTTTCAATGCCTATGTGAAATGCTACATGCCTATGTGCCTATGAAAGAGCCGAATTTCATTCTTTTTATAAATAATTAAAAGTCCAAGAATATTGTTGATTATGGAAAATTTTTCACGAAATTACATATATAAAGGAATAAACCACTACTTATGATACTAATTTTATTATTTACTTATTCCCTTTTGTGTTTTTTCCCTTTTTTTAAGCTGGCTCTTTCATGCCATTCCTCCCCTACAGACCTATAACAAAAAAAACATTGGTGCCTAGGATTAGTGCCTAGGATAGCTATATTTTGAGCTCTAAATTTAAATAATAAATCAGTGTTTTCCTATTTGCTCTACTTTTTTAGATACATCCACTTATCTATCAATGTTTTCAACTCAATGCATTCAAGTAGGGGTGCACACCCATCAAACGTACACCAAATATCCTTGTTTCTTGTGCCTCTGAGATAGCAGAGACCAAACACACAACTGGGTTAGGAAAGAGTGGCCTAGGAGAGAAAACATAGACGTTGTGGAAAAGAATGTTCAACCCCTTAGAAGGACGAAAGAAAATCATCTTTCCTCCACTGCATATCAAGCTGGGCCTAATAAAGCAGTTTGTAAAGACTCTTTATAAAAATGGATCATGCTTTGCATATATAGGGAAAAATGCCTCAGTTAAAAGCGGAAAAAAATTAAACAGGAATCCTGTCTTCGTAAATTCGATCTATGAGGTTGAGTGAAAGCCTGGACTTCATTTACTGCAGTTGTCGGAAATTTTCTGGACAAACAACCTGAAAACTATATTGAACTGGTAAACAAAGTGCTTAATGCTCGTTTTTTCTCCAAATTTAGGAGACACCAGTGAGGAACAAGGTGAAGGATTTCACCAGGATACTAAAACTATAGATAGGATACGCACATGATGGCAGATTACTGCTGCAGTTTAAAAAGGGACTGTTCCAAAATACTTTTAAGAATGTAATGGAAAAGAAGCTTCTGAAGTGTTCAATGATTAGTGATTAGTTAGTTTCATCGATAACTTTTTCCTCTGTTTTTGTATATAATAATATTTGTATAATATAATATAGTGTTTAGTTTTTTTTTATTTGATCCATGGATTTAACGTATATTTCACTAAAATGTTATATCTTAGAAATTTGAGCTCTTAGGCAAAAATTAATGCCATATTTGAATTCAGGGCATCAAAATCATATGAAATCATATTCAAATAACCCGGCACTAAAACAACTGATGGCCTGTGTAATTCTTATTTTTTTTTAAGAGGTGGCTTGGTCGGAAACCAGGGTCGGTCCACAGTCTAATATCATTCTATCATTGTATTGCTCTTATATATTGTATCATTGTATTGATATCTTATATCATTGTATTGCTACGATAGTACGCTTCAAAACACCATTGATGTTTAAACTATTTCGAGTTAGCATCATATATTTTTCGGGTAATAAACATGTCGAGTTTCGAGCCGAATAAAGAGTATTAGCGGTATTGTTGTCTTGTTCAATCAAAAGAAAAACGCGAATGAAAGCCGTCGTGTACTTGCGGAAACTTACAGTGACAATGTCCTAACGCAAGACGCTTATGGCCATTGGTTTCGACGATTCGAAAGTGGTGATTTCGACTTGAAAGACAAAGAACGCCCGGGTCAACCCAAAAAAAATAAAGATGCCGAATTGCAATCATTATTGGAAGAAGCTGAAAAGCAAACTCTAGTCAGATGATATGAAAAACTCTAGAAGGCAGGACAATCGGTACCATATCAATTGAACGACAGGCAGATGAAAAGTGGAAAACGTTATGCGCAGTTTTGCTCTCTCGGCATGAAAGAAATACTTTTTGCATTGGATGATGACTGTAGACGAAAAACGGATATATTTCGAGAACCCAAAATACAGAAAATCAAGGGTTGATCAAGGATAACTATCAATATTGACCCAAGACCGAATCGCTTTGGGAAGAAGACAATGCTGTGCATTTGATGGGATCAGAAGGATGTTATGAAACATGAGCTTTTAAAACTAGGTAAAACAGTTATATCGTTCGCTACCGTCAATAAATGATCAATTTGAACCATATATTTATCGAAAAGCGACCAGAATGGGCTACAAGACACCGACAAGTGATTTTACAGCACGAGAACGCCCCATCACAGACCACAGACAGCGAAAGCGGTGAGAAACACCATTTCTGCACCTAATTGGGAACTCTTGCTCCACCCGTTATACTCACCAGACTTGGCCCTTCCTATTAACACTTATTTTTATCGATATCTCATGCACTTTCCATGAAACGCTTTAAGAATTACGGAGATGTCGAAAAATGGCTTGATAGTTTTTCTAGGAGGAAATCCACAAATTTCCAGAGAAATTTCAAAATGTGCAGCTAGTGATGACGTTTACTTTGAATAAATCATTTTATATTTTTTTTCCTAAATTAAACGTGTTTTTTATGAAACAAATAAGATTTATTAACCGCCACACCTGGTATATCGATCACGTGATTATAAGTTCGCTGTGATAAATATTTTGCAGAGATGTTCCGCTGCTAACGAAAAACACGACCACAAATAGAAATGTAAAAAATCTGCCCGAAATATTATATATATTTAGTTTGTTAAAAATCATTTGTTGTTTAATCCGTCGGTCAATCGCTACAACGTTAGAGAACCAATAATTTCTTTATTTAGGCACTCTTATTTTTTCTTTCAAGGAGTGACTTTTTTTTTTGAATAAGTGTTTAACAAGATTTTGACTGCTTTCTTAAATTTTTTTTTCGAAAGTTGAGCCATAAATATTTTGAAAATATCACTTTACAAATAACCATTGTATTACTAAAATACTTTGACGACTTTAATTTTGAAGACTTTAACAACCCCAAGGTAAGTAAGGCCAATGACCATTTCATACCAGATTCGATGATGATGGGAAAATCTCTAATAGATTTTCTTCTCGGATCGGAGATATTTTTCATAGGAGCAATTGGACATCTTGTTTTTTAATACACAGTGCCATTTTTACAACAAATACTTTTTTCATAATTAAACCAATTTTGTATTAATTTCTTTAAAATATTTTTTTGTCAAAATCATTCTGACGAAGCTACAATTTTGCCAAGTCATACTACATGTATGTACAAATACAGTTAAATATTATATATTAATAATTAGTAGGATCAAATAGACCGAACAGTCCTTTATTTAAACCTGGCCCGCAAGAGTAACCATATGTCGCAAGTTAGTCCGAATATACTAGTACCACTCCGACTACTAGGTGGCGTTACCATATAACGTCATGTGTGAAACACATATTTATTCCACAGTCTTGAGAGTATTAATCAATCAACCAACCAATCAACCCAGAAATACTATTTAGTCACATATCCAACTTCTACATTGTCTAGGCCATTTCCAAGTTTGGGTCGAGAGGACTCGTCAACCAGCAGGCGGCCGTAGTAAATAAACTTGGTAATGCTCACAAAGGTAAGTAGGAGGTCGGAGATACAAATTTTATTAAGGAACACACAAGGGTAGAGCTAGCTTGAGGGAGCAACAGTTTTGTACTATAGAAGTGTTGAATACAGTAATTTAAGTATTATCCTCTCGTTTTTTGTTACAATTCTCCGAAAACTTGTTCAAATCACGATTTTGGAACCGAGGAATAAATAAGAGATATATGGTTTCACCAAGATGGGGCCACTCCTCGTGTGTTTCATGGAAGCTATATATGTTCGAGAACATTTTCTAATTAAACATTTTTGTTCCTTTTGTGAGGTCATTTGCCAGCGGTTGGGTGTACATGATACTTAGAAATTGTTGTCTCATTGGACGCTGTCCAAAACAATTTAACACTGCATATATGGTATACGCTATCCGATGGGAAGTCGGCGAGAATATAGGTTGTTGACTTTGGGTAGGATCTCTCTACTCTGGTCGGGAGAGCATATATCGGTACACTGACGAGCCTGAACATCAAGAGGCGAAACATGTGCCTTCCAATTGCAGGGATATGTTGGGCTCATCCCCAGTCAGGCACCTAACAAAATGTTCATTTTGGCGGAGACGCAGATTGCTGTGTGTTCCACATGAGATTGTGAAACCCAGCGGTTAAGTGTACGTCACACTTAGTTATTGTTGTCTCATTGGACGCTGTTCAAAGAAATCTAACACTGCATTATATATATATATATATATATATATATATATATATATATATATATATATATATATATATATATATATATATATATATATATATACACACACACACATATGTCCAAAAGTTTGGAATATTCAAACATTTCACTTTATATTCAACTCAAGGTTTTCCTTTAGTTGTTTACGTAATCATCATTTTATTACAACTTTTACTGGTACCAAACAAAATTCGACAGCAAATGATCAATGTTTATGATGACCATAGATTTATTATTTTGAAATCAAAAAATGACTAAGTACCAATTGCCTTCAAAAGCAATTTAAAAATAAAAAAAAACTTTAAATAAAAGTATTAAGCAGCAGTTCCTGTATGTATACATATTCATAGGCGATGTGGCATGCTGTAGATTAAACCACCAATTTGGGCTTGTGGAATTAACTCCCATTCTTCATGAACAGCATATATTAGTTCTCGCACGGTAACAGGAGGATTCTTTCATTTATATGCATGTTTTCAAAATTTCCCGAGCATGTTTAATGACATTCATGTTAGGCGAATTTTCTGGTCACCCTACCTTGGTTATTCCCTCCTCTTCAAGACAATTTTGTATTGCTGCTGTTCGATGAGGAATAGCGTTGTCATCCATGGAAACAAATCCGTTGCTCACTTCGCATTGGAACACACGTACAGCAAAATTTAAAACTTTCTCGATGTACAGCACTACGTGACTCTTCTCTCCAGGACCACTACAGGTGTTCGTGTATTTCTCATAGTATCATCCCAAAACATCACGCTCGCCCCTTCAAATGGGATACGTGGTTGAGCTGTTTGTAGTCGGGCTTGTCGGGCTATTCCCGTCTCATCGGAGAATATCACGTTATTCCAGTTAGATCTATGATCCACCATTTCTCTTCGCATAGCTCATTGGCAACCGTGTTTTATTGAAGGGTTAGTTTGGAAACCCGTAAAGGTCGTCTGCTATGCAAATTTACCGCTTTCAATTTGCGTGTTATCGTTTGTCAAGAAACATTTACCCCTTTAAACCTAACAAGCTCCCTTGATATACCGCTTGTAGATTTCAGACGATTTCTTCCAGCTATTTGGGAAATACCTACAATTTTCGCGATATCACTTTGATTAAAGCCCTGTTGTAACAAAGTAATCAGTTTTGATCTGTTAAAATGATATATCATGTTTCTAGGTATTTTTAAATGGATTGATTGAAAATTGAAAAAAGAAACTGAAATAATGTATAAATACCAGCATCAACGGAAGGGGCAAAAGTCGAAAAACCTGTACTATCAACAAAACAATGATTTTGTTATTTTCATTTAAAAATGGTCTATAATAAATATTCATCACAATTTTTAGAGTATCATAGGCATAAGTATCATATTTGTAAATATTTAAAACTTTTGGACATATATATATATATATATATATATATATATATATATATATATATATATATATATATATATATATATATATATATATATATATATATAGGGGGAAGTCCCGTAAGCCCGGCCGGCTCCTAATGCCGAACAGGAATTGAATTGGTGAAAGAAAGCGCGCCAATTTGTTACTTGTGTCGCGGTTAGCTACTTTCTCCAAAGTGAAGTGCGGGGGTGACGCTCGCGAGTCAGTGCCAGTTCGTTCGTCGTGGAGATTAGTGCAAATTTTGAGGTTAGCAAAAATTTTGTTCGAAGTAATTTTTTGGGGTCTGTGAACAGTTATTAAAAGAAGGGATGATATTGATTATTGTTGATAATTATTGCTATGTAATTGATCTGTCATAATTCACAAGATTTTTTATGATTAATAACACACAGTGTGAATATTTTTTTTGCATGTACTTAAGGGTCTCTAAGGTCGGACACTCTAAAAGTCCCCTAATGGCGGACAGTTTTACAATTAGATGTTTATTGTTGTAGTAAGTAATTTCGTATTTTGTTTTTTAAATTCAATAGGGGTAAACCTAAACCAAGCTGTAAGAATATAGTTATGTAGAATATAGAATATGTAGAATATAGTATAGAATAGTGCGAAATATTAAAAAAAGCCATCGTTAAGGTAATGTGAAAAAAATTGTCTATAAGGAAATCATCTGAACTCTACAATGTGCCAAAAGGTACCCTATTCGACTATATTAAAAAATTAAAACGAGGAGAAGAAACCGGAGGAACGAGGAACAATGCCATTCAAAAAAGGCCGATTTGACTTAACTTTTACCCAGGAGTACAAAGAAGCTTTAATTGCGCACGTGCTGGATGTGTCAAATAGGTGCATGCCTTTGACTAGAAAAGAATGTCTAAAATTGGCATTCGATCTCGCTGAAAAATTAAAACTGAACCATCGATTTAACAGAGCAAAAGAATCTGCTGGTAAGCATTTTTATTATGACTTTATCAAACGCCATCCTGAAATCACCTTAAGAAGGCCGGAGTCAACGAGTCGGATGAGAGCAGTTGGTTTTAATAGGCCACAAGTTGACCGTTTCTTAAATAATTTGAAACATATTTGAGAAAAATATCGTTTCTGCCCATCAGACATCGATAACTGTGATGAGACGGGAGTCAGCACTGTCCAAAAGCAGGCTAAAATAATGACACTCAAAAGTAATCGCTTAAAGTTGGCAAGTTGACCTCTGCAGAGTGAGGTAAGAATATTACAGTTATGTTCTGTATGAGTACTGCAGGAGATTTTATCCCACCATTATTTATTTTTTTGAGGCAGAGAGTTAATGAAAGGTTAATGATTGGTGCGCCAGCTAAAAATGCATGTTAAGCACTTCACTCCACACAACCCACAAACGGCAGCCCTTAGACAGGGTTTTTATGAAACCATTCAAAGATGCATATTTTGAGGCCTGTGGATTATGGATGAGTGCTAACTCCGATGCAATAAAAACAGAATATGACATTGCTGCATTAGTGACACAAGCTTTCAATCGCGTTGCACGTTTGGATATGGCAAAGTCTAGATTTCAATGCACTGGAATTCTGCCTTTGAATCCATTTTTACACAGATTTGTATTTCCTGCCATCAGCAGTAACCGACGTACCCATGCAGTCAGATGTTGAAGTGAATATTTGCAATACCACCAATACGGACATAACCATTCAACAAGCAAAACCATTATTACGGTAATTCATCAGCTGTTGCCAGTCCCAAATGCTACAGCAAAGCGAGCCGTGAGTCGACGACGAAAAGCTGAGAAAAATGAGGTTTTGACATTCTCTCCCTATAAAAATACGCTCTCTCAAAATAAAGCAGCAAAAACAGAACCTGACGTGGTCAAAATACAACATTTTAAAAGCAAGAAAACTAACGACCGGAAAAAAATTAAAAAGACGAAAAAACCGACTGCAACAGTCAAGACAACAACGATTCCGTCATCAAAATCAATGACCGAAAATCTAACAACTTGTTTAATTTGCCAAGAATATAACGATGGAGATTGGATGCACTACCAAGCTTATAATCAGTGATCACATGAAGCGTGTGCTGATGTTCAAAAAGGCTCAAATAGCAATATCTGTGATTTTTGCCGACTATACGATTTAATTTTTTAAATTTCTTAGAAAACATTTCTAGTTCTGACCAAAGTTCATTAAGATTAAGTTTAATTTGCTTTATTAATGGTTTATTAGTTCTATTGGAATAACATTTTTACGAATTTCTTGTTAAACATTTTTTTTCAGTTCAAATAATAAAGGAAAAGTCGACTGTCCGATATTAGGGAACCTTTTTTCAAGTGTTATCTTAACTATATAAGTTGTTACTTGGTAACTACTACACCTAAAGTAATATTTGAGACTGATTACATATCTATGCTGGTTAAGTATATAATAGAGAGTTATTTTAAAATAAATAAGCAAGTTAAACTATCACAGGTTTTTTGTTTTTGTTAAGATTCCTTAAGTGTCCGGTACTCGGGGACTTTCCAGTATATGTAGCATTCGTCTAAAACAATGAAACCATTCAACTAAATTAGGGTATTTACGAAACATTAGTAATTTCAATTATTCAGATTTATATTACATTGTTTCAAAAACACAATCCATCGTACATTATAGGTTGTAATTGCTACTGCCTATTTCAATAGGTGTAAAATTATTTATTTTGTGTTTGTTTTCATATAGCTTGAAAACCAGAAATATTAACACGTTTTCTATTATGTATGGTCAAGTTTAACCAGAATTAATGGAATAAATATGTTATTAATTATTTTTCCATGAAGGTCAAACCAAATTAAACCAAAATATCTTAAAAAGAATATATGCAATATAAAGCGTTTAAAGATTTTTACTTTTATTTTAATCTTATACCTACCTACATTCTAGTGCAAGAGTTTTTATTTAAACTGATTTTCCTGTCATATATTTCTTTCCCCACTCTTTCTTGTTCTCCATTATCTGCTTAATACCGTCCCTCTCTGTACCTCTACTTTTTCCAATACACCTTTTTCTACGCCTTTCTCTATAATTTTTCCCGTTTGCTTTGTTTTAAACACTGCCTTCGTGAAACTTACCTAGTATTGTCTTTCAATTAATTTTTCAGTTATTGAGTATACTTGTTAGTTCTGTCTAGAACTTACATTTTATTTCTAATTCTGTCTGTTCCTGTTTTATTCTAGATATTATGTAAGAATACCATTTTCATTATACGAATTCTTGTCTTGCGTTCTTGGGCCAATTAAGTACTTCTAGGTTAGTTAGTACTTCCGGTTTTATGTTCTTTGGTATTTCTCTGAAATGAAATGTGTTGCTCATCAGATTGAAAATTTTTTCTGCTTTTCCCATTTTCTCATTCATTTCTTTTTCAATTTTACATCACTTTCATTCATTATCGAACCTAAATGCTGATGATATTTAATCTATTGTATTTCTTTGGCTTTCTATTTTGTCTTATGTATTTTCTGAGTCTATTTTTTTTATTTTCCAATATTTCAACTTTAAGGTTTTCATCTCCTTTCGTCTAACATTATTGAAAATATTAAAGGGCTCAAACACATTCTTTTTCACTCCTATTTTCGTTATATATTTGGTTCTCTATTGTTTATTCTTGTTTCGTTTGCCATATCTTTATTCATAATATTTATTATTTCTATCTTCTGTCTGTCTGTTGTTCGTTTTTCTAGTTCTTTCTAAATATATTCTCTTCTTTTCTGGCCAAATGGCATTAATAAATGTCATATATAATGGTCCAGCAATTGCTAAACGAATTATATTCATATACTTGCATTGATATTACATGTTAAATAAGTAGATGGTCAACCAAAAACAACAATAAAGTAGTGTAGTCTATTCAAAGTACTAGTAAATTAATAAAACCTCATAGGGCTAAACTGTCTAGCTGCTAAAATTTATTTGAGAAAGGAATTTAAACTTTGAAAAAGTGGAGGATACTAAAGGATATTAAAGTAATAATGATAGATAATGGATATAAGTAATCTGTGAAAAAAATGTGCCAAAAAACTAAAACGGTTCGCGTGCGCGCCCTCTAAATCAGCCGGGTTTCTTCTTTAAAAGAACCCCACCACATTTCTGGTTAAGGTTTCAGTAACCAGGACACTTTAACTATCATCTTGTCTTCCTTCGTGTTTCCGCAAATTGACCGCCACCGGAGTGGATTAAGTGCTTTGCAGCATTCCCTCTCTGCTGGCTAAGTACCAAAGGGGGTGGTATTAAGTACTAGAGAGGGTGTTCCTTAAGAAGGAAAGTTAATAGTTAAAATAGTTATAAATATATTTCAGAGAAATACAACGGAATATAAAAATATATAATTTGTTGGATATTTCTATGAAATATACTTACAAGAATCTCGACATAAAGGATTGACATTTTAAGCAATTAAATGATAACAAAGGGTAATTTTTAGTGTATTTCAACTACTGATAGTGGTCGCTATCAAATCATCATGGCAGTCATCATGTCACATAAAATGTCTGGCAAATCATCAGGAGACGTTTAACATCAGAACAACGCTTGCAAATTGTCGAATTTTATTACTAAAATCAGTGGTCTGTGCGCTAAACTTATAGAGTTTTTTTATTGTGCATATAATCGTCCAATCGAGGTATGTATTATCGACAATTCTGAACGCATTTCAGGATACTCGATATTGAAATAAAAACAAGACAAAAAACTGCGCGTTTCGATATCGCCACTGTTGCTAGCAGTGTTGATGGAGATCCAAATGTATCAATTCGTCGTCATTCGCAGGGAGTTGGGTTTTGTTATTCGAGAACGAGGAAAATTTTTTGTCAAGGCCTTAGTTTAGTGCCTTACAAGATCCATCTTGTCAAAGAACTCTAGTCGCAAGATCATCGTTTACGTCGAATCGGCGCAAAATCAACTGCAACTTGACCTTTAATTTAACCCCATTTTGTTCAGTTTCACGAAGTTCATTTTTGGGTAAATGTTTACGCTAATAATCAAAATTGCCGCATTTGAAGTGAAAATATTCCGCAAATGATCCAATAATTAATGTGTATCCAAAAAAATGTACATGTTGCAGTAATTAGCTTATCATTTTCGAATTTAGGACTACAGTATATTTCATATATACCTATTTTCATCAATGTTACCTCAAAAAGTTTATATTTGTTGACCTGTGTAATAGTATATATAATTAACCAACACAAGCCAGGAAATCCAGCAAATTGATAAAGTTGCGGAATAACATTAATGCGGAATAATTTAATAATTAATAATTATTAAATTGTGACCGAACATTTTAACTATGTGAAAGAAACCACTTCAATTTTATTTTAGATCACTTTGTTTATTTATAAAGTGATTTTTTTATTGTGAAGTGAATTATATTGTGTTTAGTGTATATTTATAAAGTGATATAAAGCAAAGTTCAAGTGCTTTCTTTTATATACTTGAGATTGAAGAAGCAAGCATACAAGCAAGTTATGGAAGACTGATAATACTTTCAGCTCTTTATTAATCTTTAAAAAATTATATAAGAAGAGCACTGTACCCTAAATAGAGCACTTCAAAATGTTCGGTCCTCGCTTTATAGCAGCAGGTGACTATAACACTAAGCACCATAAATGAGTTCTAAAATCATAATATCACATGGCTTCAACTACTAAAGAGCATCCAATATCATTACTTATTCCTTGTATCCACATGTCAGTCTATCTAAACTCCTACTGATGAGAGCAAAAACCTGTTTACTTTTGTGTTATTAGGACCATTTCAAATAATTACGCTATATTACATCATTTAATCTATGATCCGATCACTGTCCTTTCGTTATTGATCTTATTGCATTGTAATGAATTTTGATTCAAATTTTGGAATTCTTTAAATTTACCGCCTTAATACATAATCTGCACATATGTTGTTCATCATTTAATTATTATCATTCAGTAATAAGCAGAGAATTTTTGCCCGAACTCTTAGGTTAGGAAGGGGGCAAGGGTTATTGCGATTCGTCCTCGAGAAAAATGAATGAATTCTAACTTTAGCTTTATAGATGTGTTTAGTTTGTCAAGTTACTTTCTTGCCATACAACATAAAAAAGTTAAATTATCCAATATATCCATAAAAAATGATTGAAATTAATTGATAATATAATTAACTTGTTAGCGATATAGATATTTTAAAAAATTGAAGTAAAGGCGCACGCCATTGCATGAAACAATTTATTCACTTCTCTTCTATAGTAAGTCCGCTCTTTATTCAGTAGGCATCATGGGCAGTGACACCTGAATCATCTTACAAAAATTGCAATTGAGAGATGGCAGATTACCTGAGCTTCTGATGATAAAATTAAACTAAATAATTGGTAGTCCGAAAAGTATATGAGGTTTACTATTTATGTATCCCAAATTTGCAATAATGGTGTTGCTAGGCGCCATCTGACGTAAAGTTTGACTGTGTACGTACTCAGATCGTTTTGTCATACGGACGATATTGTGTTGTTTAGTGACTTAAAAATTTCCGCCACAATCCTCAAAATCTAATTTAAAATTTAGCTAAGGAATCATGAGCCACAATGTAATCTCAGTGTAAGGTTCAGTTTCTTTATGGATAATGCTGTTGTCTTTATGAAGCCGCTGAATGATGAGGTAACATAATATTCGAAGTAGCAAGTAAGTTACTTAAATAAATATAGAATTTTAAATGATGGGTATAGGCATTAACTGGGTTTGACAAATATTTCTTAAACTTTTGTGAAAACCTTTTTACTTATGTGATAATTTATTTGACACAAATAGAAAAACAAAATAAAACTTACCTTACTTAATATAACGATATGAGCAGAAACATGGCCCGATCTATAACAATTCCTGCTGAAACAGAATTGCCATTTACTTTACTAGAATAGGAATTATTATATTATTGTGGTTTAGGTGGTAACTAACAAACAATGGAACTCTTATCAAAAACTACCGATTGTAATACTACGTCGGTCTTAACCAGTTCTCGTCAACGCTGATTGAAGCAAAGAAGTTTTGTATAAGAGTTCTTTATGAAACTGAATACGAGGTGGTTTTGATAAGATAATATCGAAATATTATCGTATAGTTAGAAATTATACACAATACAAGGTTATTTAGAAAGAAGTCATAATCGTATTATTAGGCTCAGTGGAATGTAAAGTATTATTCCTATTTAATTGCAACAATTTATTTTTCTAATATATATATATATATATATATATATATATATATATATATATATATATATATATATATATATATATATATAGTCCGTATATCCGTATATTTAACGTTGTTGTTAAAATATTAACGTATTTAACGTTATACGGAATATATACGGACTATGAAAACAGAGGCCCGATTCAAGAACTGTTAATCGAACTTGACAACATACATTGGGATATTATTGGGATCTGTGAAACACGAAGAAAGGGTGAAGAGTTAATCAAACTGGAACCAACTGGACACGTACTCTACACTCGAGGTACGGAAAATGGCCGATGTGGCGGAATTGGATTCCTCATCAATCGAAAGCTGAAGGACAGTGTGGTAAAATTTGAAAGTACATCCGACCGATTAGCCCAATGCGTCATTCAGCTGAATAAAAAGTTTAGGCCTCAAATCGTCCAAGCTTATGCACCAACTATAAGCCATAAAGATGAGGAAATTGAGGAATTTTATGATGATGTGGCCCAGCTTTTATACAAGGAGAAATGTAGGTACAAAATCCTGATGGGTGATTTTAATGCCAGAATTGGAACAACAAGAACAGACGAAAATGCAACTGGCCCATATGGAACTGGTGAGCGAGACAATAGAGGTGACAGATTAGTTGATTTTGCTGAAGGACAAGAACTATATATTATGAATTCATTCTATAAGAAAAATATCAGCAGAAAATGGACATGGAAAAGTCCATCTGGGCTCACAAGCGAAATTGACTACATCATGAACAACGATAAAACAATATTTACCAATTGTACTGTCCTTAACAATTTTAATGTTGGAAGTGACCACCGAATGGTACGAGCAAGGGTTCGGATTGACTGTCGAAAAGAGCGCGAAAGAATGGTAAGATCAAAGAAGGGCAAGGTGGATTCTGGAAAACTGCTGGAGAGAGGAAGCGATTTTGAGATTGCTTTGTCAAACCGGTTTGCTGCGTTACAAGATCCAGAGGACGTGGAAATATCAGTTCAATATGAAGAAATCGCCAACAATGTACTTCAAACGGCTGCTTCAATAGCCCCAGAGGAAAAATGTCTCAAACAAACAAAAATCTCCAGTGAGACCATTGATTTAATGAAGAAACGACGAGCAATGAGAAATGCAGGTAGTCCTTTTGGCAGGGTCGAGTACACTGAGCTCTGCAAAACTATAAGAAAACGTATCAGAGGGGACACGCGCCGATTCAATATGCAGCTAGTGCAAAAAACCCTGGAAGAAAACAAAGGAATTAACAAAGCTAAACAGAAGCTGAGAAACAAAAGAACGCAAATATATGCTTTAAAGCGTGAGGATGGCACAGTGTGCAGGACGCGTACCCAAATGTTAGAGATTGTCAGAAGGTTTTATTCCCTGTTATATGAAGATCAGAGCCAGTCAGGGACAGCAATACCCACGGAAGAACAATATATAATGCCAGATATCCTAGTGGAGGAAGTAACAAATGCTATAGAATTGATGAAGAACGGCAAGGCTCCAGGAAAGGATAGTGTAACTGTCGAAATGCTAAAAGCTGGTGGTCGGACGTTACATAAAACACTGGCAAAATTATACTCAAAATGCCTCAAAGAACAAAAAGTACCGGACTTATGGAAAAATGCAGAAGTGATCCTTTTACATAAAAAAGGAGCACAGGAAGATTTAAAGAACTACCGTCCAATAAGCCTCCTATCAGTGATGTACAAAGTTTTCACTAAGATAATTTCTAAAAGAATATTAAAAAAACTGAATGACGCACAACCAAGAGAACAAGCAGGATTCAGAAGTGGATTCAGTACAATGGATCACATCCAGGTTGTACAGCAGGTCATAGAAAGGCACAACGAATACACCATGCCACTGTGCTTGGCTTTTATCGACTACGAAAAAGCATTTGATTCCATCTCAAAGCATGCGATAATGGATGCACTGCTTAGCCAAGGTGTAGAGAGAGCCTATGTAAACCTATTAGAATCGATATATGATGGAGCTACAGCCACAATTCACCTTGATGATCTTGAAGTGGGAATTAATATAGAACGAGGTGTACGGCAGGGTGACGCAATATCGCCTATTCTTTTCTCGGCTGGCCTTGAAGAAGTATTCCGTAAACTGGATTGGGAACAGGATGGGGTAAAGATCAATGGTGCAAACTTAAACCATCTTAGATTTGCAGATGATATTATTCTCATTTCACAAGACCCAGAGGAGCTGCAAAGACGCATACAAAAACTGCAAAGGGCTGGCGAACCATTTGGCTTGAAAATAAACCTGAAAAAGAGTCAGGTTATGTTCAATAACTTCGCTCAGAACAGAAGAATTTCAGTTTTAGGAAGGGATTTAGAGATTGTGGACAGCTTTGTATATCTTGGGCAGAGGATTTCCATGGAGGGGAATACCGCCCGGGAGGTGGAACGGCGTGTTAAATGTGGCTGGCAGATATTTGGTAGGCTCAACATAGTGTTTAAGAGCAGACTCCCACTTTGCCTGAAAAGAAAAGTATTCGATCAGTGCGTTCTACCCGTTATGACATACGGAAGTGAAACCTGGACACTCACATCGCAATCAATTCAAAAACTTCGGGTGGCACAGAGGGGAATGGAAAGATGTATGCTTGGCATTACAAGACGAGACAGAAAGTCCTGCGCATGGATCAGGGAACAAACAAAAGTCTGTGACATCATTGGAAGAGTAAAACAGTTGAAATGGAGATGGGCAGGCCATATAGCGAGGCGATGGGGCGACAGATGGACCAAGGCAATCCTGGAGTGGATACCGCTTGATTGCAAACGTCCGCGAAGAAGACCGAAAGCACGATGGATTGATAACATCGTTAAGTATATTGGACCCGAGTGGCAGAGGAAAGCCCAGGACCGTGAAGGTTGGAAGCATGCTGAAGAGGCCTTCATCCTGCAGTGGATCGATACGGGCTGATGATGATGATGATGATGATGATATATATATATATATATATATATATATATATATATATATATATATATATATATATATATATATATATATATATATATATATATATATATATATATATGAACAAATACTAAACTGTCCTGAGCCCGTATACAAATTACCAATACTAAACCCTAAACAAATAAACCCAGATTCATTACCACCGAATGAAGATGAAATAATTAGGCAAATCAAGCTACTTAAAAATAACAAAGCTTCTGGTGAAGATGGAATCACTGCTGAACTTCTGAAAACCGCTGGTCCAGGTACAATCAAGGAAATAACCAAAATTCTACAAGAAGTTTGGCGAACCGAACGGATTCCGGAAGATTGGAAAGATGCTCTAATCCATCCACTACACAAGAAAGGAGATAGAACGGATTTAAACAACTATAAAGGGATATCTCTGCTCCCAGTTTGTTATAAGATTCTATCTCAATGTGTACTAGACAGAACACAGGGACAGTTAGAACCTAAAATTGGTGAATATCAAGCAGGTTTTTGACCGGGCAGATCCTGTCCTGAACAGATCCTGAATCTAAGTTGATCCTAAGGCATCAAAAACTGTACAATAAAAATCTCGTCTGTACATTTGTGGATTTCAAAAAGCATATGATTCTATTCTATTCTATTCTATAACAAGGACTAGATCTGAAAACGCGGCAATTATTAAAGCAACATTAATTAACACAAGGTCAAAAGTTAAATTCATGGGTGACATCTTAGAGCCGTATTTATTCACGGGTGACATCTTAGAGCTGTATTTATCTCGCACTAATCTCATTCTGACTTGGCCGCTCCGACTTTTTTCTTTTTCCAAGCATGGCTAAATGGCTAGGTGAAATGAAATCCACATCATATAAAGATATCATCAAATCCACCGAGGATTATTTTGCAATATATTTTGGAATGCATACAAAAGCTGGCAAATCGTCATATGATATCAAAAATATTTTAGTGAAAAAGTATGTTACTTTTCACTCTACCATACCTTGTTAATAAATACAGGGTGAACAATATAAATATATATGGGATATAGTCGTATATAATCGTCACTAACAAGTTTGAAATTGAAATTTTTGTTATTATTAAATAAAATATATTGATAATACAGGTCAACAAATTTCAGTTTTTTTGAGGTAACATTGATGAAAATAGATGTGTATAAAGTATTCTGTACTCCTAAATCAGAAAATGATAAGCTAATTACTGTAGTTTTTTATTGTTACTGGGTATCGGTGATGGTGAAAGAAAATGGAGACGACATATGTTTACAATTTAATATTTATTTAATATAAACATGTAAAACGTGTTAAATTCAATCGAAGATATTACTGAGGATTATGTGAATAAAATATATTATATGATATGTCCTACAGCGACAAAAACTTTCATTTTTTCCTCTTGTGTTCTGTAGCATCATCTCTTCTTAAAAACCAGCAGTAGCCACCCAACATAGATGGGTTCCAGCATTCCTGGTATCTTGTTTCCAGCTTTCTGATGTCCTGGTGAAACCTCTCTCCTTGTTCGTCGCTTATTACATCCAAATTTTCCGAAAAAAAAACATTTTAAGAACATTTAAGACACCTTAGTATTTCATGGCTTTCAAGGGTTCATCTATGAGGTTTTTATAGTTTTCATCTTTCTTACCTAGAAATCATTTCACTACACTCACAAAACACTAGGGTAGAACCAATTCCTTTTATTTATTTTTTTTTTGAAAACGAAAATTACCTAGAAGATTTCTTATTTGAGGTTCAATAAATATGCATTCTTTTAGTTGTGCATCTCGTAATTGAGGAAATATTTCTTTTAGGTACTTGACAAAGTTTTCATTAGTCCAAGCTTAATATGGAGAGGCGGAAGAAGCACCTTTAACATATTTATTATGGGTTAACATATTTTATGTTTAAACTACCAGGTTTAAAAGATATTCTATGACGCCAATCTTTCTTACTGTAGTGTTATTTTGTTACCCTACTGTCCCATAGACACAAAAAACAGCCATCTCCCATGGTGGTGAATAATTGCAGGATTTGGGTAAATGAAGATCTTCAGGCAATTCAGGAGTTACCTCTTCGTCATCAGAAAGTCTCTCTTTGCTGCGGTTTTTGGGTTGAACGAATGATGGAAAACGTGATATCGTAAATGGTGAACCAAATATGCTAACAGAATATCTTTGGTCTTAACTGATCAATGCACAAACAATGTTTTCGTTCAACAAGATGGTGCAACTTGTCACACATCTTGACAGAAAATCGATTTATTGCAAGAAAAGTTTCCGAAATGTTATGAAAACATACCATTTCACAAAATGTTATGTTTTGTGGGGTTATGTTAAATCTCTTTTTTACAGAAATAATCCCCGAACAATTTTTAATCTTAACGCAAACATTCAGGCCATCATTGAAAATATATCACGCCATATCTGTGAAAAAGGAATAACAAATTGGGGCTCCATAATGCATTTCACCAGACCAAGTTGGGGGGACATTTGATCGACATTATTTGTTCTCTAAGATAAAATAAACTTTAACGCATTATCAAATGTTGCCTAATTTTAAAATTCTAAGCATAATTTCATTAATTTAATTCTAATTATAAAGTTCTAAGCGTAAATTTATGTATATTATGACAAAAAAATTACACAGGTCGATATGATTTCTGTAACATTGACGGGAATGCTCATTTTGCAATTCTTTTAGGTAGTTATTAAAACACCTTTTTACAGAAAACCTCTAGCACGTCCCATTTTCAAGTACCTGCTTCTCATTTGCACTGGACAATGTAGGAATTACCACAACATCATAGAGGGATATTTCTACAGTATTCTAGGAAACCTTAAGGGCAGTTTTATTGTTTTCTATAGTTTAGCTTGTTTCTGTCTCGTTTTTAGTAAAGTTAAGTTAAATATATATCGGAGGAAGTCACAAAAGCCTATCTTTTATATTTTAAGTGCCAAATTGGAGATCAAGATAAAAGTTTGGCTCGTCATGTTTGCTGAGTGAGTTGTCATGCAAATTTAGTACATTTAGAGCATGTATCGCAAGAAAATGTATATGCCCTTTAGTGTTCCTATGGTGTGGAGATAACCTACTAACCATGTAAGTGATTGCTACTTTTGTATCACTAAAATAGAAGGGATATCAAAAAGGCAAAACACAAAAAAATATTCGATATCCAAATTTGTCTTCTGCACTTAGGACAGATTCTAATAGCCAAAAACTACCGGTACTTATTGCGCCTTTAAACGTGGATAACATGTTTCCCGGTGATTGTAATTCTTCATTAGGATCTAATCCACAAGTTCCTGAGAACACCAGTTGTGATACAACATTTTTAATAAATTCCAGTGAACCTCTCTTAATAACTCACAATTAATTTAATGATTTGGTACGTGACATGGGATCGTTAAAACAAATATTGTAACTTCTTGATTCCAGACTTCAACAATGAAACCTGTTAGATAAAAATGAAAGTGATTTACTTTACTGAAAACGAAATGTAACATTTTCAAGTTTTTATAAAATGGAAGAACCTATGTGTCTGTTGTGATATTGATGGTTTAATGAAAGAACTGATGCACAAAACAAACCACAAGATCAATGCACAAACAATGTTTTCGTTCAACAAGATGGTGCAACTTGTCACACATCTCGCCAGAAAATCGATTTATTGCAAGAAAAGTTTCCGAAATATTATGAAAACATACCATTTAACGAAATGTTGTTTTGTGGGGTTATGTTAAATCTCTTTTTTTACAGGAATAATCCCCAAACAATTTTTAATTTTAATCAATTATTAAGATTGGACTAATATGATTGGAGCCTTGGAAAAAGCTTGGAAAAAAACTTAGCCATGGACAAAGAAGATAATGGTATCAAGAACGTAAAAGAAATATTTTCTCAATTAAGTGATGCAAATCTAAAAGAAGGCATTTTTAGTGGACCTCAAATAATGAAGCTTCTAGGTGATTTTCGTTTTCATAAAAAATTAAATGAACAGGAATTGGCAGCTTGGAAGTGTTTTGTAAGTGTATTGAAAGGATTTCTGGGCAAAAAGATAGACGAAAACTATAAAAATCTCGTAGATGAACCCTTGAAAGTCTATGAAATACTGGGGTGTCCCATATCCTTAAACTTTTTTTTCGGGAAAATTTGGGTGCAGTAAGCGACGAATAAAGAGAGGTTTCATCAGGACATCAGAACTATGGAAGCAAGATACCAGGGACACTGGAACCTATCTATATTGGGTGACTAGTGCTGGTTTACAAAAAGAGATTGGTATATCTCCTTCATTCAAGCAATTAAGAATGATTTTAAGATATTTTATAACTTGTTGCCCTCCTTCTCTAATCAATTCAGGTATTATCTTATACTTTCCTGGGGCTTTGTTTCCCTTCATTTGTCTTAGTACTTCGAATATTTCGCATTCGCTTATGTCTGGCATTTCTTGTGAGTTTACATATGTTATTTTTTGGTCTAGTACCTTCTGAGATAGTTCCTTTGGCACCTTTTTCGTTTCATAGAGTTTACCATAAAACTGTTCTACTACCTTGATCATGGCTGACTATTGTTTCGCTATCGTCCCTTACTCTTGAAGTTGAATTTTTTCTTTTCTTTCGGCTGCATTAAGGTTTTTAGGTTTTTGTTTTTTTCTATGATCTTCTCGGTTCTTGTATCTTGACGTTTTTTCGGGTCTTCCTTTATCTGTTTTCGAAGTGCTTTATTCAATTCTCTATACTCTACGGTATCTCGGTTGTTTTCGTTTAAGAGTGTTCTTCTTTTCTTAAACATATCCATGGCCTTGTCACTGAGTTTTTTCTTTGTTGAGTTGTTTTTTTGGTTATTGCCAGCTATGATTTCCTTGAGTACAATATTTGTTATATGTGTATTAAGTTCGTCTAAGTTATAATTTGTTATAACAATGCTCAGTCTAACGTTACCCAATATCATCATAGAAACTTCCAAGTTGTTGTTAATATTTTTCTCTATTGTCTTGCTAGTTTGCCTGCGTCAATTAGTGGTTGGATACTTGTATTTTCTATTTGTTGGAATTTTTCCTTTTTGATGTTTATATTTAGTTTGGCTCTTACCAAACTGTGCTGAAGTTATCACTACCACCATTGAACACTGTCAAATCTCTGTGACTATTGATCTCGCAGAAGATAGAATGCAGCAGATATCGTTCTTGGTTCTTCCATCCGGTGCCATCCATGTCCACTAGCGTTTTGACCCCTTCATAAAAAACGTATTCATAGCACACCACTTTTGTTCCTCCAGGTATCTCATTAATAGTTCTCCTCTTTCATTGCGGATCGCAATTCCGAATTCTCCTCTCTTATCAGTCAGTATCAGTATCTTCAGTTGTTTCCCTTTTTTCGCGCAACCTTGCATTAAAATGTCCAAGCATAATTATATAGGTACTTCGCTTTCACATAATGACTTCTGTTATTTGTTCGTTTATATCCTCCACTTCTTGATCTTCATGGGTGGAAGTGGGTAAATATACTTGGATGAATTTTAATGTAGTGACCTGTGATATTCCATCATAATTGATATCAATCTTTCTGAAATGGCCTCATATCTCCTTATCTTACTGATGACCTTGTTAATGATTAAGCCAACTCTGTTTAAGTCTCATTGCCTCTTCCTTTATAAAATAGAACATGTCCTGAGGATAGTGTCAAGCAATCCTCTCCTCTTCTCATGCTCTCTGATCTTACCCTCAGTTAATACTTCTTCGGTGGCCATAGATTATATATTATAAGTGACGATGTCGAATATCGTTCATGGTTTACGTTTTGTCTTACGGCGGCCTGGTTTAACGCAGATAGTTTTTGCACCCTCTGCTCCTTGACTTGACCGATCGCTGCCTTGATCGGCCTTTAGAACTCATGAGGACTGAGGGCCTTTATTATTTTTTTCTTTCATGGGAGGTTATAGGCTAATAAGACACTATGCTTGCCAGTGCATCTTGGTGAGTAATCATTTTAGCCGCCTATTGTGGGTCAGATGCTGTTTATGGCCGCCCGCGTCGGATCAGATGCCGTTTGCCTATTTTTGGTCCGCCACGAGTATTTTATTTTCCCGGTAGCATTCATATCTGAAAGGCATTCTCCTATCCGCCACCTGGGTATACTAGCATCCCACATGGGACTAGCAATCCAGACGGGATTAGCAACCCCACGTGAGGTAGATAGATATATAATTTAAATATCCTAATTACTATATCTAATTTAAATATTCATGTTTCCTCCTTTTGCGTATTTTTCTTTGCAGAACTTCTTTAAGGAACTAATTCGGGTTGTGTACTTTTCGGACTAATCGCCAGCGTTCTCTATTGCTGGTTTCCTTGGTTGCAAGTAGGAGAGATGTGCCACTTAGATCTTTAGTTTGGTCTTTTCATCTTTTTGCAAATCTGCTGCGTAAGCTAGAATCCTACATCCGTTTTGTATCACCAGTCTTTCTAGGTTACTGCCATCCTTGCGATTAATGTGGCCCTGAATCGTAGTATTCCTTTAAAGACAATTTGAGATAGTCTAGTAAGTTCATTAATTTCTTGAATAATGGAGTTTGTTTGTCTGGTAATCGTCAGAATACGAAGGACTGCTCTTGAGGTCTTGATTTTGAACGGTCCACGTTTCACCGGGATATAACAATACTGGAAAATCCCTTCAGATCTTCTACACATTTCGCAATGTATTTCTTGCCTTTTATCATCTTCTTCTGATCTCATGAGTATACCGCCATCGTTAAAGCTCCAAGATACACGAATTGGCTTACTACCCTAAATTACCCTATTTGTCTGATGCTGGGCATATTGTTGTTTTGGTGGTCGATAGTCATTATTTTCGTTTTCTCCTCAATTTATAGTCCGCAAAGATGGCATTTTATATTTTTCTGATAATTAAGGTCAGTTCCTCGACCGATCTTCGCAAGAAGCGTAATGCTGTCGACATATATTAAGCTAGTTAATTTAATGCCGCTAATACTGACACCACTCGTCCAATCCTGGAATTTTCTTTGCATATATTCACCTTACATGTTGAATGGAAGTAGAGATAGATCCTTATCTGGTTTATTCATTGACGCAAAACTTATCGAATATTCGATCTCCTATTTTCACCATTGCTTTTTTTTCATATAGATGACAAATTTGATAATTTTCCATAATTTCTCCCATTTTATGCTGTCAAACGTCTTTCGATCATCAAGAAAATAGAAATATACGGGATGCTTGACTTCTCTGGCTTTTTCGATTATTTAATGAATGTTGAATATCCGTCCCCGTTTTCCTTCCTCTGAAATGAATACACCCTGCTCTGGGGAATCCGCCATGATAAATAGGAGTTTAAGCATTCGTTGATAATGTGAAAGAGGATTATACTTCCATGTGAAATGAGAGCGCTAAGGTGATAATTTTTATATTTTTCTCTAAACTCTTTTTTTGAGTAAATATATAAATGCTGAGATCGACTAATCTTCTGGCCACAATCAGGTGTCCCACACTTTCTGGCAGATGTTGTGAAACAAGTCTACCACTACTTTACCTATTGCTTTAATTACTTCTGCGATAACTCGTATGTGTATAACATTTTTAATTTCGCTTTTTAATATAAATTAGGTTTACGTATTTCCAATCGATGTGATGGGATTATATCTATCTTGGAAGAGTTTGCTATAATAGTATTTCCATTCAGTTAAAATGCCACGGATATCTATTATTTTTTCTGTTTCTGAATTCTGTATTATCCATGTACGTGGTGTATATTTTCTTGTTATTTTCATCACAACTTTATAGAGTTAGTCTTTGGTATTGTTAATCTTTGATTTGGTGTTTGGTGTTGGTATTAAAATATATAGTACGGATAAAATGCTGTTAAATGATATGCAAGAATTATAGACACAAAAATATCTAGAATAAAAGAGTAGAGGAAGGGAATTTGAGCTCCCAAGTGAAGTGTTTACTAGACTATATTGGAGTAAGTTATATAGGATGATTTTCTTATTGCTTCCAAACTTTAAATTCAAATAAAACAACAACCAAATTAGATGCTTTGAAACTATTTATTTTACGTGAAATGAAACGAATGAAATGAAATTTTACGTCTTTGAAAACAATTTCAGATAAATGTCAGCCTTCTTAGAAAGTACGTTCTATCAATCGGCCACTTTTTCAATCAATTGGGGTCTTATTTCCGCAATTGTTTGAGTTATATTGACTTCCAAGGCGTCAATAGTTTCTGGTTTATTGGCATAGACCAATTATTTAACATAACTCATAGGAAAAGAATCTAATGGCATTAAATCACATGACCCTGGTCACAAATTATTAGGTCCATTCTTCAAAATAATTTATTCACGGAATTGTTCCCTTAATAAATCAATTGTTTCGTCGGCTGTATGACATGTGGAGCCGTCCTGTTAGAACTAGATCTCCTCCAGATCAATACCATTGCAATTCGGAATTAAATAATCATTAATCATTGCTCTGTAATGATCCCCATTAACGAATTGATGCCAGTGCCACTTACAGTGGTGATATTTTCTTCGGGACGCACAGTTTCTTGCCTTGTTTTTGTAGTTATATCAAGTATCGTGCAATACGTTCGGAATTTGTCGATAACTTGGCGGTATCAGCATTAACCGTAACGCGCTTTCCAGCTTGATTTTTAAAGAAATACGGCCTTAATGATCCCACCGACCTATAATCCGCACCATACGGTGCTTTTTTCTGAATAGAACGGTAACTGTTAACTGTAGTTAACAATGGTAGCTGTTGTTAATAATCCTCTGTAAATTATTTTTACTCTAAAGCCGGCAATTTTGTTTATTAACGTAAACATTTAGCCAAAAATGAGCTTCGTCGCTAAACAAAATTTTGCTACGAAATTCTGAGTCACGTTGAAGCTGATTTTGAACCCATTCACCGAACGTACGGCACTGGATGGTCTTGCGGCTTGAGTTCTTAGATAGCTGGATCTTATATGACACTAAACCAAGATCTTTACGCAAAATTGCCCACGTAGGCGAATAACAAAGCCCAACTTCCTGCGAACGTCTACGAATTGATAAATTTGAATGTTCATCAAAACTACCAGCAACAGCGGCGATATTTTTTCGGATCGCACAGTTTTTGTCTTGTTTTTGTTTTAATATCGAGCAGCGTGAAATGCGATAATTCGGCGAATACATCGTTCGGTTGGGCCATTACTGCTCTATAAGTTTTGCACACAAAACACTAATTTTGATAATAAATTTCGATGATTTGCAAGCGTTGCTCTGATGTTAAACGTATCCTAACGATACTAGAGATGCGCGAACTCGCAGCACATGTTATCTTATATTTTAAATTGGCTCCCCGTAGAATGGTGAGCAACTATGGCAAATTTGAGGCTGACAAAATCTCAAACATCTTCTGACCAATTATAAATGAATTTGAAGTTGGGTTAGACCCGTACAGTCGATTAGGGTTAGGGGATTAGACATGGGCAACAGGCATTGTATTCCCAAAAAAAAAACACTTCGGAGAAGTAATATCGCCGATTAGAAATCTGTGTAAAACCTGCAATTGCCGATGCTGTGCCGATATGAGTGGCTGCAAGCAGAATAACTGCAACTACTTGTCCGACGTTATATTTAGGGTCACCTTGGATATCAGTAGGTGGATATATAGATTGATAAAGTTCTCAATCCTCTTCAATGGAGTTGTATACATTTTTTGGGAGATGAGTAAATGAGGCCTTTCTATAATTTATGAGCTGTCAGATCTTTATCTTAAATTTGCTTCTGAATCAAAAGCCCTCTGTTATATGTGTGCGATGAACTCCACGGAGGGTTTGTGCTTCTTCCCAGAAACATGATCATCTAGGTGGACAGAGATAGCAACAGATTCAAGATTATTATGTAAAGTAAAGTGTTTGGATTAGAGGCGCATCGGCAACTAGGCTATTTGCGATTGGACCTACAGCTTAACGTGGGTTCCGAACCACGGTCATCAGCTTCCGACAAACCCAGGCCAGCACCCCCGTCGGGCTATAAACCCTTGGTTATGTGCCTACCCATAAGTCTATCAGGAAACCTACCGACTGGCGCGTGACCAACGTAGAACACTTCTCAGAAGGCATCCGGCCTTACCCAGCCTTTAACTAGCGTGACTGAGGGGTAATTCGTAGTCGGATTTTACATTCTTGCCTAGAAACAATCACAAACATTTAGGAAAGATAAACGGACAGAAGACAGAAAAATAACCATCCGAGCGCTGGAATCGAACCAGCTACCACTTCAGCGCGGATTAGACAAAGCAGACGCTCTTACCGCCGCACCAACGCGACCGGCGATTATTATGTCATGTCTAAGTTATTGTGAGACAAAATGGCAACTTCGCCAGAGTCTCGATTGACATCTGTTCTGTCTTTACGAATGAGTAAAACATTTCTCATTGTATAGCTGAATCATTTGTTTGAACTTGATCTCCTTAATGTATCGCTTATGGGAGTATACAAGGCTTCGTTGAAGGATGAAGTGACAATACTATTTCTTCCAGATTTTCTTTGGGATAAGGGTTTGGAAAAGGGGTTTGGCAAGGGATTGAGGATAGGGCTTGGATAGAGAGAGTGGGAGATCGAAGGAGGGTATGGAAGAAAACTTGGAGGAGATTGTATGGGAAAAGAGGAGAAAATAGGGGTCACATAGGGGAAAATAGGGGAATTGTTCCTGGTTTTCTATCTTTAATTAATTAAATTTTGTTTTTTCGACAAAGGCTGAAACTTTTTCAGAAATTTGTATTCTTTCTTTGTATTTGGTTTTACTCCTTATATATAGGACATCTCTATCTAAGCGAATGATCACCGTTACAATTTGAACAATTAGTTGAGTTGAACAGGAGACGAGACGTAAAGAAGAAAAAGTACAGTTCGTTCAAACATGACCAAACCTCTGGCACTCTAAACTTCTCAGAATGTTATTCGACCCTTTTTGGTATTTAATTTTTATTATCGCTTCCACGCCTATATTTTTTAACTTTTCGAAGATCTCTGCTTCATCACACTTTAGGAGGATAGCACTAGAGATTACTTTCTTGGAATGAGTTAATACTTTGTGAGGGTTAACTGTTACATCACACGTGTAAATTTTCTTCAATTCAATGATTTCTTAGTTTACTTGGAGTTAGAAATTTTTGTAAGTAACGGGGTTCTTTTAGCCTTTTAAAATACTCCACCTCACCAATGCATCCAAAGATGATCTTATAGATAACAAAAGGTGAGACTTTCTTTAATGTTGATATTATTTGTTTCTATGGGAGACGCTGCTCGGAGTCTTTTGAACCCTGTTAAAATGGGACGATTTGTTTGATTTATAGTGGCCACAGTGTTCTTATGAGTAAGGTAGATAACAGTTAACTGCTATTATTTTGTACTGCAGCAACTTTAATTAAGAGGTGCTTTGGAGGCACTGTTAATGACAGCTGACATCCTCAGTTGCCAATCAGCCTTTACCGCGGATCGCTCAACAGTTTGGCTTAAGAGAAAAACTGAGAGGTAAACATACTTAAAAGGGTGCACCCGAGAGTGACTAGAGTAAATTGGATTCATTAATTCCCGTATCAAGCTGAAGGATGACTCTTACTAGACATTTGAATCTAAACCTTTAGACGAAGTCAAAATTCATCAAGATCTAAACCTGATATTAATTTATGATAGTCATGATATCAAAGTCAGGATAATTTACAGGAATTGTTGGTTTTGAGCTTTTACGAAAAAGCGAAACGATAAATGAATTTCCAATATAGTTCCATCATTATACTAAAAAGCGAAAATGTAAAAAGTTTTACGTAAAAATATGATATAATTTCTATTCCTCCAGAAGCATATAATTTGTATAGAAGTTTTTCAAACAAATTAAACATTTGATGCAGCTCCTCATTTTGTAAGATATGTTTATGACTAAGGTGTTTTTACTAAACAGATAGGCATAAGAGGATTACTGGAATGATAAAGGTACGGAATCTTCATCACAAAAAAAAACTTAAAACTACTGGAAGGGTATGTCATTTTCTAAAATTGTATGAAAAGACAACAAAATAGTTGATTCATTAAGGTCTACAGTGGATTTGGTGTCGGAAAAACTAAAACTGGTTTTGAATATGGTTCTAGCGGTACATATATTTCTTGAAATACAGTTTTCGAGATATGATAGGTGTCGAAAAAATACGATTATTTCATATTTTTTACATTTTGTTATATCGCTGAACAGGGAGAATTCATCTTTTTCGTGATTTCTTCGAGAGAGTTCCTTCCAGGCACTCATAAATGACACTCCAGCAGTAATCAGGCATCATGTATTCATCCCATCGACCCTGGTACGTTTCTTCCATATTTTTTAGGTCCTGATAAAATCGCTCTCCTAGATCCTCACTGTAAGAGCCCAGGTTGTCTATAAATTGGTCCAAATTATTGTGGAGGTAGTGAACTTTGACGCTCATATTACATCCAAACTTTCTGAAATTTTGTAGCATGTTTTGTATAAATTCGTGATAAGGTTCGGACTTATAATTCCCTAGGAAATTGTTTACAATATTGACGAAAGAAAACCAGGTTAATAATCCTATATCATTCATTGAATATACGAAATTGTGATCTTTAATCAAGAGCTTAATTTGTGATCCAACTAAAAAGCTTTAAGTTTCTCCTAGCTCAAACCAAGAAATTTATTCCATATATAATTTATAACAGGAACCATTTTTATCCAAGTCTTTGACATACTGTTTCATTAGTCCCAATTTTATGTGCATTGGAAGCAATTTGTTTTCCAACTGTCAAGCCTTTTCTTTCAGTAGTGGCGTTTGGGCCATAAGTGCATGTGGGCACGTGCCCCACCTAAAAAATTAAAAAATGAAGTGAAAAAATTAATTTTAGATTTTATATCAATTTATTCTCTGTTGTTCTATGATAACGCTTCTTGTGACTTCTATGGTCTAACATCCATAACGTCATTCGCGGTAATGAAATAGGTAGTGGGTTGCCGAAGCTCACCGATTAAAGAACACGTGCTATGTGCACAGGCAAGTTTGTGCCTCTACTATTTTCTTTACTATCGCGTGGGAAAAACAAAAGCAGCAGCGCATCTCTCTTCTCTAGTAACTCTGAGATTAAACGCATTTATAACGTCACATCTTGGGCGCTGCCCCATTCTCAGTATCAGGTGTTTTTTGCCATCGCGCTTTTCGACTTTTCGAATGGTTGCAAAGTGATTGTTTTGAACAATTACAATAGTGTAGATGAATTCAGTGCAATATATGAATATAAATAATGCCACATTAACATTTGAGGACCGAATAGACATCCTAAGCGCTGACGTCAATGATGGGCGGAGCTTATCAAACCATTCGAAACAAAGAATATGTCCATTGAAATTCTCATAAGTGAATTTTTGTTAGTCATTTTCTTCTCTTTACAAGTTTAATAAGCAATTTCTCTCACAGTTTCGTAATCCTCAAAGTACATTTTATATTTAACATATTTGAATTGTTCGTAAAACGTTTTTATTCGGACTTCTTCTTGTGTGGAAGTAAATTTAAGGTTATGTTACTTTGCCCTTTATGAGTGTCAATTTCAGTTTTTTCGGAGGATTTTCAGGTATATTTTATTGAATTTATTATTGGTAAGCTGGCTATTTACAAAATGTGGTATATAAATTGTACTGACAATATTGATGTTTCTGTTTTAGTTGAAAATGGTGATGTGTTTTTTGCCAGACTGTAAACATTACAGTGAGCAAAAAAATGTGTAGATTTTTTACATTTCCCGACGATTCAACTGAGCGAAAAAAAAATGTTAAATCTTGTGAGGTAATATTAAATATTTATAAGATGACATGGACTTATAAAAATGATTGCGTAATTTCTTGGCGACAAGATCAGAAACCCTTAAAATATTCAATGGTCTGTAGTTGCCATTTTGTCAACAATGTTAGAAAAAATGGTCCCAGATATTTGATTTTAATATTAAAAGGAAATTTGCGTTTGAATCTCCCTGAAATGGTATTATATTTAAATATATATGTTATAATATATCCATATATTTGTGGAATTGCTGACTGTTTTGTGTACAGTCCCTGTGATGACAGTAAAAAGCGAAAGATGTTTCTCCACCCTCAAATAAATCAAAATATTTCTAAGAAACACTATAGGCCAGGAACGGCTGTGCGCGTTAGTAATGCTATCTATTGAAAAAAAACTTGTGAAGTCAATTTTAAATTCTAATGATTAAGTCATCATCAATCACTTTGCTGCTTAGAAATTTAGGAGGATGGACTTCAACTACAAACAGATTTAATGGTCATGGTCCTATGGTGAGTTTAGCAAAATTGTATTATCTAGGTATCTATTTGGTTATACGTGCCCCACCTGTTTTTTTTTTCCCCACGAACCATCACTGTCTTTCAGGTCAGTTTGTTTTAATCCAATACTCGTTCTATCATGCTACAAACGAGACATCATGGAAACTTCGTGTAGCTTCTTTGTTGACCCAATAAAAAGTTTAATTTTAAATCAACGCATATAACCCACTTATGATCATGGACTTGAGTTTTTCCAATACAAGAGATATGATTTCATACTCCTTTAATTTAGTCTCCATTCACTTCTCCATTCATTTGGCTAGCAGAAATCCATTTTTGATAATAGACCACTGATAGCATTACAAAAAACATTATTTTCTGACCAAAAAAACGGAAGCTGTTATTTTCCTCGAGTGAGATTGAGTTGAGATTGATTGAGTTTCGAGTGAGTTTTGACTAAAGAAGTAGGGGTTTTGCCGACGTAGTTTCAAAATTATCACTTTCTTCGCTAGTTCAAGCTTGCCCTATATTCGGGTGTACTACATTCTGTATCTGAAAGATCAGACAGGCCACGAAAAGGCCATCTTCTGAATGAGTAACAGATATTGTTGCAGATACTAGATCGGGATAACTTTTTTGATTGAACAAAAAACAAAAATAAACAAGTTAAAAGGCTACTGAAAATATATAAATATATAAATATTTATAATATATAAATAAATAATAAAATATATAAATAAATAATAAAATATATAAATAAATAGTAAAATATATAAATAAATAATAAAATATATAAATATTATCAATGTGAGTAAATTAAAAACTGTACGTACTTTTGAAAATTTAATATTATTGAGAGTGTTGCTAGCCACTATATTTTAAAATTACATTTAAGTCTGGGTGGCACCAATTTTTTATTTTTTATTTTGTAGACCTGAGTTATTGAAGTATTTTTTTATTGTTTGCTGAAATAAGAAAGCAAAGAATATGGGATAAAGTAAATATATGAAATACAAATTTTTACTGTAAAATACAAAAATACTGTAACCCGCAAACGCTCTAATAAAAGAGCTCAGATATCGAGATATAGTTGTTCAATCTAAAACCCGTTTTTTCAAAATACTACCATTTTGATATGAAATTAAAAGATTATAAAACAGGAATGTGATTTTTTCTTCTAATGACTCAACTCTTACATTGTATGGTAATCTGCATTGGCAAAGTTGTCGCTATTTATCATAAAATTCCTGAATCGATGACGGAAGGCCATACACACTTACTCAAATATCTATTCATTTCAGTTGTATCATTCGACAATAATATACATATTGCGAGATATTTGTAAGTTTTAAAAATTATAAATTATTAGAATATTAGAATATTATTAGAATTATTAGAATATTCTGACCAGAAACATATGACATGAATCGAGTATTCTGGTTTCAATGTATGGTTCACCTCTTTGTTTTGTAGGATTTGTTCATTATTATCCGGATGCCTTTTACTCAGGCCGCTAAATGGGTAGAGGAGTTTCATTGGAATGACCATCAAGGTTTCTATATTTAACACTATGTAATTACTTTGGTGTTTACGGTTACAAAAAATTTAAATTTTAACAATTTATTTTTACCTTTTAATCAGGCCGGTAAATGGGTAGGGGAGATTCATTCGCATGACCATCAAGATTTCTATATTTCTACTTAATTACTTTGGTGTCGGCGGTTATAGAAAATTTAACAATATGTTGAGGTGATAAAAGACATAAGACTTGAGTGTAGGTTTATTTAACTCGAAATTTTTACAAACGTGAGATAATGGATTATCCATTTTGTGCTGTGGAAAGTAAAATTAAAAAAAAACAGCAAGAATTGAGATTTAGATTTTTTTTTTATTTTATTGCTTGGACTTTACCATTAAATGTCGACTACAACATTATTTCAATGTCCACTACGTGACCACTTCAACCACTCAATCGTTTTCAGATAATTTTCGATCACTTTTCTACACATTTCGGCTGGTATCAAGTCAAGACTTTGAGGATTGTCTATGTAAACACGATCTGTCGCGTAACTCTACAAAAAAAGTCCAACGGCGTCAAATCGCATAATCTCGACGTCCAGTTGACATCACCAAATCTCGAAACTCTCGCGCGATAAAGCCAACATTGGTCGTGTTGTGTGACTTGGGGAGCCATCTTGTTGGAATCATATCGAAATCTTCAATTTCTGGCCAAATATAATCAATCTTCCATTTCTAGCCAGAATTAACGTTGACAGTCACTCCTTCGTTTTCGAAAAAGTACAAGCCAATAACACCATCAGACCATAACACGCACCAAACAGTCATCTTTTGCGGATGCAATGGACTCTCCACAATCACTTGTGCATCTTCAGAGCCCCATATACGGCAATTTTGCTTATTTACCTAACCGCCGAGCAAGAAATGAGCCTCATCCTTGAAGAAGTTTTTGTTCGTAAAATCAGGTGAATGTTCAAGCACACAATCGGCGTTTGCTCGGCGCATTCCATGATCGGCGGGCTTCAATTCCTGCGTGAATTTCACTTCACTTTGTAAGGATGAAGATGTAAGTACAAATGCAAAATACACCATAACGTGCCGTAAGACAATCCCATAGACTGTTAACACCGAGGAATCGATAAATTTGGGTCTTCAGCCATACTTTTACTAACAGCAGATATATTCTCCATCGAGCGAGCGTCTTACCATATTCGTAACAAACTCAGTATTTTTGACTGTATTCGAAATTGTGCGCTCAGGACGATTATGACGATCACATTGGGCTCGAGTTCGTAAGGCGCGAAACGTGGCTAGGGAAGAATCACCATTTTTGTAAAAATGTTTAACAATTCTAACGCGTTGTTCGGTGGTTAAACGATCCATATTGTAAAATAGCAAACCTTAAACTAAACAAATCACGCTTTGGCTAACATTTATATTTATATTAAATTTATATTTGACAGTTGTCAAATTACAGGGCTGTATTTTCCGAACCACGAAATGGATAACTCTGTATAAATATTCTTCTTATTTGGAGCACATACAAAAAGAGTTTTTTTTTTTTTTTTAGTTGGTAAATAGACAATATTTTTAAGACAATATTATATATTCAATCAACTATTTTTTATTTTAAAACAGTTATAATATGGGATATTTATATAATGTTGCCAATTTGATTCTAAAAATTTGAGAAAACTGTTAATGTGAAAGCTTACTTTTCATGCAGTAAATGTTAACTGACTAGTTAGGCCTTTAAAATAAGTCGATGAGGGAAAAACATTAGTTCAACAATACGATATGTACAAATAATAGGATACGTTGAAGTTGTTGGTGGTGAATAAGATGCAGAAAGCAATATTACCTGATTTAAGTGGGCTGATCTGTGGAGGCAAATATTCTAGGTATTTAAAATAAGGTACCTTTTTTCACGAATAATAAGGCAGAAAAAGTTGGTTTGAAAATATGAAAAGCTAATATACTGAGTTAAAAACAACTGAGGTTTTTTCGATAAGAAATAATAATAATAAAGAAAAATAAATAAATAATGAAGGGCCCTTAAGGGCCCTGAACGGCCTTTATTAATTATTGTGACAGCAACGTATAAGTATAGATAGACAGGGAATGAATTATTATAGAGCAATAGAGAATTAATAGAGAAAATGAATATAGAGAATTAATTTAGATAATTAATATAGAGAATTAATATAGAGAATTAATATAGAGAATTAACATAGAGATTTAATATATAACATAAAATTAATATAGAAAATTAGTACAGAAAATTAATATAAAAAATTAATATAGAAAATTTATATAGAAAATTAATATATAATTAATAATAACTATATACCGATTGGATTTATAATAAAAAAAGTGTCGATTTAAATAATTAAGGAAATATTTTTCGTTTCACCGAGATATTATTTACTGCTGGAACAAGTTGATTAAACCATCTGGTTATTCAAGAGGGTTTTTGTATCTTTTACTCGGTTCATTTCTAAACTTGCAAGGTGGTTTAGTTATTTGCCTTCATTTTGAACATGTAATATTTTGATATCAATATTGCGATAAAGCGAAAATTTGACAAAAAAATTGTGACAAAGAAATTATGATTTTTTTCCATTAGGTAGACATAACATAATCCAAAAAAATAATGCCTATAATACTCTTTAAAACTATATGTCCTTGAAGGTTTTCCATGAATAGTCTATGAAAATAAATGTTTCATTTCAAAAAGATATTTGCAATGCAATATGATATATTATTATTTAATATTGCAAACTCAGACTCAATAAACTATATACACAATTGTTCATTAACATATGTGTTCCAACTAGTTAGATCGGGCGCTGGATTTGGATAAAGAATAAGTCAAAGATTAATAGTACGGATCTTGTTGATCCATTTTTTCTCCATTTTTTGTACCCCCTCTCTTCTTATTTGTACGGAGAATAGATTGAGCACAATAGTTTTTTTCTAATGAAAAAAGTGATGGTGGTTTGTTGAATGAAAAAATAACAGAAATAAAAGTAATAAAAAACATTTTTTAATAAAAAAAATTCATTCACTTTTCATAGCCAAATAAGCAATAATCAATGGGCTGCAATTATGTTTGATAAGAATTTTTCCAAAGAGATGTTTGTACTGTATCCCTTAATAGATGCAAATGCAAAGCATCTGACGTGCTTTCATCAAATTAAAGCCGAAACCTATATTTTAAGAAATCAGTTTATTTAGATCTGAGTCCATCAGCAGTTAATTTTTTTTTTAAGAAATATGAGCAAACTATTTCTAACTGTTTTAAATGTTCATCATTTAGATCAAGGTTTTCCAAAGACATAAGGGTTGTTTGTACAAAATTTGTAGATGCAGCTTTCAAACATTGTATTTTAATGCCAAATCTGCTAGTAGTGTCGCAATCAGCATATATTGCTGGCAAAATATCACCTATGCTTTCACCCAGGAATTCAGCAGCTAAATGGCATCCTAGAAGATATTTCTTTGTATGAGAACCGTCGAACTGTAGACATAGAAGAAATCCAGAAATAAATTGCCAAGACGAAAACATCTGTATCATCGTTATCAGTTATCCTCGCCGATAAACAATTGCATATTCGTAGAATTTCTCGATAACCTTTAATAACAATGTTTATGATACCTCACTTCCATAGCAAATAAATTTTCGGGCCCTTGGCAAGTAGTAAGTTGGATAAAAACATAGTCTTCCTTACTGCGTGCAATATTTAAAATTTGTTCCGCTGCTGAAATTTCGGAGCAAAAACAGCTGCTTATCTTTGTTTCTCGTTAACTTTTCACAAATTAAGCATTTCATTGGTTTATTCAATGCTTCAAGTACTCTTGATGACGAACGAGAACACTGAGAATCTAACACACTTACTTCGGAAGTTGAAGCAGGCTCTTCTTTTTTATTCAAAGTCATTTCTCGATGCCTTATTTTCTACTCACTTATGTAGGTAGCTAAACAGCCTTGGTGCCATGAAAATTGTTGCCTCTTGGAGTCTGGATTATAAAGTTTTGAAAACTTTTCACTAATATTGTCTTTTTTTTTATCTGCTTCTTTTTAATCCTAAGCAGCGTGCTTGACTTCGATTCTTTCACTAAATCATTTGTTTAATTACAAAACATACACCACTGGTCGTTTAAGCTTTTTCTTTTCAAAATAATCGCTTTTAGTGACATTTCTAACGTTTTTCAGTAAAACACGCTTTAAACAGACACTCAAAAATAACAAAAATCAAATTATTTTATTCATATACAACAAACACGACTTTATAACGCAACGTTTTTGCATCGATAGACGCAGAAACACACTAAACAGCTGAGCACACTATGCTTACCACAGGCGCGGAGAGGGAATGGAAAGGGACTGGAAGGGATTGGAAGGGACCATCACAGCAAGATGTGTTTTCTCATTGTTTGGGGTCTCAGGTATAAGAATCTGAGCATAGTTGCCGGTCCTCACATTTTGCATACACAACTACCTCCAATCAATCAATCATCTAGACTCAACAGTTTATCTCAGCATTTTCTCAACTTGACAGAAATTACTTTTATAGTCTAAATCATTACGAAATATGGTACGTGGCATGGCTGGATCTTGATGGCATCTTTTTTTAAAAAGTATGCAATTGTTTCAGCAGAGGTGGAAGTATAAATTTTTTTCTACTTTCTACTTACTATTCGACATTATCTAATGACCAATATTTCTCTAATTTAAAAATTCGTTCGTTTGAAAAGTTTTGGTTTTCAAACGAACTAAACTAAGAGCAAAGAATTGAAAATATCAGATGAGATGTTAACAAATTGTCGTCCAGAAGGAAAATATTTTAAACGAACCTTTTTTTGATACCCGGAAGTATCAACATCAAAGGAACGAATTGACGCTTAGAAGAATAGTTAAATTTTGTGAAAATTAATCACCAAATTTTCAAATTAAAGAATAATGTTCTCCACCAGATCAGTGCTAAAAGGATAATTTCGTCATGACCTGAAAAACATACAATACTCGCACTTATGCACTGTACAAAGTGCGTCTCACGAAAAACAGAACTTAAAAAAACTATTTCTGTGGAACCATCTTTCGACGAGGTAGAGAATAATTGTTGTAAAGATGCATCTTTCACTGACGTTCTGACAAAATTTCATAACATTCGGGTCATTAGAAGTCAAGTTATCTCGCTTACAATGTCAGCCTGTGTATACCATCGGTCGAAAATTGAGCATCGAACAAAGGGTGAATATTAAGTGTTGTTTTAAACTTGGTATAACATTCACCGAAACTTTTCAATTAACGAAACAAGTGTAAGGTGAGGATTGTTTATTCCGTGGCACAAGTGGTTTAAATGATCCAAAGAAGGTCGTGATGACTTCAAGGACACGAACATCCTGGCCAGAAAAATTCTGTGATTACTCAGAGTAACATTGAAATTGTGCGTAAACTTATAAAAAATCAGTCAAAATCTTCGTTGCGATACATGGAAATGAACAGATTCAATTCGTCGGATTTTGACCGATCATTTGAGACTTTGAAAGGTTTGAGCACGGTTTGTTCCACACAAATTGACTGACGATCAAAAATTCCTCTGAATCCAACATTGCAAGGATTTCATTAAAGAGTAGAAAAAAGACGAAAACTTCAAGTACGGCATTCCTACAGGCGACGAGACGTGGTGTTTTCAATATGATCCAGAAACCAATCTTCAAAGTGCCGAATGGAACCATCAGCGAGCCAAATCCGAAGAAAAACCGTCTCGAGAAGTCGTCGAAAATCAAAACAATGTTAATTCGTTTCTTCGATTCGGAGGGTATTGTATACAAGGAGTTCGTTCCACCTGGTCAGACAATCAATGCTGTTTGATCTTGGTGTTATGAAGCGTCTGTTGTCGCGTATTCGCCATGTGCGGCCACAATACCGTCAACAAAGCAGCTCGCGCTTGCTGCTCGATAATGCGCCTTCCCATCGCCCGACGCTCATCAATAATTTTTTGACCAAAATTGGCATTTTGTCCATCAAGCATTCACCATACTCGCCTGATTTGGCTCTCTGCGACTTCCACCTCTTCGAAAAACTTTATTTGTCGACATTGAAGCCATTCAAAAAACGTCGACCGCTATCCTGAAGGACATATTTTTGACCGAGCTCAAAAATTCATTCGTCAACCTAATTGACTGTACAAAATGTTGTATTGACGCGCAAGGGGGCTATTTTGAATAAAAATATATAGAAAGTGGTAGAGTGAATACGTGAGGGACAAATAATGTTTGCTTATTTATTATCAGTAACGATTGCTTTCTTATCAAACATTTTAAGTACATGCCAAATTTGCGGGTAAAAGCTTTTAAGTACTCATTTGTTTTTTAATGTTCATAGCAATTATTTGTAATAATTACTGTCAGAGCTACGGTATAGCTGGTTATTAGAAAAAAAAACACAATTAATTCAATATTAAATATTTTATTTATAAGTTCTAACATTGGAATGGCCATTCTATTTTAAATACTTTTATTAACTTGTTTTAGTTTTTATTCTTATGTATATTCGAATTCGAAAGTACATTTTGTTTTTTTTTAATCTTACTACTCATTTTATACTAAGGAACAAATCTAAATAGCTTCCACTATGAGAAAATCTTATTAACAGATGAATATCAACTTTTTAGAACTAAATGAATGCATACGAAAATTTCATATTTAAATGAATATTTAGCTACCATTGTTGACTTATTGTTTCAGTTATTGTTGGGTTACTAAATGGATACTTAATAATTTATATAATTCCTAAACACAGAAATTACAGTAAAAGGCTACAAAGCAAATATTAATAATAATTTTATTCACTTTAAAACAATAATTAAAATCAATAATTTCAACAAATTGCCAAATTTAATATCTTTTTGGTGTGATTGTTTGCACAGTTATTTTTCTTTTTCACTATCTGCAAATTTCATAATCCTTATTTTTTAGATTCAAAGGTACTTGTTCTCTTATTATAAGATCAGTTTCCTGCTTAAATATTTTCAATGTATAAATTTTGTAACAATTATAAACTTGCAACGAAAATCCAAGTAGGATTATACACAGTCCTAGACTCAGAATAATATTTTCCAAAGCAAGAAATATCTTGAGGATGCATATCATATATCCTGGCATGGTAACTACCTGTTCAAACCATAGAACTGGTATGAATAAATCTGGAACATTTTCGTACATCCTGCAACAAATCAATATTTATTGTATCGAATTTACTCATTAGTAAGTCACTAAAATGCTTTTATAAAGATCTAATTTTTCAAAACTACATTTCTATCGGTTTTGAGATATTTAAGATTATGTAATTATTCGGGTTTCGTGTAATTTTTTTAAACCGCTAATAAAGTCCAAACGATTGATCCAATCGACGAATTTTTGACAATAATTTTTTTTAATTTTCAAGGACTTTAACTGTTATATTACAAACGATTAAAAATCCAATAAGGAATAAATTTGCATTTTGACGATAGGTATAAGGTATACCCAGTAAGATAATAATAATAATAATTATGTAGAATATAATATCATGTTTCAAAGTATTACTCCCAGGATATATAGACAAAGATGATATACTGAATGACGAGCAAAAGGGTTGTCGAAAGGGAATGCAGGGATGTAAAGAACAACTTATTATAGATTCCGTTAAATTGAAACTTGATTATCACAAGGCCTTCAACTCGATTCCGCACTCTTGGCTAATTAAGATACTAACACTATACAGGGTTCATCCAGCTTTAATAAACACACTTCAGGGAATGATAAAAGAGTGGCGCACCACTATTCATTTATCGCAAAATGGAAGTACGACCAAGACTGAGGAAATCATGGTGACAAGTGGCATATTTCAGGGGGACTCACTGAGCCCTCTGTGGTTTTGTCTGGCATTGAATTGACTCTCTAATCTGTTTAAAAGGGTGCAAATCGGATACAAATTCCAAAACCAAAATGTATCACACCTGCTGTACATGGATGATTTAAAATTGTATGCATCATCACCACCGAAATTTCAGGTTTTGGAGAAATTTACAACTGATATTAACATGCACTTTGGATTAAATAAATGCAGAACCATTAACATAAAGAGAGGATCTAAGTTAGAGATGACAGTGTTTGTCACTGCAGAACAAGAATATATAGAGCCAATGCAGGAGGGCGAAGTATATAAATATCTGGGAATACAACAGTCCAAGAGAGTTGAGCATAAACTCATTAAGGAAACATTAACTAAAGAATTCACGTCCAAACTTGAATGCATATGCAGGTCTGACCTAGACAGTAAAAATATAGTAAAAGTTATAAACACTTTTGCTATACCAGCCTTGACATATTCGTTTGGAATTACATCTTGGTTAAACAGATATCGAAAGGCTATAATGAATAATTAGAACTACATTAACGAAATACAGAAAACACCAACCGCACAGTAGTAAAAAACAACTTACTTAGGAATTATAAATATATGTAACCTACATGAAAAACAAATATCCAGTTTAAGAACATATTTCCATCAAAGAATGATCGAATGCCCGCTATATGTCAGCGAGGTTTTAGCTGCTGATAAGTATACTCCTCTGAATCTTAAACAAATAAAACGACAAACTGAGAGCATTCAGACAACTGGAATAATTATACAAGAGTGGAAAAATATGGTAGACACCATATTTTTCATTCTCCACATGGTAGACACCGCCATGACCTTGACTGTCATGAAGTCGACAAAAGTGCGTCGAACGCCTGGTTAACATGGGGATATCTTTTTCCGGAGGCTGAAAACTTTATATGTGCAATTCAGGATCAGGTCGTGCACACTAAGAACTACCAAAAATATATCATTAAGGATGCACGTGCATCAAATGACACGTGTAGGAAATACCACGAAAAGCCTGAGACTATTCAACATATTGTAGGAGCATGTGGAAGACTCGCCCAGACGGACTATCTTCACCGTCATAATCAGGTGGCCAGTGCAGTCCACCAGGAGATTGCAGGTCGTAATAACCTTATAACAGAGCAAGTTCCTTATTATAAATACACCCCGGAGGCGGTACTAGATTCAACAGATATCAGGTTATATTACAACCGAACAATAATACCCGACAAAACCGTTCAGTGTAATAGGGCGGATATTATATTGCTGGACAAAAAGTTGAAAACAGCAATTCTAATCGACAGACGGCTGAAGAAAAAGTACAATAATATACAGACCTGAAGTAACAAATAAAACGGATATGAAAATTGAACCAGGTCCATATTGTGCCATTGATGACTTGCACAACTGGCAATATATCAAAGAATTTGAAAAATAACATCATATTTGTGGGACTAGAAGAAAATCTGTTTAAAATAATGCAGAGGGCGGTAATCCTTAATACCACTGCCCGATAATTTTTGGAAGAATGAAGTTGTTTTGGCTACGGCTCGCACTTTATTTAAAATTCAGCATAGATGGGAAGAAAATATATAAAGGAACATAATAATTTATGGAATCGTCAAGACAATATAAATATGCATTTATTTTATCCCTGAATGATTTGTTTTAACCCTCAAATAACTTCCAAAAAAATCATCGGTATTTCTTTTGTAATATTACATCTTGTACAGACAAAACAACATAGATAAACAACGGACATAATGACATATATATGTTTTTTGGCCTATAAGAGCTCAGTCAAAGAGTTCAGCTTAATTTAGTTATTCATTTCTTTACAGATATATCAAAATGCCATGTGATTATAAGCGCACGACTGATCGCCAATCCTGGAGTACAGAGTTAATGAGAAAGCTATAGAGGCAGTTCGAAATAATGAAATGGGCTGGTTATTCGCATCAAAAACATTTGATATCCCTCAAGCAACGCTCCGAAGACATGCTTTGGGTGGTAACAAAACTTTGGAGTCTAACTCGAAAGGTCTTGGATGTTGGAAACCTACCTTTCCACCAAATATTTCTGAAAATTATTGACGATAAGGTAATTTTGATTATCGGCGGATATACATAAGGGGATTGAAACTTTAGCATATGGAAAACAAAACGGTATTCATATTATTTGTCTGCCTCCGCACTGCAATCATCGCGTGCAGCCTCATGATGTTTCTTTTTTCGCTCCCTTGAAATCTTACTTTAACCAAGAAATATTCAAGTGACTGAAATCACATCCTGGCCGTGTTCTTACACAACATCAAATTGCCAGCTTGTTCAACGAAGCATACAGCAAGACCGCTACAGTGCTGTAAATCCTAAAATATTTTCCGATTCTATATACGAAGCTGCTAAGACTTCGCGACCTCATCAATGAGCGACCTCATCAGCAAACTACTCCTGGTCATGTTTCCATTACTGGGCTACTTACACAGCAACAAGACGATTAATTTCTGCTTCCTGTAACAATCGTTCTTTTCAGGTTGCTGCGACTACACAGCCTCAATTTTATTTCAGCTACAAAGATCCCGTGCCGTGACACGTAATGAAAATAATGCAGCTGAAATAACAGCACCTACCAAACAACAAGCCGACAATTTATTTGAGGTTCCAGCCGCAAACACTGATCAAGAAGTTGTTTTAACTCTGTTTTCAAATCAAAATCAGCCATCTGCTGCTAATAAAGAACATACATCGTCCTCTATTCTCGGTAGCGCTATTGAGGAGATTTCTTCATCTCCAAAAGGACGTTTTATTAGTGGGCAAGGAAAACGTAAATTTTAGTTTTAATTTCTACTCCTAATATGAGGGAAATTAAATCAAAAAATAAGCCGAAAGCTCCTCCAGCAAAGAGGAAACGAAACGTCACTAAAAAGTTATTTGAAAACGACAGTGAAAAAGCAAATTTTCCCAATAATTCTTAAGATGGCGAAGAGGACTGTTCATGCATGCATTGCAATGACCATTTTTCACGATCTAAGCCAGGAGAAGACTGGTTGCGGTAAAATTGTTCGCATTGCGCTCACGTTTCTTGCGCTGACGTTCCTGGAAGAACCAAGCGTTTAATTTGTGAACTTTTTTGTTTTTTAAACTTATTTTTGATATCCGTTTGTTGTATCCCGTTCATTTGTATCCCGTTTGATGGGCACGCGCAGATGTTTCTCTTCAGTCAGACGTTTTGAAACGCTTTGAAAATGCCAAGTGTGACCTTGGCGAACCTTTTTCCTCACTTGGTAACTTTGGCTTGGTTTTTTTTGTTGGTCTGCCTATATTAGGGTTGTCCATTCAGGTCTTGAACGCAAGTGCATTGGCGTAGCTTCAGTTATCGGAAACTAACACTGGACGCGATGCGACCGTTCGGACACCACCAATTTTCCTACATCAATCATTTTATGGGTGAGTATTATTGTGCATATGTGATGTTTATTAATATTCACTTATCATGACAATTTAAACAATCTATATTAAAACGGATGTAAAATGTCTTAATTAAAAGCTTTTCAAAACGATATCATGGTTACTATATCTCATCTAAGTTGAGCAATACTCTTCTATTGCATCCATAGAGTATTAACATGTTGCCCGACTATCAGCTCTTCTGGTTTGCTAGGTTGCCTATTATAATCATTACCAACTTACTACTTATATAAGTGTACATAATCCAAATTTAATAACTTATTAGGCATTGTCAATATATAAGCATATACATATATGAATATATAAACAATATCTTCGTCATATTATAATATTTTATGTTATTTATATTAGTCACGAAAACGGCCAACAACAATTCTGGATTTTATATTTCATATATTAAGATGGATTACTGAATGAAAATTATTAAAATCAAGAATAAACAAATGCAGGTATAAGTTAAGCTTTGTTTGTAAATAGCTTTTTTGGAAAAAATTATCATACCGAGTAGATCAATAATTTGTCTACTTCATGACCATGTCTTCATGTAAACCAACGCTATTTTTGCTTACCTAATGCTCGATACAGGCTGCAATCGTAAGTTGATTTGTAGTCTGGCTGCAACTTTTAGTGGAATACCGGTTGTCTGCAAATATGAAACCAATTTACATTAATATTGATTTGGGCTATATATATTAAATTATTATTTAATGTTATATATTTGTTATGTTGCAGTTTCTACTATATATCTATATATCCGATAATCTTCAAAGCAATTAATTAACAATTAATTTAATATTTTGACATTTATAAGTTTTGTATAACTTATAAATAAATAATGTTTGTGCGTACTGTTTCACAGATGGAAAAATATGTATTGGGTTTTTTTCGGGTACATCCGGTTGTCGAGTTGGTCCCTGTCGTGAGTTTGCATCTTAGGTGCTTACTGCCGCGAGGTTTGTGACTGTTTGAGAGACAGTAAGTTGACCCGAAGGCCCTGACTTGTATTCTCTGTGTTTTTCCGGATGTCGCGACAATGTCGTTTATCCGGACGGTTTATTTGCTGTTCTTTAGGCAGGATTGTGGTGACCGACGTGAGTGATCACACTGGGGCAACGGCCGGTAATGAAGCTGCCGTGGCTCTGATTAGCGGATTGTCCGAAAGGGAACCGGTCGCTAGGAATTTGTTTAGTAGTGTGGACAGGAACGTCTGAAGCTCTGGAATATTTGTCTCCCGGTGGATTTGCGTATTCCTTACAAACCAGCGAGCGTTTACTATAGTGCGAAGCACACGTGATTGAAAAGACAGAAGTCTTTTAATCAATGAGGTTGGGAGGAATGGGTACCAGGCCGGATGTCTGTAAATAAGGGCTGATCTGACCATGGACTTATACAGGGTTAGTTGGTTGTCGAGCGTGAGCTTACTTCGTCGGTTGATTAAGGGGTACAGCATACAGAGCATTCCGTATACTTTCCCGGTGGCTTTCTTGAGGTGCGAAGACCACGTAAGGGCCTTGTCGAACTCGAGTCCCAGATAGTGAGTCTTTTGGCCCACTTGATAGGGACTCCGCGAATAAGGATATTCTAACGGATTATCGGCTGTCTTTGGGTGAAAAAGACAGCCTGAGTTTTGCTGCGATTGATTGCTAGTCGCCATTCGACCAGCCATCTCGAGGCTTTCCGCGTCTGCCTTTGCAGGCCTCGTCTATTGGGACGCTGGGGTACAGCGAGTTTACGTCAAAACTCATGATGATATCGTCTTTGCCAATCGATATTGAGGATACTCGTGATATAGGAGGATAATCGTGATAGGATACTCGTGATAGCGTGAACCCTTCTGAGTTTTTGACGTAGGAATCGGATTTTTCTACAGCAGGTTGCATGATGTTGGCGAGATATTTTTCGTCGTAGAGGTGCGTCTTCCTTATGTATTTTTGGTAGGCTGTAGGCCAGCGTCCCAATAGACGACGCCTTAGAATTAATTACAGAGAACGACAACTTTGAACACCACGTTCTGGATCTCGCAAGTCATTGTCTAAGGAACTCGTATTTCTTATTCGACAACAAATTCTACTGACAGACTGAAGGCGCAGCAAGTCATTCCTCTCTCCTGCTGTGGCAAACCTATTTATGGTCTATTTTGCAAGGCAGGCCATTGAAAAGGCCCGTCTCAAACCAAAGCTCTCAAAGATACGTCGATGACATATTTGTTATATGGCCTTTCGGAAAAACGTAGCTCTACAACTTCCTAGAACATCTGAACCCCTAGCACCCAAAAATACAGTTTACACTCGAAATTGAAGAACAAAACAAGCTATCGTTCCTGGACGTTCTACTCACAAAAACAACAGAAGGGCGCCTACGACACAAGGTATACAGAAAACCAACACACACAAACAGATATCTCAACGCACAGTCACACTACCACCCCAGTCAAATCCAGGCAGTAGCAAACACCCTAATCTCAAGATCCATCCGCCTTACGGACAACGATGCACAGCAGGCAGGACTCAACAACATAACGAACACTCTAAAACAAAACGGCTACTCAAAAAACACAATCAACCGTGTAATAAAACAACACCAAACACAAAAAACGACAGAACAAGCCGAAGAGACATTCAACGTAATACTGCCATATATTAAAGGAACAACGGACCTTATCGGAAGACTTAAGAAAACACAAAATAAGGACAGCATACAAAACCTCACCGAACAATAGGCCCATCCTTGAGAAACCCGAAAGACAAGGTCAGACTAGATAATCAAGGAGTTTACCGCATCCCATGCTCAGGCTGTAACAAAATCTACATCGGACAAACAAATCGAAAAATATCTACCAGAATCGAGGAACACAAAACACCATACGGAATAAGCAAACAACATCGGCATTATTCCAACAGCAACAGGAAACAGGCCACAATATTAACTTTGTATATATAAATACACATACGTGTATATCGGTTATCACTTTGGTCATTCCTTCAGGCGGTTTCCAAACGTTTAGAACGAACGTTTAGAAACGCTCGAGCCTGAATGATGACGGCTTAAGACCAGAAACCGATCTGGTGTCTACTTGTTGACGATTTGGTGGCGGTAAAAGAAATTGGCAGTTCATCTACTTCTAGTAATGGGTACTTTGCTTATTTATATTTTTCTCCACAAGCCATTATGTGTGTATATATGCAGTGCTTTCATTTCAAAAGTAACCACCCCATTTTCAGGTAGAACTAATTGTTGTCATTCGAAACGTCGAAAAACGCCAACTTTTGTTTTAAGGGACAAACATTTTAATTATATTTTTAGTTATACAGGGTGCCTCAGAAAAGCTGGACATATGTCATCATACATTTTTTCATTAGAAAACCGTAATTTTTTTATATTTCTCGATTCTTCTTGAAGTAGTAAACACTTTTTTTCTTATATATCCTACGGCCAAATCTAACGGTTTCTAAAATATCGACACATTTTTATATTTTACTATATAAATTAAAAAATACGACTTCATGTTCAACATTCACTTTATTAAGTTTTCAAAATGTGCTCCATTATTGGCTAGACAACAATAGAGCCTATTTTCAAACCCTTCGCAAACGTTTCCAAAAGTCTGCCGGTTAATTTGCCGACATCCTTCAGTAATTCTATTTTTGAATTCGGAAATATTCTTGGGCAGAGTTTTATAAACTAAAGTCTTCAAATATCCCCAAAGAAAAAATCAAGAGATCTGAGGTTAGGAGACCTCGTCGACATTCCACAGAACCTCTCCTACCTATCCATTTGCCGGAAAATCTTTCATATAACCATGTCCTAACAGGTAGCGTATAATGAGGCAGGGCTCCATCGTGCTGGAAATATAAATTTTGTTCATCGAGTCCCATATCCCCTAATAAGGGGATCTATGAGATTTTCCAATATATTCAAGTATATTTCACCTGTCAAGTTTTCTTAGATGAAAATTGGCCCAATAATCTCATCTCCAAAAATACCGGGCCATACCATGATCTTCTGAGGATATGGGGCATTATCTTCCCTAAACACATGTGGATTTTTATTGTTCCAATATCTGATATTATGTTTATTCACCAATCCATTTAAGAAGAAAGTTGATTTGCCACTGAAACATACATTTTTAATAAAATTTCGGTCGGCTTGAATCAACTGAGACATTGTTTCGCAAAATTCAGTTTCAAAGTTTTTTGAATTGAACCTACTGAAACGTGTGTCACTTGCGATCCTTTTGTAATTGATTTAGAGAGATCCATAGCGAAATAACCTAATATTTCAATTTGCGTAACTTCATCTAGAACCTTTACTTACTTTATGTACTCTATTACATACGGAGTCGGCTTCTTCAAACTTTTTTACCAGCTCTATCACATACCTGTGGCCTACGTCTCTGTTAGGGTACATGTCGTTAAATCGTTGAACTGTTCTGCGTGCACAGTGATTTTCAGCACCATACATAAAAGTTATTTCTGTCCCTTCTTGGAAACTATACATCATTTTAAATTGAATATTAAGCAATTTTTTTGTTAAACACTAAATATATTACTTATCACTGTTATGTGAAAAGTCGCTTTTATAAATAAACTTGGCTGGTTCGTTTCTATACCGGTTTAGTCTGCATAGGAATGTCAAAGTCTATTACCTTTTTGAATAAAAAAAAAACAAAAAATAAGTGAAGCGATACCTCGAGTACATTCTTCGCTCGATTCTACTGTAATTCTGTAGGCAAATTAACGGGCAAACTTTTGGAAATGTTCGCGAAGAGTTCAAAAATAGGCTCTATTATTGTCTAGCCAATAACGAAGCACATTTTGAAAACTTAATAAAGTGAATCTTGAATATGAAGTCGTATTTTTTAATTTATCTAGTAAAATGTTAAAATGTGTCGATATTTTAGAAACCGTTTGATTTGGTCATAGGATATGTAATTGTTTATTATTTCAGGAGGAATCCAGTAATATCAAAAAAGGGGGGGTGTCCGTTAAAAAAAATATAATATGACTTATTTTCAGCTTTTCTGAGGCACCCTGTATAACTAAGAATATAATTTAAATGTTTCATATGATACATTATATATATATATATATATATATATATATATATATATATATATATATATATATATATATATATATATATATATATATATAAAAAATTTTACTATTATGTATATATTTTTAAAAACAGTGATGTACAGAATAGTCCAAGAAATATTTGTTAACTGCTCAACAATCAATCCAGCTGCAATCCAATTAAAATTACACAAGTCGGCGTGGTTTTTGTAACATTGATGAGAATGGTCTATTTGCATTTCAATTAGGTAGTTATTAAAACACCTTTTCACAGAAATGGCCTCGCACGTCCCATTTCCAAGAACCTGCTTCTCCTTAATATAACCGGAATATTTGTAACTGAGCATGGACTAGACAATAAAGGAATTACTACAAGACCGTATAGGGGGTATTTCCATGGCATTATACGAACCTTTAAGGGCAGTTTTAATGTTTTCTATAGTTCTAGTCGTCGATTTAGCAATAATGCAGCGGATAAGTTTTTTTATATATGCGGAAGATTTATTGTATAGTCACAAGCTAGATAAAGTCAAAATGCCTATCTTTTATATTTTAAGTGCCAAATTGGATATCAAGATAAAAGTTGGATTTCTCATATTTGCTGTGTGAGTTGTCACGTAAATTTAGTACCGGGGATGCATTGCAAGAAACAATCTATGCCGTTTGCTGTTCCTACGAAAAAGAGATCCTCTACTGACCGTGTAAGTGAATGCTACTTTTTTTCACTAAAACAGAAGGGATTTGAAAAAAGCAAAGGGACAAAATTCAGTACTCAAATTTGTCTTCTGCACTTAGCCCAGTTCTTCATATCCAGGAACTACCTGCATCGATTGCGCCTTTAAACCTGGACAACATGTTTTCCGATGATTCTTCATCGGCATCTGATCCACAATTTCCAGAACACCAGTTGTTACCCAACATTTTTAAGAACTACCGGTAAACCTCACTTAATAACTTAAAATGAATTAAATGATTTGGTACGTGACCTGCGATTGTCAAAACAAAAATCTGAACTTTTTTTTCCAGACTTCAACAGTGGAACCTGTTAGATACAAACACAAGTATTTCACTTTACCGAAAACGGAATGTAACATTTTCAAGTTTTTATAAAATGGAAGGATCGCTTTGTATCTGTTTATGATTTAATGAATGAGATTAATATGGAACATATGTCTTCCGAGTGGTGTATTTCATAGATTGGACAAAATTCAGCCTAAAAGTAGTCTTGCTTCATAATGGAAACAAAAACCCATCTATTTCTATAGCCCATTCAGGGACAATGAAAGAAGCGTATGACAACTTAGCAAATATTCTAAATTGCTTTAAATATGACAGTATCAGTGGGATATTTGTGGTGTGGATTTAAAAGTGATAGGTACATTGGGACTTCAAGACGGTTTTACAAATTATTGGTGTTTCTTTTTGTGTCTAAGGGATAGTAGCACAACAAAAGCACATAACATTAAGAAAGATAAACCTCATAAAACTTCTTTTGAACCAGGTACTTCAAACATAAAATATATCCCCTCCTGTTAACCCAAAAAGGTGCTTCTGCCGCCTATTCTTATAAGCTTGCACTAATTAAAAACTTTGTCACAGCCATACCTAAAAGAAATATTTCCTCAATTTAGTTATGCAAAACTAAAAGAAGGCATATTTATTGGAGGTGGCGGTTCGTGGGGGAAAAAACAGATGGGGCACGTATAACCAAATTTTGGAATGGGGATAGGGAAATGCGTCGCAACCAAAAATTTTACATTTCTTAGTATCATACACTCGCTTTGCTGAGTAGAAATACAAGTGTAATTGTCAGACATCAAATTTTTATTTCATTTTTTAATTTTTAGGTGGAGTATGTGCCCCCGTGCCCTTATGGACTAACCGCCAATGTTTATTGGACCTTAAATAAGGAAGCTTTTAGATGATTTCTATTTTCAAGTAAAACTAAATGAAAAGGAAGTGGCATCTTGGAAATGTTTTGTAAGTGTAGTGAAATGATTTCTAGGCAACAAGAAAGATGAAAACTATAAAAACCTCATACATGAACTCTTAAAAGCCTATTAAATACTCGGATTTCGTATACCCTTAAAAATGCATATTTTACATCCCATCTGGATTTTTTCGGAAAATGTGGGTGCAATATGTGACGAACAAGGAGAGAGGTTTCATTACGATATCAAGACGATGAAAGCAAGATAAAAGGGACGCTCGAACTCATCCTTGTTGGGCGACTACTGCTGCTTTTTTAAAAGAGATGATGCTACAGAACACAAGAGGAAAAAGTGAAAGTTTTTGTGGCTGTATGATATCTCAGGTAATTTTTTTTTATTCCCATAATCCTCAGTTATGTCTTTGTATAGATTTAACACGTTTTACATGTTTATATTAAATAAATATCACATTGTAAAAATATGTCGTCTCCTTTTTTTCCCACCACTAACCCCCTGTAACAAAAAATGCACGTTTACAGTAATTAGCTTATCATTTTCCGATTTAGGGCTACAAAATACTTCATGTTTACCTATTTTCATCAATGTCACATCAAAAATCCTGTTGACCTGTGTTATCAAAATCATTAAAATATTTATGTAATTCAAATGAGGCAATTTCAGATATATATATATATATATATATATATATATATATATATATATATATATATATATATATATATATATATATATATATATATATATATATATATATATCCACATTGTTGATGTTGACATCGTCATCTTCTTCTATCATTGTTATAAGATCATCAACTGTAAGGAAAAATAATATCTTTGTGGCCACCATGGAAAAATAATATCTTTGTGGCCACTATCCTTTTAAAAGGGTACCTATATTTTCACCCACCTGTGAACCATGCTACATGTTAGCAATAAACCAAACCTTGTTTAAACTTTTATATATGCTGACTGAATACTACAACTGAATTACATGCCTCCGTGAGAAAAAAAAACTTACCGAAGCACCTTAAAGTCTATGGGAATAGTCATAATAACTATTAAAGTGACACAAAAACTATACAAATCACAGCAAACTTCTGTTTATTTAAATTTAACTGTCAGTTTACATATTTAATTAAATAAATCACATGCTGCCATCTCATGCAAAGAAGTTTACTTAAGGCAAGAGTCGATAACAAAGTCATCCGTGAAGTGTCCTTGTAGAAGGACTGTGGGCATAACTGGGTTAAGGCAAATTATCGATTTAGTCTTCTGAAAACCTCCATGAATCTGTTGAAATTATTCTTTAATCCAAATAAATCAGTATTTGGACAAAGCCACGTCTAAGAAAAATATTAAGCTTAAAGTGTCATTATTGTACAACAACATTATTGTACAACAGATAAAACAAAAACTATATTGTTTTGGTTTAGATATGTAGATGATATTTTGGTTTATTATACCGGAAATGACAGACAAATAGAAGAAACATTAAATCACTTAAATATAATTCATACAAAAATTAAATTTCTACTTGAAAAAGAACAAAATCAAACCATACATTTTCTGGACCTTTCAATATCCAAACAAAATAATAAACTACAATTTAATATATATAGAAAACCCTCATACTCAGATATAACAATTACAAAATAATCTACAACATTACACAGAAATATGCAACACATAAATCTATAATCCACTGAGCGTTAATAATTCACAAAAATAGAACTGTAAAAAATAAAACTACTAGCCCAAAATAACGGTTTCACAATGAAAAAGAAATTAGTTACTTAAAAAATAAAAAACGGAATCAATTATTAATTCATCAAGTATACCCAAAAGTACTTCGTAGTAACTTCGAGTACCACCGCAAGCTATTTCTAAACTTGTACGGAAGCTAGGGAAAATTCAATAGGAGAGCCGTTCGGTCTCATATTAATTCACAGCTGAGAATAACATTTGGTAGATTTTGTGTCTTTGCTCTGCCAACTCAAGCAAAATAACTACCAGCATAATATTGTGATTTGTGATGAAAAGTAGATGTTCTGAGATAATTCAAAGAGGCGAATATCGTGGTTAATCCCGAGGAGCCATCAACTAGCCAGTACCACCAAACCAAATATCTCCGCCAAGAAACTGTTGTATATGGTGGGATAAACTGGGCATCGTGCATTATGAGTTGCTCCAATCTAGTTAAACTATCACAGCTGGTCGTTATCAATACTAGCCGATTTGTGTTAATGACGCTCTGGATAAAAAACTGCCTTATACCGGCAAGGAAAGAAGTTAATTAGTTTCAGAACAACGCACGGCCACATACAGCAAAAATGACTGTGGAAACATCTCCGGTAGTCTGGGAGAAAAGAAAGTAGGTGTATTCTTCAGACTTGGCCCCTTCGAATATTCATTTCTACTGAGTACTCCAACATCACCTGATAAAGAGCCGTTTGACAGCTCTTGAAGAATTCGAAAAATGCGTCGATGACTTTATTACATCAAAACCACCAAGTTCTTTTCATTCTGTTAATATCATTTAGCACCATATGTTCCAAATCAGGATCATATAATGAATTGGTTCCTGCGCTACCTAAAAAAAATCAAACTTTATAACCTCTCTGGGATTTTCTTCACCACATACATGGGAACTTTGTTTACATATCAACTCAAAATCCAAATTCAAACACTGTCATATATAGGTAGGTCATTGCACCAATTATCGAAACCAGGTAATCGTGGCAGTTTTCATTGTAGTCTTCATTGCAGTTTTCATTGTAGTCAAATTTACATTTTTATTATAATTAACATTGAGAGAACAAAAAGACGCCAAATAGTTTGGTTTAAAATGTATTTTTTTTTAAATTATAAAAAAATAATTAACGTGTGAACATTTTCGTGTCATGAAATTTTACGATTTTAATTGTGGTCTAATTCAACAGCAATGCATCAAATGTCTTTATTCGGTTGCTGGTGATGAACTGATGACTGTGAACTACGACACAATAGAAATGTTTATAAGTGGTTAGCAGAATTAGATGTAGAAATTGCAATGACGAACAAATAGCGGTGTAGGAGAAATATTAAAAGCCGAAAAGCCTGTAACATACAAATACATGTAAAAGACATTGCATAAATATGTTTTATTATCGACGCATTACACACGATTTGATATCAGATAAATATACTCGCAACAATGTAAACAAGTGATCAAACAATTTAATCGAAAAGTTCGTCGCAATGATGAAACCTCGACTTGGTATACCACAAAACAAAACGACAATCCATTGTTTGAGTATTCCAAAATGAGCAAAATACAACAAACCATTTCCGTACGCGCAATATTTCCAAAACATTGGTGCAGTTCGAGACCTTATCGATGGTGACCGGAGGCAGGTTTGTCACTCTGTAGTTATTTTTTGTTGGCGTCCTTGAAAGATGCATTTGGAGGGGTACGATTCGACAACGGTCAAGATGTTGAGGACTTCATGCGCAATTGACTTATGACCCATACTCAAAGTTTCTACGAGCAAGGAATTTACAAACTGCTGAAAAAAATGTGTAGAGCGTGGATGAGACTATGTCGAAAATGATCAATAGTTTTTTGTATTATTTAATAAAAAATAAATATATATAAAACAATTCCGGTTTATATTTGATTTGCCCTCGTAACAAATGATCACCAGATTTATTGACCTGATATCACTTTACCTGATATACATATGTATTTTATACCTTAAGGAAAAAATATGTTTGATGCTGAAGATATGCGGATGCTTATTAATTATGAAAAACCGCTATTACTTTGAAATAACTCATCATTTAAATTGAATTTTTGTAAACACAAATTTGCAATTTATAGTTAGTTTTTTTATTCAGTAAAAGGCCTCAACTTACTGGTTCGAATGTCATAAAAAAGCTATGAAGTTCATCGTCGGACTTCAGTCCTTCTATGGATGTATTGTAATATGGATCCGCTCTATAGAAGTGTGGAAGGGAAACGTAAGCAGGTGATCCAAACCGGCAGGGCGATATATCGAGCACTCCTGATCTCACACAATGATCATTGCAGAAGCATTTGCTCTGTGTAATTTTAGTACCTATAAATAGAAAAATTATATATTCTGAACAATTTTTCGTATTTAGCAAAATACATATGTTTGTTTTAGATTTAAAAATCACTAAGTATGCTACCAAAATATATGTGCAAAAACTTTAAGTTGTCATGTATATTGACAGAACAAAAAAAAATAATACCCGGTAAACCACTTACTGCATAACAGATTATGAATACACACTTTAGATTTTTATTGTATTTTTGTGTGGCCAGCAATTGCGTAAACCGAATCAAACTCTCATACTGAAAACACATCAGATGCAGGCCCATACCTTTCATAGTGTTGTATAATAATGATGGCAATTAGTTTTGTTGACCCATTGTTGAAGAATTATTCTCATCATGGAGCTGCACAGTTCTGTATGTTTTCTCACGCCCTTTGGGTCTGTCGTTTGCTATTTCTTCCTATTCGGATTTCGTTTCTTGTTTTTTAATTCGCCATTGAGGATCTGCTTTGGCATCCTAGTGCCCTGCATCCCTTGGAAATGATCTGGATATGAACTATCTTAGCTGAGCTCTCATTGGTCCGATAGTCTTGTCATGTTATTCTCAAGATTTTCCAGAGGCAGCTTTGATAAAATATCTCAAGTTCTTTTATTTGCTTCCGATACACAACCCATCATTCAGCTCAATGCAGAAGGGTGGGAATTATTAGGGCATTGTAAACACTGATTTTAGTGTGTTCCCCTAGAGTCTCGATTACTGAATACTCTTCTTATTAGATGTTCAAAATTAGCACCAGCACACTTTATTCTATATATATACACTTTTCTTGCAGGTCGACAGAGCAGGAAATTTTACTTTCCAAATACGGGAAACATACTACTTCTTTCAATGGTTAACCATTCACAACAACATGAGGCGTCTCTCTATCCCTATTTAGGGCCGTTTGTTGTAACATTTTCGTCTTTTATTCATTAATTTTAAGTCCGAACGCCCTGCAAGCCTCACTAAATAAACCCAGAATCTTTTGCAGCCCCGACGCACTATACACTAAGCACACAGTCATCCGCATGCTGCAGCTCTACGATGCTAACCTCCTTTGTTTTTGATTTGGTTTTAAAACATGGAAGGTTGAATAAGTTTCCATCCTTTTTATATGTGATCTCAAGCGAATGCGGTAATCTGCTTCTGACATGATACAGGAGAGCGGCAACAAACACAGAAAAAAGCGCAAGAGCTATCAAACAGCCCTGGTTAGCATCATTATTAATCTCCACAGTCTCAGTTTCCCTCATTTGTGTCAGAACTTTTACATTCTTGACATTATGCAGAAGTTTTATTACTTATACCACTAGCCTTAGTTTCGAAAACATTTCCACGTTCATTCAGAAACGTAATCATTTCGACTTCTTCTTTAATGAGTTGACATTTCATATGATGATAGAATTGGACTTATATAACTGGCGCACAATTACGCCTATGGCTACTAGTGATGGATTGCAGCTATTTTTACTATTATTTTGATAATAGTTTGTCTTCAATGATTCTGTACCCGCCATCGTACCTCATTCACATTGGAAGTGACGACAATTTTTCGCCAGATGGACTAACATTTGGCAAATAAAACACTGGCCGTTTCTCCATTTGCTCACATTTAAATTTTTTTTTAATTTTTTAAAAATTTTTTAGAATTTTTGGGTTGGATAATTTTCAGGGCCTTTCAGGGCTTGATAGACATGTGTTTCAAGGACTTAGTCTTCCAGTGCATTATTTTCATTAGGTGAAATAACATTTCAGTTAGTTTTGGCCAGGATTTCGCTCTCTGAAATAGTTTCTCCCAGTTTCCTTATTAGAATATGTAACATTTCCTTTTCTGTAGTAGCGAAGGAATGAAAATTTTTAAATTTCAACTTTCGTTTTCTAAGTAGGAAAGCAGCTTTGGCTGTATTTTTACACCATCAGGTTTTTGTGGAAGTTATGGCCTTCGGATAGCCGTTTTTATTACGGATCGCTAGTACCTTGACGCATGTTACATTAGCTCTGGTTTTCGAATAACTGGTTTCTAGTTTTAATGCACTTTTTTGTCCACGCACTTCTTAACCGAGATAAATTCTTCTTCTCCGCTCTCTCATTAACGGATTTCCTTGATTTCATACTCTGTAATTTTTTACCGGTTTGAAAGTTTACGATCGTCTTACGGGTCGAAGGAGACCACTGAGACAGTAGCAACTTCGACTTGGATCTTCTTTTCCTCCTCTTAGTGATTAATTTTTCCTCGCCTTACTCAGTTCCACAATTTGCAAAAGTAGGTTCGCAATATCGACTTTTAAATTGATTATAGTGTCGTTCAGACCAGAATTGTCTACTATGGCGCGGCCTGGAGCTCCTTGCAGCTCTAATACTTCTCGGGGGCCAAATTTGACGGGTATAATAGTGCCCATACAATGCCAATACGCAAGATGTATATCGCACTTACCTAGGTGACTCACTGTAAGGTGACTGATAAAACTGTAATTTCCAGTAATCGTTTTTATTCCATGGCAAATTTTGAATAAAATAAAAAAAATTGATAAGACCCAATCAATATGCCAAAAAAATTTATATATTATACTTTTATTATTACTAGCAGAGTTAGCAGGATATATGTGAAAACCTTAACAAAACACTATATCAGCGCATTAAACAAGATTAAAGTCCTAATTATAATTTCATTAAACAACTGAAGTGAACGAAATGATACTGAAGTAAGCAAATAAATTATATTTTAAAATATATCAAATTGTTTACCATTCCTTCTGAAATACTTTAACTAGAAATATTTTTTAACAAATAACCAATTAAATGTATTATATTTACCATTATCTAAGACTCTGTCACCAATTGAATATTTGTATCCTAGAACTCCACCAACTATTTCTTCTTTTTCAAATTCGAACTCAATAAAACGGCACAAATCGGACGAAAACATTTGTATTACGGTTTCTTTCGTTAAATTGGTGGGAAAAATGTCTCCACCGGATCCTTGCACTTTTCCACAATCATCTGTATAATACGGAACCTGTTCCATGTTTTTCCAAGAATATAGCTCGCCCAGCTTTTTGGATTTTCCAATACCCATGTTGTACATTCCTTCGTAGGTCATTGAATTGTTCCTCTGGAAATGTGATAATATTTAAACGATTTTGTTAAAGGAAAGGAAACATCGATGAGAGAGTTTTTGTTCACGGACAAAAATAACATTTTTAGAAACGGTTAACCTATGTTGGTTTGTTTAAGTATAAAATAAAACCACCCGCGTCATTATGTCCTTTTTTGTTTTAATACGAGGGTCAATTTGAAAATGAAAAATTGTATAAGGTCACAAAATTTAATGAGTAATCAAGGTAGAGCCTTCATGTATCGATGCATTTTTGAATAATGTCGAAATTAAACTGATACGAATTTAAATTCGAAACATAAAGAATAATCACACGTCGTAATTTACGAGATCAGGTAAATATCTGGGTGATTAAAAGTTAAAAACTAATGTATCATATTCAATATGTGGATATTAAGAATATTCAATTGAGTGGACTATATAGGCACACTGTGGACAATATAGTATATATACCTATATAGGCACATACGGTGTTCGAAACAGTGGAACTATATATTACTATACGGTGTATGTATAGTACTATAGCATGAGGAACCAATATTTATTTTAGTAGGTCACCTTTGGTGTTCATTCCAGGTAACCTGGCCACCGAGCATTAAGATGATAACGGCTGTCAACTTGATACGAGTATGATCACAGCCAGGCAATAGCCTGGGTAAAATTAATATATTTGACAGTGCCATTGTTGAAGAATTATGGGATTTATAGTGGCTCCACTAACTCAGCTTTTATCTGCATGGCCCTTCGTAGGCTGAGCATTTATGGTCAGAGGATACATAACTGGTACACGCGACCTAGCCTGTTTGGCTTATCCCTCCTACCTTTTAGATTGGGCTTTTTGGCGACTATTTTCCACATGGAGCTGCACAGCTCTGCATGACTCTTTACGATATTTGGGTCTGTCAGTTGCCGTTTTTTTTCATTCAGACACGTTTAGCATAGTGTTCTTTAAAGACGATTGAATAGTATGATTGTATCCTCTCTCTCCCCCCCCCCTCCAACTCTCCCTCGCCCCTCTGCCGTCCCCCTATTCCCCTCCCTGTCTCCCATCGCCCCTCTCCTCTCACAACTCTACCCACTAAATATTTTAACTCTTAACAATATAAAAATCCTCGGTTTTATTTTACATAAAAAATGTCGTTTCTGCTATTAATTGCTATTAATTTTTTAATTTTGCAACAAAATAAGGAGTCATTGTAATCTTTCTTAATATATATTTTATTTCTTGAACGTTTTGTTCCTTTTCTGTTATTTATAAAGGTTATTTAAAGGGTGATTATTTAACGTGTCCGAACTTCCGATAGGAGTCGCTGTCAAATCATCATGGCAAATATCAATATGGCAATCATCATGGCATTTAAAAATCTGGCAAATCATCATGGAACGTTTCATATTAGACCAATGCTTGCAATTTGTCGAAATTTATTATCAAAATCAGTGTTCTGTGCGCCGAACTTAAACAGTTTTTTATGGTGCATATAATCGTTTAACCGAGCGATGTATTCGCCAAGTTATTGACAAATTCCGAACGCATTTCACGATACTTGACATAAATAAATAAATAAATAAATAATAATATAAATAAAAATATTATAATATAAATAAATAAAATAATATAAATAAATAAATACTTGAAACCAGATTGACAGATGACAATACCTTGGAATTCGACAACTTCAGACTTTTTAAAAGTAAAACGGAGAAAAAAATACTCAAAAATACACCACATCTGGGTGCTGCTTTTTATAACTAATATCTAGCCAATAAATAATCGACTTATGACACTATCCCTCAAGTATGCTAACAAAAACTATATATTAATCAATACACACATCCCAGTTAACGAAGAAAATAAATCTAAACCTGAAAAAATAAATAAGTCCTGGGAAATTCTGGAAAAGACTATCTCTAAAATTCCCTCTAACAATGTAAAAATCCTATTGGGTGATTTCAACGCCCAACTAGAGACAGAAAGAAAGTACAGAAAAACAGTCGGTAGTTTTCCCGCTCATAAGTGGACCAACCATAATGGCAGAAGATTGTTTGAACTACGTTCGCAGTTTAATCTAAAAATAATGTCAACCCATTTTAAGAAGAAAATAACAAACCAAAAGACCTGCAGGTGCCCAAACACGTACATGGGTGAATTTCAAATTGACCATGTTGCCATTTCGTACCCCAATTATAAAGAGATTTTGAATGTTCAAGTCAGGAAAGGAGCTAACATAGACACGGATCACTACTTAACTAGAATCAAACTTAGCTTAAAACCTCGAAAACTTATCTAAAAGAGACTGCTAATACCAAAGTTCAACTCTACGAATAAAACCAACCCTAGCAGAAGAGCTTGATACACAACCAGCACAGAACTGGCAAAAATTGAAACAAAAAAATATTAAAAAAGCCTTAAAGTTGGCCCCGTTATAAAAACGTAGAAAACATCCGTGGTGGGATGAAGTTTGCGAGCAAGCAGTATTAAGCCGAAGTAAAGCATTCAAAGATTGGAACAGTCAAAAAACAGCAATAAAATAGAACATCTTTTTGGAAGTAAGAAAACAAACATCGAAGCTAATTAGGCAAACTAAAAGAAAATATGAAAACAATCAACTTAATGAAATAGAAAAAGATTTCCAAAAAATAAGGCAATTCACCCCAAAGTCTTTGCTTCCAAAAGGAAAACAGACAATTAGCTCTAAGTAACCAAGACAATTGCAAAGAACTTGCGAAATATTTTGAACAACTACTAAACTGTCCTGAGCCCGTAAACAAATTGCCAACACTAAACCCTAAACAAACAAACCCAGATTCATTACCACCGAATGAAGATGAAATAATTAGGCAAACCAAGCGACTTAAAAAAAACAAAGCTTCTGGTGAAGATGGAATCACTGCTGAACTTCTGCTGAACTGTATCAGTTCGCTGGTACAGGTACAATCCAGGAAATAACCAAAAGTTTGGCGAACCGAACGGATTCCGGAAGATTGGAAAGATGCTCTAATCCATCCACTACACAAGAAAGGAGATAGAACGGATGTAAACAACTACAGAGGGATATCTCTTCTCCCAGTTTGTTACAAGATTAGATCTCAATGTCTACTAGACAGAGCACAGGGACAGTGAGAACCTAAAATTGGTGAATATCAAGCAGGTTTTGGACCGGGCAGATCCTGCCCTGAACAGATCCTGAATCTAAAGTTGATCCTAAAACATCAAAAACTGTACAATAAAAATCTCGTCTGTACATTTGTGGATTTCAAAAAAGCATATGTTCCTATTGAACGCGAATCTTTATTCGAAATCTTGAAAGAAAAAGGACTAGATCTGAAAATTCTGGCAATTATTAAAGCAACATTAACTAACACAAAAACTAACTAACACAAAAAAACGTTAAATTCATGGGTGAGATCTCAGAGCCCTTCGAAATTAAAACTGGAGTGAGACATGGGGATGAACTTATTTAACTGTGTTCTAGAAAAAGTAATAGAGGAGTGGCGTGAAAAAAAGTCCGCTATGAATATTGACCAGCCCATTAAACTGGGGAGAACCAACGTCAAAATTGATTGTCTGGCATTTGCTGATGATCTAGCAATTTTAGCTCAAGATGTATTAACGGCACAGAAACAGATTGAAACCCTAAAAGAAACAGCAGAAAATGTTGGACTCCAAATTTCCTTTGAAAAGACACAATACATGACCTGCAACAGACTAAGAACGCCATTTCTAAAAACAAAATATGGTAACATCAGACGAGTCTCTCAATTCAAATATTTGGGTGAAATAATCATGGAAAATGGGTTGGAAAAGCGGCCAATAAGGGTAGATGTCAAAAAATGGAAACGGCATTGAAACTTACACAAAATATTTACAACAAAAAATGCATATCTAAAAACACAAAACTGAGACATTGTAACACAGTCATTAAGCAAGAATGTCTATATGGGGCAGAAATGCTCATTTTGAATAGAAAGAGAGACATCGAGGACATTGAAAAGAAGGAAAGGAAAATCATAAGAAAAATCTTAGGCCCCAAACAAATAAATAGCACAACATACCGACTTCGAGGAAACTAAGAAATCAAACAATATACAGATATACATAGCGATATGAGAAAAAGAAGACTTAAGTTTTACGGACACATAAAACGGATGAATCCGAGTAGACTAACTAGACAATTAGTCGAATTTTATGAAAATAGGAGTAGAGCTAAAGTACAAATAATTAAATGGATTTCTGCAGTTAAAGAGGACCTAAGATCAGCAAATATTACACAAAGTGAAATTCAGGATAGAGGATGTTTCAGACACAAGTTTGTGACAATTGGTCTGACGAAAGGAAAAAAGCTCATAGCGAAAGAATGAAATTAGTGTGGGCGCAAAGGAAGGCTAACAACAACAAACGCCTCTAACTGTACTTCGCGTGGTCCATCAGGGCCCATACGTGAATAATAATAAAATAAAATAAATAAATACCTGATATAATAAAAAAATGAAAACAAGGTAAGAAACTGTGCGTGCCGACAAAAAATATCCTGTAACTGGCATCAATTCGTTAATGGGGATCGTTACAAAGCAATGATCAATGATTATTTAATTCTGAATTTGAATGGTATTGATCTGGAGGAGATGTGGTTGCAACAGGACGACTCCACATGTCACACAGCCAACGCAATAATTGATTAATTCGGAGAAAATTATTTCGAGGAACGGGCCTGTAAATTGTTCACCAAGGTCATGTGATTTAATGTCTCTAGATTCTTTTCTTTGGGGTTGTGTTAAAACTATTGACGCCTTGAAAGCCAACACAACTCGGTCAATTGCGAACATAAAACCCCAATTGCTTAAAAAAGTGGTCGAAATTTGGATAGACAGAATGCGCTTTATCAAAAGTAGTCGCGGCAGACATTTGGCCGAAATTGTTTTCAAACAGTAATGTCATTGAATGTTATTTCACATAAAATAAATAGTTTCAAGGCATGGTTGTTGTTTTATTTAAATTTAAACTTCGGATGCATTAAAAAATCTCTCTATAGATATTTTTTTAATATAGGAATATTTTACTATCGGATTGTCCGGGAAGTTCGTGGGAATTTTTCGTTAGCGATTCCATTCCATCTCTTTTAGTAGACAAAAATCAGTGTTGGGACCACGATGCAAAAATAGTTTCGATGATTCAGTAGCAGATATTTTGACGAACTTTTCGGACAGCCTGATATTATCAGGTTTATTACTGCCAAGTTAATCTCACCTTAGTTTCTTCTATTTAATAAAATTATTGATTATTGAATAACAGGAAAAAAAAGTAAAAGTTGAAATGATTGAATTATATGAACTAAAAAGGTATATGAATTCTTCAATTTTGGCATTATTTCTTCAATTCACATTAAATTGAATGCGAAAAAATATGAAAATCTTGAATTCATATTTTAATATTCTTCATTATCGATGAAAAATGGTTGTATAATGTTATGTGTATTCTTAAAAATAGTCTGTAATTTTCAGAAGATATTGTCTTACCGTATAGAACCAACCAAATTTGTCATAATTTGGCATTTCAGGAAGAGCAAACGAAGGAAGTCTGCTGGCCATATTAATTATTGGATCATTGTATCCTGAAAAAATTAAAGTTTGATAAAAATTATGTTAGATAAGATATATTTGTACTACTGATTACTGATTGGTATGGTTTTACTAATATACCTGCTCTTTCAACATAAGAAAAATGAAATAAGGATTATCTCCTACAAAATATTGTCTTGCAATTAACATTTTTGATTGAAAATATAAACACAGCGGGTGTAGAATTGCAGGCAATTCCAGCAATTGTCGAGTTATTTCAATTTGATGTTCTTAACATTTTTTGTTATTTCTCCTACAAGCTTTAGAACTTTACGCTTGCCAATAAATTGTTTCAATTTCATAAACTATCATTTATTAAATATACAATATAAATTGTAACCAACTTTAATAATTCATTCTACCTACGAGAACTTCTCATCTTTATGCTAACTTCATTATGTCGAGATCATCAAAATCTGAAGTTAGTTTTCACACATCTGAAGTTAATCCACGAGAGCCAGATCCAACTATTTTTTAGGCTTCTTCTTTTTGGTGAATATTTTCTAGTTTGTATATCATAACTAAAGTAGTAAATATTAATCGAAATATGCTAGATCTGGGAATATAAAAGTTGGTTCTTCGGGCCGTTAAGTACCGAATGAAACCTTTCCTTTTTGCCATTTCTAGTTTTTCATATCGTTTGGCCCAGTTTCGCACACTTAAAGTTGGCCATGTAATGAACTGTGCTTCCGGACGATAACAAACACTTTATACTACGATTCAATAGCATATTTCGCAAGATAAATCACCTTCTCGCTTCGTTCTATACCTTTACGTCCTGGGTATCATGTGAATATCAACGAAGAGGCCCGAGAGGTGATGTCTTCGATGAGGTTTAAGATCCTGGCCACTACTGTGTGAGACATCAACAAAAATTGTCCTGATACGTTTCCAGATTTCGGTTTTCATCGAACACAAAAATAAGTTAGCCTCAAAAAACTCACACTGTCCTGGAAGTCTAGGAAAGCACTTATCGTACCTTAATCCTATATGACTTATGGTGAAAATGCTCTTCTGTAATCCGTATTGTTGTCTATAATCATCCTGTTGATTACAATACCAATCTTTGTCGCTAATTTTCGCAAAGAATATTCTGGATCCTCTGAAATTAACTGTTACGAGAACTGATGAGCACCTTGCAGTTCGATCTTTTGAATTTCTTGTCGGGTTAGAAAAGCTTTATTCAGAAGTTAGCTTAGCTTTCAGCGAAGCATTAATTCTTTTTTTTGAACCTTCAGTGTGAAGTACTAAACACGAAAAAATTTACCACTAGTTACGAAATCACTTTTTTACACTTCTCGATCCGCGTATTGCTAATCATGTTAGCATCATCATAACGTGATTCAATTTAATTCAAGTCCATTCAATCTTTATATTGAATAATATTCTGATAATGCTAATATGGTTAGCGAAACACGCGCGGTGGAATTTAAAAACGTGATTTGGTGTTTAGTTGTAAATCTTTTCGAGTTCAGCAAAGTCAGTATATTTCGCAAGAAATCATAAATGGTCGATCTAGGCTATTCGAAAAACTGAAGTATTTGGATCGCTGGATATTTCCAGCGGCAAGGTTTTCAATTTTCGCAGCTCTTCGATAATATTCCACAATCAATCTTAATTGTTTGACTATTTTGTAGAATTGAGTGCGTAGAATTGAAAGAGAACGGAAAGCGACATCCATTTTGGGGAAAAATACTTTCCGACGAAACAGAAATATTTTTCGACGAAAAAGTGCAGGATTTGGGCCGATGAAAATCATCATGTTATTTAGGAGTTATCTCTTTATCCTTAAAAAGCCACTTTCTCGTGCGGGTTTTGGGCTGAAGGAGTGATTAAAATATATATTTGATTAGTGATTAGTGATTAGAATATATTTTTTTGAAGAACATGATGAAAATCGTTTTACAGTTAATGGTGAACGAAATAGAAATATGCTAACAGAATATATTTGATCTAAACTAATAAATGTAGATATAACTGTTTCGCCTGACAATCGATTTATTTCAAGAAAAGTTTCCGGGATACATTATTTCGCGAAATGGTAATATCAACTGTCCACCAAGATGCGATTTCACGCCTTTAAATTATTTCTTGTGGGGTTGTCGTTTACAGAAATAAACTCCGAATAATTCTTGATCTTAAATGAAACACATTGTCCCACCACCATTGAAAATATACCAGGCGAGGTATGTGAAAGAGTAATCAAAAATTGGATCTCAAAAAGCATTCCATCTGACGAAGCTCAGGGGGCCATTCAAACGGGATTATTTTCCAAAACATAAATAAACTCCAAACCAAACCAAACCAAACCCTTTAAATAAAAAGTATCCAAATAATTTAGATTTGCCCCGCTACTTAATTTCAGGGATTTTTCCTAATTAAAATTAGTTAAAGCTAATCACGAAATTGTTTATATGCAACATGAATGTTTGCAAGCATATAGGCAACTGATTTTTATAAGTGGGTCCGCCAAGACGGATCACGGTTTTAAGCAAAGCGATGTTTACAGAATACGAGGTGTGACTATTAAATAACGAGACTGACACTGTAAAACATTTTATTTTGATTTCATACATATTTAATTATTATCACCTTCAATATACACTCCTCCTCTATCTCTTCACAACGCTCTATACAAATTTTCTATTGTTCGAAAAAGTGCTGGAAGTCTTCTTCTGTCAGCCCCTTCACAGCTTCAAGGAACTCAAATCTTGTTCCCTTTAATGCAGATTTCACCTTATGAAACAGATTGAAGTCACACGGCGCAAGATCCGGCGAATAAGCTGGATGGTCTAACACTGGGATGCTATACTTGGCTAGAAACCTCTTGTCAGACAATGCGGAATGAGACGGCGCCTTGTCTTGGTGGAGAACCGTCCTTCACAATTCGGATCGTTTTTTCCTTATTCTTTTACGGTGTTCAGCAAAAACGTGAAGGTTGTAATGTTGATTAACAGTTTGACCTTCAGGAACTCATTGAAGGGTCACAATTCCATGAATATTTAAAAAAACAATCATCGTTGCTTTGAATTTTGATTTGTGTTCATTCGAGCTGTTTTGGTTCTCGGTGAATTTGGGCTCTTCCAGTGCATGGATTGGTGCTTCGTTATCCTTTCCAATAAGTTTAGGTCATTTTCAATGACATTCAAAGTGTCAGTACAAACATTTTTGCAAGCTTCTTGTTGTTCAAATGTGAGAATTTTAGGCATCATTTTGGCACACACTTTTTCCATGCTAAAATTGTTATGTAAAATTTACCGTAAGCATTCTTTGTCAATTCCTAGAGTTTCAGTAAGTGCACGTTTCAGTAATACTTAACCGACGGTCTAATAGAACCAAATTACCGATTTTTTCGATATTGTCATCCATTTTTGATGTGGACGGGCGAACCGGACGTGGATCACCTTCAACGTTTTCTCGACCATGTTGAATACGCTTAAACCACTCAGAAACACGTGCACCCGATAAAAATTCATTGCCATACACTTCTTTTATTAAATTATAAGTTTCAGTAGCTGTTTTTCGAAGTTTCAAGTAAAATTTCACAACAATTCCTTGTTCTATTGTTACACTTAACATTTTTCCGACGAAACAAAAAACAACTCTAATGCAAACGAAGGCTACGGTTATACGGATTTTTTTTTCCAGAACCGAGAGGTACTGCATTCGAAAGCTAAGGCTTCACACTAAATAGCTGTTGGTCGCTCTCGTTTGGCGCATGCGTACTTCTTCTGTAGCAGCGTCAGTGTCGTTATTTAATAGCCACACTTCGCAGGCCAATTTTTACTGACATTTGGCATTAAGTGCAAATACATTATTTAAATGGAAATAAGATTATAACATTATTAGTATCGATCTCTTTCTTATGGATGATATGATGGTCTCTTACAAGGATTCTGCAAGGGTGACGGCAATCTCCGCAATACATTCAAAACAAACCCAACAATTTTGTTAGCCAACGAGCTAACGTAATGAACTAATCTAAACTGAGCGGTGTTTTGAAGTTGGCAGGCAAGTGGTAATATTTATAGGTAAAACATTCCATGCAATAGCATGCCATGTATATTTATGACGAAAGGGTATTTAAATAAAAACATGCAAATTGCTGGACACAAAAATTCGCCAAACAGACTGCTATAGTGCAGTTTTAGGGATGCCAATGGTTGAATTCAGATTCAACAAAACAAATTCTGCAAAATGTAAAACCTATAAAGTGACTTTATAGTACTTTTACCTGAATCTGTACCTTTTTATCCATACCTTTTTGAATTTTGTACAGAGTTCTAAGTATGAAATGCTATGTGACAGTCTAGACAAGAGATGTCGACACTATAAGAACTATTACTTAAGATAATATATAAGAAGGTATCCCAGTCCTGCAAAGGACGATGGGAAATATGTCAAGCGGTGGCGACATCTCAAGCGTATCAAAGACATTAATTTAAACTTTTTATGGCGTACCGAGTAACATTTTGGGGTTCAAATCCTCACCATTGTTATAATTGTTTTTTTGTTCAAAAATAGTATTAAAATTATTCTGTTATTAATTTATGATAATTATTAATTTGCACGTTATTTTTTCCAGTCTCTAGTGCTAAATAATTAGTAAAATAAATGTACGTCATACATTAAACACATTTGTTTTTTAATTGAAATAGCCTGCAATATCTCTAATTATATAATTTATTCAGAATATATAAAAAATACAATACCATTAAAGAATCAATATGCTTGTCAAAAAAACAATAAATTGAATATATTAATTTCCGAGCGGTTTTAGTTGAAGTTCGCATGTATGTACTTTGAGAGGTGTAAACGATATTCTTAGCTAAAGATATAACAGTACAACCAGGTAATCAGAACATCATCGTTTACAGCTCTCGAAGTGCACATATGCTAACTTCAACTAAAACCGCTCGGAAATAAATATATGTTCAATTCAATGTTACTCAACTTCAATTCAACTTCAATGTTACTGTCTTTTTTTATATTCTCTGAATAAATTATATAATTAGAATTATGGCAGGACTTTCTCAATTAAATAACAAATGTGTATGATGAATGATGTACATTTTTTTTATTTACTAATTATTCAACACTAGAGACTGAAAGAAATAACTGACAATTTAATAATTATCAGAAATTTATAACAGAACAGAAATTTATTAATTTTAAAACTATATTTGAACCAAAAAAATTATAACAATGGTAGGGATTTAAACCCCAAACTTTTGAGTCAGCACGTCATAAAAAAATTAAATTGACACCTTGGATACACGTGAGATGTAGTAAAGTACGTTCGTAAATTTAACCAACGATCTTTTCATTTTTTTTAACAAAAAATTCCATAAAACATATATCCAAAATGAAACCATTTCCACGGAACAACTCAGAACTTTTCAGAAAAAGTAAGAAAGTTTCTTAACAAATGGCAACGTCGCCAATTTATATATTTATAATCGTGTTTCTTTCGTATGAAAGAATTCACTTTTTGTTGCATTGGCCTCTTAAGGTTTCGTTGAAAAATAAAATGAAATATTTTTATAACTATTTATTCCACCGGTTTCAATATAAACTTGATTTGGTTTTGTTACAAAATAAGGAAATTACAAACTCCAAAGTTGGAATTACTACATTATAACAGGTTTTTAATAATTCACGTCATGTCAAGAAACACATGATTAATTTTTTTATCAAATTAACAGTTCAAAGTATCCACCATTCAATTCTTGTTGAATAAAGCTTCATCAGTTGATAAAATATCGAACAAAACATTTGAATTCCTTTGGTTCTGGGCAATAAACCAAACACAATATTTTTGTCTGTGTGAAAAATCAGCGGGTAAGAGTGTTTATACACTTTTTAAATGGTATATTAAATATTTATACACGGTTTAAATGGTAGGTGTAGTTGATCTTTTAATATTCAATATACAATTCAATATAAACCTCCAACGTTGCTGCACAACACTTCAAGTATTTCTGGCAGAATCCTCTTCAATAAGTTGTAAAATGAGTTCTTCGACTTCACATTCTTGAAATTTTGGAACGTCATTACCTCTATCCAGTCTGAGATTGATTAAACTGGGATAAATATTTGCCAAGTTGGAAGCGGTATTTCTGGGTTTCGTCGCCCCTAAATACGCCTAGCCCTTTCGGAATTTTGGAGAGCTTCTCCGTAAATACGAAACATACCGTGATATTCGCTTACAGAATATATTTTTGGTTTTAAATCGGACTTCAAATCGACGTACTGAAATAATTTTCGTCGTTTAAGAATGTTTGCTACGTTACCGTTAATATTTTAGTCGATCGATATTGGCTGACGTATGACGTGATTCTTATTTTTTTAATTGTTTTAAAAATGCTTATTAATTTATTTGTACGTTATTCATTTAGTAATAATCAAGTAATATTTGCCGAATACACTTTTACACATATTTGCTTAAAATGTTAATTTTTATCATAGCTTTTGAATTAGTGATTTAGTAACTTTGCAACTTTTTCCCGAAATCCATTAGGTTATTCACTCTTGTTGTAAGGAACTTTTGGTTTAAAATTACCTGAAGAATAGTTGCTTAAATTTACGACTGTACGAGGGTTGCTATTTATGCATCCGGAATTGGCAACAATGGTGTTATTACGCTTCATCTGGTATATGCATCGAAAAGTTTGACATTGTTAACTGTATACGTACTCAGAACGTTTTGTCATAGGGACGCCATTTGTGTTGTCTAGTAACTTGAAAATTTTATCTCAGTCAAAAAAAATACTAGAATTTTCGATGTAGATTATCTCAAGAACAGTGTATCGATCAACTCACTTTGACTTTTGGCAATTATGCACCATCTAAAACCACTGTATATAACTGATTTAGTGAATTAGTGAATTCAATCGTTGCCGTCGTTCGTTCATAAAGGAATTTAAAGAAGGTCCTCCAAATTCGGTTGTTGTGCCAGAAAACATCGATACTGTGCGCGAACTAATAAAGAAAAATCGTCATGTGACATACCGTGAGATTAAGGCATAACTGGACATTAGTATGACAAACATACACAAGATTTTACATGAACATTTAACCGTAGAAAAGATTTGTGCGCGTTGGATTCCGCATAATTTGACAATCGCTTAAAAAAAGGCTTGTGTCGATTGGTGCAAATAATTGCTCAAAAATTCAATTGTGGTGCGTCAAAAGCCATGTACAACATCTACACAGGTGACAAATTTTGAATATATGCGTATGAACCCGAAAGTAAACAGCAGCTGACTGTATGGGTCTTTTAAAATGAGCCAAACCCAACAAAAGTTGTGCGCGCAAGAAATAGTTCGAAGCAAATGGTCGCCTGGTTTTTGGAATAAATGGACATGTGGCAACAGTGCCACTAGAAATCGTAGGACAGTGAATTCTGAATAGTAGACAACCATTTGCTTGCAAGAATTCTTTGCGGAAATAAGAGAAAACAACCAGCGGCGCATGATCATTCTTCAACATCATAACGCGTGCTTTCACACATCGAACCGAACAACTCAATATTTGACCAACATATGCAAAAGTGTATCGATCATCGCGGAGAATATTTCTAAAAACAATAAAACTATTTTCAATGATAAATATTTGTTTATATTTATTATTCCGGATGCATAAATAGCAACTTCCGTATTTTCCTTTACACGGTGTATTTCAGAACATTGAATACGATATCACATTGTGAATTGATGTACCTAAAACTGACAGTGTATAGGCAGACATTTGAAAACGCACATTGGTACTTTCGAAACTGTAAAACTCAGCATTGCTGAAGTTAGCAGTAGTAGCAAAAATGTTCCATCATTAGGGGCTAATTTCTGCCAAATTATCGTTTGACTATATATAAATACTTGTTCTAGCTTGAAGATCTAATAAAAAAAATATATAAATAAATGAATCTTATAAAAAAATGACAAGTAATAACACTTAATTCATAGTATTAACGTTTACTATACGGAACTTTGTCTTAAAGTTCTGTCTGCTCTATAGTACTAATTATCAATATACAATAATTAACTGTATTATTAAATACAGATAGTCTAGTCATTTTCAAGATATGTCGTTGCCCTTCAGCAAAATGTTAATTGCTCCAAGAAATCTCAATAAAAATATTCCTAGTTTCTTAAAAGACACCAGAGCCGAAGCGGTTTAACTTCTGAATTATTTTGGGAAAAATAAAATATTGTTAAATTATGATGAAATTATTATTATTGTTATGTATTACCAAAAAAGTGTTTATTGGTTTATGTGTTTTGAATTTATTGGTACAATAAAAATAAATAAATAAATTTATTTATTAGTACTATAAAAATTATAACTTTAATTTAATTATACATTTAATTCGGTTTCGTTCTCACTCTCACTTTAATCTACATCTTATATTTTCTATTTTAATATTATAGATCTATAGATAGATCTACATATAAAATAATATAGATTTGAATAATATAGATAATAGATCAATATTTTATTTTAATGACATGGTTAATCGAATTTATTCAACTTTCTTTGGGTTTACTCTCTACAACCTAATTAATGCGGCACTTGCACTTATAGTCCGAAAAATGTTTTCTCTAACATTGGATTTTACCTGATCCCATATATGCTCAATTGGATTAAATATTCAGTAATACGGAGGAAGGCGTAAAACCGTATGTTTCATATCGGCAGCAATGGTATCACATGGTATTAAATGCCTCTAATATTCCTAGAAGATCACACTTATAAGTATATATCGTTTTTTTTTAACATATAGTTCAGAATTACCCATTTAGTGTTATTTGCATTAGGAATTTTATTGTTTTGGCGATTATGATAACTAGCACTGTCCATTACAATTACGCTGTCCCTAGGCATATGTGGCAAAAGGCTATTTATAGACCAATCTTCAAAAAGTTCTTCTGTGGTGTCGTCGTGGCAGTACAAATATGAAGGTTTAATATTTTCGGAGGACAACCGTAAACAATCTGGAATCCATCCAACCTCGAAACCAGCATGTACAATTGTAATTATTTTTCCCTTGTTTGCTGGGGCTTTGGTTTGACATTTCCTTGATGTATCTACCCATCAGTTCGCTGGCGTCTCATGTGTTTCGAACCATGTTTCATCAAGGTAGATAATGGGACGATTTTCTAATCTGTATTTTTTATAGAGTTTAAGTAGTCAAACCGCCATCGTCGCAATCGTTTTGATTCTATTAATATTTGTCTATTATTAAAGGCCCGATGCGGTAAATTCATTTGAGATAATATTCTTCGGAGGCTAGTTCTGCTGAAAAGAATGTTCCTTAGTCGCTGTTGCAATGAATGCAATGTAGGCACAGTTTGCTCTTCCTACATAGCATAAATTTTGGTTCGAATTAAGTCTTTGTCGCTTTTGTCAACATATTTGCTTTTAGCAGAATCACTTTAAACTTTTTTGGCTTTACTTGGCTTCATCACAATATTTTTAACTATAGACAACAGAGTTTTCGTTAATGAAGACGTTTCCGCTGCAGCTGCAATTACATTAAGCCCCATATTCAATAAAGAAACATACAGAAAAATAGCATAGGGCGATAAATGTGTTCTTTTAAGATTAACAGTACCGGAGGCACCATGATCATTATCTTGCTAAGAACGTCACATTTCTAGCACTTTTGGAATAACAAAAAATAGGATCGAAATTATTGAACTGCACTATTTATGAAAAGAATGCAAACTAAACTAAAATATTTCGAAACTACTAAACCAGGTATAAAATTAACTATATCGTTTTACCTAATATTTTATTAGGCCCGGCCCAGTTTACGTTTCTTGCAACCTTGCCGGGTTTCGTTACGGCAGGGATTGTTAAGAGTTTATTGCTGCCAGTCGGTTCGTCCGGCAGTTCGTCCGGACATACTACATGTATTTAATAATACAGTTAATTAATATATTGCATATTGATAAATAGTACGATCAAGTAGACAGAACTTTAAGTAATGTCTGAATGATTGTGGCGTGTTCATATATTTTTTTTTCCTTTATTTGAGTTTTTCGCCACTATCTAAAAACTCAAAAAATATCAAAAATTTTTGTTTATGTTTAAAAATTATTTTAATTATATTTAATTATATTAATTATATTTAAAAATTGTTGTCAATGTAAGTATCGTTGACATATACACAAAATATATTTACTTTCACTCGTTACTTTATATATTACAAATTAATATAATTTATTTTTTAGTTTTGTTTTGCAAACGGGGGGAGAGTACCCTCTGAAACGTTAACGTTAAAGGTTTGTAAAATGTTTTATAACATTTTTATATCTTTAAAATTTTGTTCGTTAAGCAAATTTATTACAAAAAAGAATCACTGAGAAATTTGTCTCCGTTTGGTTTTTTGTTTTTACCCAGTGATTCTTTCTTTACATAAGAACAGGTATTTTTGATATTTTTTGAGTTTTAGATAGTGGCGAAAAACCCAAATAAAGAAAACAAAATAGACAGAACTTTGCTTCTCTTTTATTTAAACCTAGCACGCAAGGGTGACCACCTGTCGCAAATTATAGATCGAAATATGCTAGTACCATTGTCCGATGTTCGGAATTAAAGACAACTGGGTTTGGTTTAATTACTTCGAGAGGAAAACATCGTAGCTTAACTGATAAGTTCTTAAAGAATGAAAACGGTCTTTAGATAGGATGCATTTTTTCATTCTAGTAATTTACTCTTAGATATAGTTCGTTTAGTCGTAATACATGCATTTAATAACACAGTTAATTATTGTTTATTTAAAAAATGTTTATTTTTTATATTTTATTCGCTGATTAAAGCGAAATATTTAAATAAATCACTTACGGTTTTATTGAAATACTTCTTATAATCTATCACGATTGTTCATAAAATAATACCTCCAACGACTCTTTTTAGAACATTTTTTTCTAATAAGGTCTTTTCATAAGGAGTTATTTGTTAATATTTATTGTAGTACATATCTGTTAGCTACGTTACTATTCCATCTTTTAATGTTTCTTATGTATATTTTCACTTATACAGATATGTTAACAAACAAAATTACAGTATTTTTGTAATGACCATTTTTATAAACATATTTTTGATGCAGATAAGTAATTTTGAATTTGATAATTTTGATTCATATTAATAGTTTCTTTTATCTATCGCAGTATTACTTTATGTACATTTCATTGGAAGTTGAAGTGATAACACCAGTATATTAGTATATTACCGTCGAATAAAATTTCTCCAACCGAATGTGTATCATATAATTTAGCTCCTATGGAACCGATGAAAAATGATATTGACCTCTTGGCAATGGGGTTCCAATTCTTTGCTGCTGTAGCGGCTGTCTAAAACAATTATACAATTTACAATAAAGCGATACAGAATTTATTTCAATTATCATAATATTAATATCAGCATAGTATTAATATTTATTTATTAATAAACCCACATGAATTCACTTTTTTTTTCCTGCTTGTGAAAAAGTTTTACACTTAACTGTAATATATTATAATGTAATATACAAAAATTACAGTTAACTGTAATATACGAAAACACAATATGAGAGCTTCTTATGCAGCCATATATTTGTGAAACATTATTTTTATTATATTACACCAGTGTCTGCAATGTCGAACATCTTAAATAAATTTGCTTTAAGTGAGGATCATTTTTCTACTCATTATTGCCTCTACCTACTTTATTTTAATGTTCATCATAATTATTTTGAATAAGACGCAAGTTTAAACAGCACAAATTCCACTTCAAGAAGAAAATGGTTACATTTTATTATTAATATTGAAATCAGTTGTTCTGCAATTGTTCTTACCACTGTCACAGGTGCAATTGATGTAATCGGATCACTTAAACTCCTGCCACTCTTCTCTTGATCAAACCACCACTTTTTCAGATAGTAATACGATACAGTATCATTTGAATTCCAGGTAATATTAGCTTTCTCTTTCGCTTCATTGAAAATATATGGACCCATTTCTTTAAAAGTCGCCTTGACAGTTCTAAACAGTAGAAAAATATGTTATTATGAGGAATAGTAAAACACGCTATTTAATTAAAGGTATAGTTTGGCCTAATCAGGGTCTCATTTGAAAAAAGTCATATCATCAAAAGTTCGGAATATTGATTTTAACAAAAATGGTGAATGTTATAAAGAAAAATATGAAAATCTGAGGCAAGAATTCCTGTCAAAACATCATGGCAATCATCATGGTACATCAAATGTCTTGTAAATCATCATGGAACGTTTAACATCAGATCAAAGCTTGCTAATTGTAGAAATTTGTTATCAGTGTCTGTGCGCTAAATTTATAGAGCACTTCGTTAATTTTATGGTGCACATAATCGCCCAACGTAGCGATGTATTCACCGAATTATCGACAAATTCCGAATGCGTTCTACGCTCCTCGATATTAAAACAGAACAAAACAAAAAATATGTTGTTCGGACTGCCACAACTTTTTTGCTGGCAGTTTTGATGGAGATTTATCAATTTTAAACACATTTATCAATTTGTTAATGGGGATGGTTACAGAGAGATGGTCAATGATTATTTTATTTCGAATTTGAGTAGTACTGAATTGGATTAGATATGGTTGCAACAGGAGGGCTCCATATATCTTACAGTCAACGCATCAATCGATTTATTGAGGGAACAATTCGGTGAGAAAATTATTTCGAGGAACGGACCTCGTTAATTGACCACCAAGGCCATGTGATTAATGCCTTTAGCTTGTTTTCTTTGGATTTATGTTAAATTTTTGATCTGTGCCGATTAACCAGCAACTATTGACGCCAATAGAACCCCAATTGCTTGAAAAAGAGGTCGGAAATTTGATTGACAGAATGCGCTTTGTCAGAATTAATCGCGGCCGACATTTGTACGAAATTGTTTTCAAATATTAATACCCTTGAATATTATTTCACACAAAGTAAATAGTTTCAAGGCGTCCAATTTTAGCTTTTAACATTTTTTGGTACACATTTTCAATTTTGAGCTCAGTTACCTTTCAACAGGCGAATATTCAACTTAAAAGGCATTTAATTTTATCCAGCATAGTTAATTATGTGATTGAGGATGGTAGTTTTTATCCGTTTCACATTTTAAACCATTTCAACCTACCAGTCACCTAATACAAGAACTACCACCGTCATGTTTTTATGAGAATATTCTTATGTGGGATATTAATCTAGTAATAAATAAAATAATAATTCCATTAACAAATTTGAAAAATCCTCTTATACAGATTTTATTTTGATATTAAATTCATCTAGCCTGAATATGTTTAAATTACTCAGGATCTAATTGGCATTCTCATTTAGAAATAACACAACAGATTGCCTGACAAGAACTATTTTAATTATACGTAATTATTAAGGTTATGTAATAACAATCTATATATATATATATATATATATATATATATATATATATATATATATATATATATATATATATATGTATAAATATCTGCATCGACCGAAAATCTCTGTTCAACATCCCAGAAGATCAAGGACTCGACCCCAAAACACTACGATTGATCAAGCAGACACTGACAGACACAACCTCTAAAGTGAAATTTATGGGAGAAATTTCCGAACCCTGGAGTATGCAAGGAAATGGATTATCCCCACTCCTCTTCAACCTGGTCCTGGACAAAGTCATAAGCGAATGGGAAAAAGAACTGAAAAATCAGAGACACTGGAAATCAATACGACTCGGACGATTCAAAAACAATATAGAAATATCATGCCTGGCCTTCGCTGATGACCTAGCCATACTCGCAGACAATGAAAAAAGGGCAACGAAATATATCGAAATCCTTAAGGAATGTGCAGAGAAAGTTGGCCTACAAATCTCCATTCAAAAAACCGAATTCTTCTGCTCAAAATTAGATGTCCAAAATTTGAACACCAAATACGACAAAATAAATAGGGTCACTCACTTTAAATACCTGGGCGAGATCCTCGAACCCACAGAAGAAGAGAAGATAACATACAAGACTCGATTACAGAAGACGAACAGGGCATACGGCAAGACACACAATATCTACAATAAGAAATTCCTATTCACACACGCAAAAATAAGACACTACAACACAGTAATCAAACCAGAGGTACTATACGCAAGCGAGACACTTACACTTCATACAAAAAGCAGCATACAAAACATACTAAAAGAAGAACGCAAAATTATGAGGAAAATTCTCGCTCCAAAACTGACAGAGGAAGGCTACAGACTACATTCTAGAAGGACCACAGAGAAAATGTCCAACGTAACCGCGGACATAAGAAAAAGAAGGTTGAAATTATATGGACATGTCAGCAGACTCCCACCGACAAGACTTACCAACAGAATTCTTACATACATACAAGGAGTCAAATCAACAGGACCATGGATCACACAAATCAGAACTGATCTGGTAAAGACATAAATGGATCCGAGTGAGATTAAGAATAGTAGAACGTACAGAAACAAAATACATATGTGGAACGTTGCATCAGAGAGCGAAGTTTCGAGGAGATCGGGAACAGTGGACGGAGGAGAGAAAGATAATCCACGGAGAAAGGATGAAAGAGGTGTGGAGGATCAGAAAAAACACTCGAAAGTGAGTCACAATGTTTTGCGTGATCCAACCGGGTCCTATACGCACCGCATCCTATATATATATATATATATATATATATATATATATATATATATATATATATATATATATATATATATATATTTTGACTGCCGCGAACATTCACCGTAGGATGGCGCGAGTTTCATTGAGATTGCGACCCGCCATCGATATGACCAGTTGACTTGGTCTTGCTCTGTTCGTTTCGTTTCAGCTGTCTCACTGCGTTGAGCTCGAGCCCAGCTGATGACGGCTGTGAGGCCAGAAACCGGTCCTGGGAGGTACTTGTCTCGGCATGGTGACGGCGACTGATTTGAGACGAGCAGAGGTACGTGGAAGTACGGATGAAAAATTTCTGTTTTTCAAATATATATATATATATATATATATATATATATATATATATATATATATATATATATATATATATATATATATATATTATATATATATATATATATATATATATATATATATATATATATATATATATATATATATATATATATACATGTTCTTCGTAAATTAGAAACCAAGCTAATTCTCGTCTCATGGAAGAACTTCACGTTATTACAGTTAGGAGAGTATGATCTACCATCTCTCGATTTCATTACAAGCTTACATTTTTTTGCTGAAGGGTTAATTTGAAAACACGTAAAGATCTTCTGCAATGAAAATTTACCGCTTTCAGTCAACGTGTTATCTTTTATCGTGAAACATTTACTCCTTCAAGCCTAACAAGTTCCCTTGATATACAACTTGTAGATGTATTTCTTCGAGCTATCTTTCATATCTGTCGGTCTTATGCGGTTGTTTGTATATCGTTTTCTTCCACTTCTGGGGCGATCCTTTGCGTTATTTGTCTCTTCGATTTTTTATGAATTTTCGATAGGGAACTTTGGGAAATAACTACAATTTTTACGATATCACTCTGATTAAGCCCTGTTGTAACAAAATAATTATTCTTGATCTGTTAAAATGAGATATTATGTTTCTAGGCATTTTGAAACGGATTGATTGAAAATTGAAAACGAATTGAAATAATGTGTAAATACCAGTATGGACTGAATGTGCCAAAATCGAAAACCTGTCTTATCAACAAAACAATGATTTTGTTATTTTCATTTTAAAATGGTCTAAAATAAATATCCATCATCATCATGTCTCATCATAATCAGCACGTGTCAATCCACTGCAGGACGAAGGCCTCTAGCATGGTTCTAACTCTCGCGGTCCTAAGCTCTTCTCTGTCATTCGGGTCGGATCCAACATACTTAATAATGTCACCAGTCCATCGCGTTTTCGGTTTTCTCCGTGAACGTTTGCGATCAAGCTGTATCCAGACCAGGATCGCCAGGTCCATGTGTGGTCCCATCGCTTCGCTATATGGCCTGCCCACCTCAATTTCAACTCCTTTACCCTTCCAATGATATCACACGCCCATGTGCAAGGCTTTTCATTCCGTCTAGTAATGCCAAGAATATATCTTTCCATTCCCCTCTGTGCTATCCGTTGTTTTTCTTTTGTTTTTGAAATGACTGCGATGTGAGTGTCCGGGTTGTCCAGGTCTCCATGTTCAGGTCTCACTTCCGTATTTTAAAATGGACAGGACACAGTGACAAAGGCTTTCCTATCCAGACATTTTTTTTTGTTGGTTGCTTGACAGGAGTTGCTTGGACGCAGTCCAAGAAAATCCGATGTATGTATTAGGTTTTTTTCCCGAAGGGCATCCGGTTGCCGAATTGGTTTCTATCGGGAGCTTGCAGACGTTGTGCCAAAATATCATTTAGCATCTTCGGTGCTTACTATCGGGAAGTTTGTGGCTTTCTGAGAAGGATAGGTTTCCCGTGCGGTATTTATTTGTTGTGGCCTGGGTTTTAGTCGATACCGATTGGCTGGTGTTGGCGCTGACTCTGCCCCCTCAGACGCTTACCTGGGCATCCTCTTTCAAGGACCGTCTCAAACCAAAACTCTAGATAAAATACGTCGATAATAGATTCGTCATACAGCCAACCGGAAAAACGAAGCTATTCAAATTCATAGAACACGCACAGTCCTACCACCACCCTACTCAAATCCGAATAACGCAACAAAATAAAGCATTTTTTTTTCAAAGTGTTTAAAAAAAAATGAAAAATTTAGCATTTTTAGTTAGGCATACATAAAATTCTTGAGAAAGCAAAACATCAAACAAATTTTAATATAGAATATGACCTCCACGGTGATCAATAACAGCTCTACACCTATTGTTCATAGATAAAATAATTTGATATAAATCTTCTTGGAGTTAATGTGCTCATTCTCTTGTTAGAAGCGCCCTGAATCTAACAGCTTTTGGAATGTTAGCCATGTTTGGGGTAATTGTTTTTTGAAGCATTTTCTATACATGCTAGATTGGATTCAGGTCCGGAGATTGTGCTGGCCATGGCAATACGTCAATTCCTTCATCGATTAACCAGTTTAACCCAACACGCGCGGTGTATGGTACTCATGATTGTGGTCATTGTCCTGCATGAGATGGAAGTTTTTACCAACAGCACCAGTAAATGGCCACACAATGGGTTGGAAAATATTACCTAAATATTGCTTAGCTATTAAAAATCTATTTGAAAAAATGAGCTCGGTTTTATCGCCATACTATAACAGAATCGCATGTGTAACTATGCATCTCCTGGACGTGCCTCAAACGTTCCAAATCTCCGGGTCGTCCAGAGACGATCCGAGCGTGGACGCTCTTATTCGACGAGAATCGAGATGAAATCCAAATCTGAGCTTGTCAGTGAACAATACTGTGGACCAAACAGTTTAATCCCTATTTTGAAATTCTCGATACCAGTCTAACCTTGTACCGCGATAGTTACTTGAGAGAAATGGGCATCTGAGCGGTCGTCAAAAATGGAGATTGGCTTCATGGAGACGATTTCTTACAGTCTCTCGCTAGCTAATAATTAAGTTATGCGTTAGATGTATACATTGATGTGTACATCTGATGACAGATGACATTATTGCAGGTTGTCTTCTTGCAGTTAAAACAAAAAAATTGTCTTGAGCTGCAGTTGTACTACGTTCTCGTCCTGCATATTTAGTCGGACTTCTTCTTTCCCTAATACGCCTCTATACCTAACTGATAACGCTTTGTAAAATATCTATCCGCTCAGCTACTTCACCTTGCCGCATGCCAGCTTCAAGAAGGCTTACTGCCCGATTCATATATTTTAAAGCTAAATTTTGTCGTTCAATTATAAAACACAATATTTGCAGTGTAGAACACAATATTTGCCATGTGTGTTGTAAGGAAAAGAACGACAGAATAAATAAAACAAAAATTTAACGAAATAAACGAATTCTAGTTTCTATCGCCACTTCAAGTTTTAACAAGCAAAAACTATTCGACAGAAACCTATACATAACTTCAATGTGTAATTTATTATTATTTATTATTCACGTATGGGCCCGGGTGGACCACGCGAAGTACAATTAGAGGCGTTTGTTGTTGTTAGCCTTCCTTTGCGCCCATACTAATTTCATTCTTTCGCTATGAGCTTTTTTCCTTTCGTCAGACCAAGTTGTTCCAGTCTTCTACATTTTTCTCTCTGGCCAACCTTCCAAACGTCAACCTTGTGTCTGAAACAGCCTCTATCCTGAATTTCACTTTGTGTAATATTTGCTGATCTTAGGTCCTCTTTAATTGCAGAAATCCATTTAATTATTTCTACTTTAGCTCTACTCCTATTTTCATAAAATTCGACTATTTGTCTAGTTAGCCTACTCGGATTCATCCGTTTTATGTGTCCGTAAAACTTAAGTCTTCTTTTTCTCATATCGCTATGTATATCTGTATATTGTTTGATTTCTTGGTTTTCTCGAAGTCGGTATGTTGTTGTATTTATTTGTTTGGGGCCTAGGATTTTTCTTATGATTTTTCTTTCCTTCTTTTCAATGTCCTCGATGTCTCTATTTCTATTCAAAATGAGCGTTTCTGCCCCATATAGACATTCTGGCTTAATAACTGTGTTGTAATGTCTCAGTTTTGTGTTTTTAGATAGGCATTTTTTGTTGTAAATATTTTGTGTAAGTCTCAATGCCGTTTCCATTTTTTGACATCTACTCTTATTGGCCGCTTTTTCCAATCCATTTTCCATGATTATTTTACCCAAATATTTGAATTCAGAGACTCGTCTGATGTTACCATATTTTGTTTTTAGAAATGGTGTTCTTAGTCTGTTGCAAGTCATGTATTGTGTCTTTTCAAAGGAAATTTGGAGTCCTACCTTTTCTGCTGTTTCTTTTAGAATTTCAATCTGTTTCTGTGCCGTTAATACATCTTGAGCCAAAATTGCTAGATCATCAGCAAACGCCAGACAATTAATTTTGATGTTGGTTCTCCCCAGTTTAATGGGCTGGTCAATATTCAGGGCCGACTTTTTTTCACGCCACTCCTGTATTACTTTTTCTAGAACACAGTTAAATAAGAGTGGCGAGAGTCCATCCCCTTGTTTCACTCCAGTTTTAATTTCGAAGGGCTCTGAGATATCACCCATGAATTTAACTTTTGACCTTGTGTTAGTTAATGTTGCTTTAATAATTGCCAGCGTTTTCGGATCTAGTCCTTGTTCTTTCAAGATTCGGAATAAATATTCGCGGTCTATAGAATCATATGCTTTTTTGAAATCCACAAATGTACAGACGAGATTTTTATTGTACAGTTTTTGATGTCTTAGGATCAACTTTAGATTCAGGATCTGTTCAGGGCAGGATCTGCCCGGTCGAAAACCTGTTTGATATTCACCAATTTTAGGTTCCAACTGTCCTTGTGCTCGGTCTAGTAGACGTTGAGATAGAATCTTGTAACAAACTGGGAGAAGAGATATCCCTCTATAGTTGTTTACATCCGTTGTATCTCCTTTCTTGTGTAGTGGATGGATTAGAGCATATTTCCAATCTTCCGGAATCCGTTCGGTTCGCCAAACTTCTTGTAGAATTTTGGTTATTTCGTTGATTGTACCTGGACCAGCGGATTTCAAAAGTTCAGCAGTGATTCCATCTTCACCAGAAGCTTTGTTATTTTTAAGCTGCTTGATTTGCCTAATTATTTCATCTTCAATCGGTGGTAATGAATCTGGGTTTGTTTGTTTAGGGTTTAGTGTTGGTAATTTGTTTAAAGGCTCAGGACAGTTTAGTATTTGTTCAAAATACTTCGCAAGTTCCTTGCAATTGTCTTGGTCATTTAGAGCTAATTGTCTATTTTCCTTTTGGAAGCAAATACTTTGGGGTTGATAGCCTGTTAATTTAGTTTTAAATGTTTTGTAAAAGTTTCGGGTGTTATTTTTTTGGAAATCTTTTTCTATTTCATTAAGTTGATTGTTTTCATATTTTCTTTTAGTTTGTCTAATTAGCTTGGATGTTTCTTTTCTTACTTCCAAAAAGATGTTATAGTTTATTGCTGTTTTTTGACTGTTCCAATCTTTGAATGCTTTACTTCGGCTTAATACTGCTTTCTCGCAAATTTCATCCCACCACGAATGTGATAATGTGTAATTTACATATATACAAATTTTTATTATTGTTACATCGAAATATCCTTAGAGTTTTCTTGTGTGTGTATTTTTTTTTGGAATCGGTCGTTAATGAACAATCAATCTTATTTACTTACTATTTTGAGATGGAAGAAATAATTACCTGTTAAGTAGTTGTTCAGGATTTGTCCAGTTGTAGAGGTAGAGTTTAAGTTGTAATGGAATTGGATTTTCTCTCCATATATTAAAAGAAAATGAATCCGGTTCCAAAGTTTGGACAATATTAAAAGTAGATTGGTATATTGTAGTCCTAACACAAATTAGTATTATTCCTAACAATATTAGCATTACAGAGACGCTGCACATACATAATCTATTTCTTATGATCTTTTTGTGATACATGGTTGTATCTTTTCTTATCTGAAAAGGAAATTATGATTATTTACCATATATTAAACTTGTGCATCGACACAAATAATCATGTATCTCTGGTAGCTTTTTGTAGGGATATGATTCATTATTCTCTACAGTAATGTATTAAAAAAAAATTAAAGAATGAAACAATTATGGTGATAATTATTTTAATGTTCCAATAATAATTTGAAGAAAATTATAAATGGAAATTCTCTACAAGTATTGGCGGATTGGAAACTAGAATATGATTTTGAGGATGTCGACAATGTAAAAGGCAGAATGATAGTTGAGAATTTACGTATGAGAGGTAACAGATGCATAAACTGGGAGTAGATGCGCAGGCTAATATAATATTAACCAACAGGATATTTATAAAAAAACAAAAACAAATATTCTATACTATAGTTATATATGTTTTCAAGTACTATAGTTATATATGTTTCTAAAAGATGAATATTAAATAAGGCAGGTCAAACACTATTGGAATTATATAAAAGGATATAATTGCGGAAACTATATGGTGAAAAATGATTGAAGATGTACAGGTCAGAAGAACTAGTAACGAGTAATCATTATTTATATAATATATAAATATTGTGTGATTATACAGAGGGTTATTTTTTTGTGCACTGTCAAACAACCTTGAGTTTGCGCGCAAGTCTATCAATCTGTGTCTCAGTAGTCCGACAAATCATCATGGAAGGTTTAACATTAGAGCAATGCTTGCAAGTAGAACTTTATAAAAATCAGTGTTCTTTACGCTAAACTTTACGCTCAAAGCCTTTCGTGACTTTTATGGTGTACATAATCGCCTAACCGATCGATGTATTCACCGAATTATCGACAAATTCCGTACGCATTTCATGCTGCTCAATTATTAAAATAAAAACAAGATAAAGACCTGTGCATTCCGAAAAAAATATAGCCGCTGTTGCTATCAGTGTTGATGAAGATCCAAAGTTATCTTTGTTCTTCGATTACGTAGACAATTTGATCTGTACGTGTGCTTTCAACAGGACGGCTCCACATTCATACAGCCAACGCAACTATCGATTTATTCGGAGAACAATCGGTGAGAAACTTATTTTGAGGAGCGGACCTGTTAATTAGCCAGTAAGGTCATGAAAATAATGCTTAAGGTGAAATAATGCCTTTAAATTATATACAAAGGAATAACACAATTTTTTTCTTTGTTATCTATCACTTTTATTTTTAAACAAAAATTTGTGTGTCTATAGTTTCGTAAACGATTTTACATTCTCAAACACTACTTTAAAACTAACTAACTTTAAACTTTAAAAGTAACGGACAAATTAATCAATAATTTTAAAATATATACTTCGGGGTTATGTCAAATCTTTGGTCTATGCCGAAAAACCAGCAACTATTGAAGCCTTGGAAGTCAACACAACTTGGATAATTGCGGACATAAGACCCCATTTGCTTGAAAAAGTGGTCGGAAATTGGCTTGACAGAATGCGCTTCGTCAAAATACCCGCGGTGGACATTTGTCCAAAATTGTTTTCAAACCTTGATGTCATTGAATGTTTTTACGTAAAATTAATAGTTTCAAGGCGGGACTTTTTCGTTCCTATTTTATTTGGATTTAAAATTCGGACGCACTAAAAAAATCACCCATTTATTTATACATTTATATAAACCAGTGATATTTACCAATCAATACCAAATAGATATTTTCTTCTTCTCAACACGAATTTCGCTAACCATGCTAGCATCATCAGGAGATGATTTAATCTAACTCTCGAAGTAAACTATGTTCTATTTACGGGGATGAATCAAATTTAAACCGGAATTTTACAATTACTTTCCTCATCCAATCACGAGCGGGCTTTCAGTATAGGTCATTGCAGTGCAATGTATTAGGAGTTAGGAAAACGCTTGGTCAGCTGCTTCACTGAGTACTTTTGTCAGTACAGCCATGAGTGAGCAACAGGCTCCACCGTCCGTTGCGCAACGGCTTCTAATAAAGTTTTTAACCAAGGAAGGCATAAAACGTTTTAAACTATTAACTCGGTTGAAGAAGTTTAATACTGGGCGAGAAAGTTTGGTAAATGTAAATTATAATCGACGTCCCAGGTCAAGTGTCACTGCTGACAACATTGGTGCAGTTCGCGACCTTATCAAGGGTAACCGGCGGCTCACTATTCATGAAATCGCTTTAAAGGTGGGCTTTAGCTTTGGAAGTGCTCAAACAATTATCAGAAACCATATTAGCTTAAATAAAATCTGGGCCCGATGCGTTCGGGCTTGAATACCCTCTATACAGCCCAAATTTGTCACCTTGTGATTATTTTTTGTTTGCGCCCTTGAAAGATGTACTTAGATGATACGATTCCATAACGATCAAGATATTGAAGACTTCATGCGCAATTGGCTAATGACCCAATCTCAAAGTTTCTACGAGCAAGTAATTCATGAGCTTCCAAATCGCTAGGAAAAATGTGTAGAACGCGTAGGAGACTATGTCGAAAAATAATCAATAGTTTTATTCTATTATTTTATAAATAATAAATATGTATAAAACAATTCCGATTTATATTTGATTTACCCAGAACAGGATTTAATCATGAACAGGAAAGTTAACCGTATGTTATATTAATTATTCAACAGTTGACTGAATGGAATAGGTCCTTTATTTGTCGTAATAATGTGCATTAAGGGTCACATTATTTCTATCGGAAAGTTCTAGAAAATAATCATATAGGGAAAAGTAGAGACTGATTTGTTAAATATAATAAAACTGCTTATTATATTTGGATTGAATAGTCTTAATCACAAATGCGTGTTAAAATGTATTTCACAAAAATCTATGTATTATTATAAAATGCTCAATCATTCCATCACATCAACATCTATCAGCAATGAATATAATAATAACATACTTTCTGGTCATGCAAATTAAAATTTTAATAATAGGAGTAATACTGATATTAAATAACAAATATATCCTAAATGTAAATCAATTAATAAATACTAAACCAGTATTAGGCAACTCGTTTTACACCTCTTGAGTGTCTGGTCGACGAGTGGAAAGGCATTAGCGGCATAACAGCGCATGCAACATTATAGGTTGCGAACCAGTTGTAAAAAGGAATATCTCTCATTTAATTTATGGGGAAAAATTCCCTATATTCCTAAAATTAGGTTCATTTTTTCATGAATATGAAGGGTAAATAAATAAATTGGGTTTGGGAAAGAATTTAATTACGGACTGATAACCGGGAAGGATAATTTAGCGTTATGAAATATAAATATAAATAAAATATATTAATGCCATTAACAATACCATACACTACTGTACTACGACGGTTGCTATTTATGTATCCGCAATTGACAACAATCGTGTTGCTAGGTGCCATCTGACATATACATCGTAAAATTTGACATAGTTGGCATTTGAGAACGTTTTGTCATATAGACGCTATTTGTGGCGTTTAGTGACATGACGATTTCATCTCAGTCAAAAAATGGAATTCACTCGTGAGAATTTTCGTGCGATGATTTACTACAACTTTCGACCAGACCTAACCTAACCTAAAAAATTAAAAAATTAAGTGGAAAAAATAATTTTAGATTTTATATTAATTTATTCCCTGTTCTGTCGATGATCACGCTTCTTGCGAGTTCTATAGTCTAACATCCATGTCATTCGCGGTAACGAAATACGTCGTGGGTTGCCGAAGCGCACCGATTAAAGAACACGTGCTTTGGGCACAGACAAGTTTGCGCCGCTACTGTTTTCTTTACTATCGCGTGCGTAAAACAAAGACATCAATGCATCCCTTCTCTAGTAATTCGGAGATTAAACACATTTATAACGTCATAACTTGGGCGCTGCCCCATTCTCAATAGTAAGGTGTTTTTCACCATTGCGCTTGTCGACTTTTCGAGTGGTCTCAAAGTGATTGTTTTGAACGATTACAATAGTGAAGATAAATTCAGTGCAATATATGAATGTAAATTATGTAACATTAACATTTGAGAACCGAATAGACATCCTAAGCGCTGACGTAAATGACAGGCGGAGCTTATCAAACCTTTCCAAACAAAGAAAATGTCCATTGAAATTCTCATAAGAGAATTTTTGTCAGGTCATTTTCTTCTCTTTACTAGTTTAATAAGCAATTTCTCTCACAGTTCATTTAATCCGTAATCCTCAAAGTACATTTTGCATTTAACATATTTGAAATGCTCGTAAAACGTTTTTATTCGGACCTTTTCTTGTGTGGAAGTATACTTAAGGTTATGTTACTTTACCCTTTACAAGTGTCGCAGAGTGTCTAGAGATTCGTAGAAGGGTCAATTCTGAATGGTACACAGCTATTTGTTTGCCAGAAGTCTTTGAAGAAATAAGGAAAAACAACCAGCGACACAGGATCATTCTTCACCATGACAACGCGATCTCTTACAGATCGGATCGAACAACTTAACCTTTGATAGGTTGAAACGTCAAATTGATTGGTTATCCGCCGTACAGTCATCATTTGGCAGCACACAATGATTTCTTAACTACGTGGTCATAAATTACGTGGTCGACAATTTTCGACGCCAAAAGATGTGTTCAAAATTCATGTTTTGGAAATACCTCAATCGGAATGGGAAAAGTGCTACGAAAATGGATTTAAACGTATGCAAAAGTGTATCGATCGTCGCAGAGAATATTTTGAAAAACAATAAATCAATTTTTAACGATAAATATTTGTTTTTATTTATTATTCCTGATACATAATGAGGAAATAATGGGGAACCTAGTTAAATAGATGACAAATATGCATATTTGAATGATAACCGATTTGATATGAAATCAAATTCTACCTTCAAATTAAGTTCCTGCATGATTATCACTTTAAGATATCTATATTTTTTGGTACTATTCTAATTCTATTCTGTTTCCAAAAATTCCACAGGAATTAGGTTGGTAGATCATCTACCGTTCAATAACATAATCTGCATATTTTCTGGTTAATTATAAAAATAATTTGCATTTTTCATCATTGATATTCGTAAATTCATAAACAAAAACGCAAGGTGATATTTTGATGTCGGTACGCTTGATTAATTCTGCTTTCCGAATTAATATACATTTTATTACACTATTGAAATGATAAATGTGTTATGATTATCACGACCTAAAACTAAAAATAAAATGAACGAGATCAACGATGTCATATGACATACGGAAGTGAAACCTGGACACTCACATCGCAATCAATTCAAAAACTACGGGTGGCACAGAGGGGAATGGAAAGATGTATGCTTGGCATTACAAGACGAGACAGAAAGTCCTGCGCATGGATCAGGGAACAAACAAAAGTCTGTGACATCATTGGAAGAGTAAAACAATTGAAATGGAGATGGGCAGGCCATATAGCGAGGCGATGGGACGACAGATGGACCAAGGCAATCCTGGAGTGGATACAGCTTGATCGCAAACGTCCGCGAAGAAGACCGAAAGCACGATGGATTGATGACATCGTTAGTATATTGGACCCGAGTGGCAGAGGAAAGCCCATGACCGTGAAGGTTGGAAGCATGCTGAAGAGGCCTTCATCCTGTAGTGGGCTGATGATGATGATGATGATGATGATGATGATGATGATATATATATATATATATATATATATATATATATATATATATATATATATATATATATATATATATATATATATATATATATTAGACAATTAGTCCGGGAGTATATCCGATCGTTTGTGTCCCATTTGTTGGGAACGTGCAGACATTTCACCAAGGTCACACTTGGCATTCTCAATGCTTGTCTGAATACTGAAAAGTATTCTTCCATCCGCGAAACACTACAAACTAAACATATATATATATATATATATATATATATATATATATATATATATATATATATATATATATATATATATATAGAAGTAAGTATATATGAGTATACAAGAAAAACGTCAAGTTTACAGAGAAATTCTGGGCAACAGTAGAAAAGATAATGGTAAAGGTGTCAAAGGTCATCAAAATTTTACTGGGTGACTTTAACGCACAAAGCAGAAGGGAAAAAATCCATCAGATAACAGTAGGCAAATTCCTCGGTCACAAATTAACCAACAAGAATGGCATAAGACTCATTGAACTATGCCGTCGGAATAACCTGAAGATCATGTCAACATCCCTCAGAAAATCGCCACGAAAATAAAAGACATGGAGATCGCCTATACAACAGATTGGTGAATTCTAGATGGACCACATTGCGATCTCATACCCTCAACAAAGAGAGATCCATAATGTTCAAGTTCACAAGGGCGCAAACATCGACTCAGACCACAAGGTCAATCAAAGGCAAGTTCACCCCACGGAGAATTGATCAGAAGAAGGTACACATACAGAAATTCGACACGAAATATATCAAGGAATCCAACATAATAGATGAATGGGAAAAGAAACAGGCAGATATACGGGAAAAATTACACAAAAAGCACAGGAAATGATCCTATTGAAACAGAAAACAAAACATCCTTGGTGGGCCTCAGAATGCGAAAGTGCATTGCAATGACGCAAACGAGCATTTCAGTAATACAACAGAAAAAAATCCCAGAAAGCCAACAGCTTTTTAACGAGATTAGAAAACAGACCGCAAAAGTTATCAGACAAACTAAGAGAAAGTACATGAAGGAACAATACGAGACGAGATACTTTTATAGGATTTTCGCAAGACAAATCCGTGGGTATACACCACAAAATCTTTGCTTCAGAAAGAGGAATGGGAGATTAGCGCTAACCAATCAAGAGAATATTCAGAAGCTGGCACACTATTACTCTGATCACCTCAATTGCCCCGAACGCGACACAAGATTTCCCAATGAAGATTGTATCTATATTCTCTCAGAATCGCCACCACCAACATAGGTAGAAATCCACAGGCACATACGCAAATTAAAGAATAACAGGACATCCGGTGAAGATGGTATCATCGAGGAACTATTGACAAACCTCGGACTAAATTCACTGCAGGAATTTACGCAAATTATCATGAACATTTGACAAACAGAAAAATTACCAGATGAATGAAAATATGCTCTTATCTACCCGCTGCACAAGAAGGGACACAACAAGGGACACAAGATGTGAACAACTACAGAGAAATCTCCTTACTACAAGTCACTTACAAAATCCACTCAGCATGCCTTCTCTAGAGAACACAAGAACAATTAGAACACAAAATTGGCTAGAATCAGGCAGTCAAATCAAAACAAACATCTGAAGGAGTATTGAAAAAAAGAAAAATAGAAAAGCAAACCGACTATTCAAACAAAAATTAAAGAAAATTGTTTATTTTTATTCTAAATAACACAAAACCGTTAGAACATTTAGTGTTTTTCAAGATTTTGCTACATTTCATCTATTAACTGAACATATTTATTTGATAAGGTATGTTTAACATAGGTTAGAAATTTATTATAGGCATTGAAGACTGATGGTAGGCTGATAGGCAGATCTTAACAGGAGAGTCCCATAAAAGTTTTCCACTCAAAAATGTGCCTTTTCTTACTTGGGAAATATCTGGCTGATCATGCATTAGAGTTAGTTGGCAGCCAAATTTATTTATATTTGCAAATATTATTAGGAGTTATTATTAGGTGGCGGTTTGTAAAACATGTAAGGGGAAAAATCGCCATCGTTTTAAAAATACTGAAAACCTTAAGCACTAATGTAGTATGGGTGGATTTTTTTTTTTAAATATTGTTAATACAGTTTAGTGTGGTGGTTTGAAGAATTGGTTTAGTTTTAAAAGTATTGCAAATTTCAATGAAAGCAATCAAACAAATATGTATAAAATTATGGGTAGTGATTGTTTTTATTTTAAATTGATTATTAATGTACTTTACATATTATAATCTACTGTAATATGTTATAGTTGGAGGAAGTATTATTATGTATATTTACCAGTATATTTTCTATTGAAATAAAATTAGCAATTTAAACAATATGATTGTGTTTTGTTTTTCTAATTATGATTTATATTGTTTTTTCGCTCAAAAAATAATTGCAAAACCAGAAAATATCTTTTGGTTATTCAATATTTAACATTTTTCATTATTTTTGAAAACCAATATTACCAATATTACAAACAGATTGTACAAAAGATTGCTATTTATAACAAAATATATTTTTTTTGTTATTTATTATATGCTGAGTATTTATTATCGGCTGAAGCTGCACAATCGTGACATTGAGCATCTTGAACTTGTTTTAATTTTTCATGAATAATCAAGGTAACTGTATAAGCTTCACTTCGAACTTTATGTTCTGGACATATACGTCCTTTTACAGTGCAAATATCATTTTTACGGTTAAGTTGAACAAAAGCTATAGCTTTGCCACCCTAACTTTCCCGTGACACCCTACAAATAGTTTAATTATATTTAATAGAAATATTTGGTTTCTTATTTACATTTACATTACTATTATTTTTTAAAAAACTTACATCGATGCTTTAACACCTCGAACTTCAGCTGAATTGAACCGAACGTAATTTTTCAGAAAATCTGTGACCATAAAAATAGCCACAGCATGTATACTATCAGAATTAGTCTTTATGAACCATTTGTCACATATTACTGAACAAAATTAGTAATCAACAAAAGTTTATTTTGCACTTAACCAACAATAATTTTGACAGTATACATATATATATATATATATATATATATATATATATATATATATATATATATATATATATATATATATATATATATATATATATATATATATGGAAGAAATAATTTCGAACGTTAACTCAACCCTAGACGACAAGCCAGATAAAGAAGCCGAAACAATCAGATGTAGCGCGAATACTACGATCCTACAAAATACTAAAAACAAATGCTAATAAGGCTGAAATCAGAGCGTTTATAAGTTTAAAAAGAAACGAGGATATCACTATATTACCGGCAGATAAAGGAAACGCAACAGTCATAATGAACACCGAGGGCTATATGGAAAAGATGACGAACAGTTTACTAGAAAAAAAACATATAAAACATATAAAGCAGTGAATGTGCTGATAGGATAGGCAGATTAAGCAAACATAAGATCAGAACAGCCTAGGAGTTGCACAAAACTCTCACAAACATCCTAAAAAACCCCAAGGCCAAAGTTAGATTGGAGAATCATGGGGTATATAGCATATAATAATAATAATAATAATAATAATAATATAATATAATATAATAATATATATAATATAATAATATAATAATATAATAATAATAATAATATAATATAATAATAATAATAATAAGGCAGGGGGCGGTTAGTCCGCTTGGTGAGTGGCGCCACCACCTATAATATAATAATAATAATAATAATAATATAATATAATAATAATAATAATAAGGCAGGGGGCGGTTAGTCCGCTTGGTGAGTGGCGCCACCACCTTCCCGAGCTGAGAGGAGTAAACCTCTGAAAAAAAAAATCCCCAAGCTTAAGGTGGAAATCCATCGTGCCGAGGAGCTGAATGGCACAGGGTTAAAGTGTCTCTAACGATGTCTCCGGATACCAAGCGCCCTCCGGTAGTAAATAGCTTTCCCATGGTAAATCGGGGCTCTGCCTTGGGTGACCGTTTTTCCCTTGAACCCAAATATATTTATGGCGAATAAAATACATAATATTATACAAGGCGGTAGGGTTTTGCGGACAAGAACCCTTCGGAACCGTCGGGAGGATTTGTCCGGGGTTGGTGAATCTGGAGCGAGTGGCGGTTCCCAACTCTATGGCACCACAAGAATGGCAATGAAAGAGGCACTCGAACAACAATTAGATCATCTAAGTCTAGCAACACCAAAGACTTTACTACAAAATCAACAGAGAGCGGAAATTAATAATGGAGTAGAAGATCAAAATACCCCGGTACTTGCTGGCTCGCCCCTAATAAGGAAGGCTGTCACTAGGACCGAACGCACTCCACGTATCAGATGGACACGCGAAATGAATATTGATGTAATGCGTGCCTATTACTACGTAAACCAGTGCGGAGATAATCCGCTCCCTGGATGGAGGCATGCACTCCACCAAGAATATAAAAAGAGGTTCCCTGAAACTCAGCTGTCGGAACAAAACTTAGCCGACCGTAAAAATGTAATTCTAAGGAAAAACTATCTAACCGAATCGGAATTAATGAACATCAAGAGAGAAATCGGTTATGAACTACATCAAAACATTACATATCAATAACATAAAGAAGATACTATAGACGTTCTTAACTCGAATACAGAGGAGAAACAAGTAGAACAAACTCAAAATGTATCACCAGAAGCATCATCGTCTAAAAATGAAGAATCAATCTCGCAACGTAACTTTTCTAACATACGAGAGAAGTTTTACAGCATTTTGACCAGTTTTACTGGCTCAAACCCATTGAATAGACCAAAAATTCCAGTACTGCGTAATATTGCAAAATCACGTATTACTCTAATGCAGATTAATAGAGTTTTGGAATCACATCTATCTGGGATGACAGATTTAAGCGATATACATCTTGCATTATATTGTGCAGCAGTGACTGTCATCGAAATTTCAGGTCAAAAGACTTACACCCATAATGCGGCTGGTCGTAGTATCCAGAAAAATACACCTGTCTGGAAAACGCGCCTTGAAAACAATATCAATGAGTTCCGGAGGAAAGTTGACATTATCTCAGAGTATCTATCTGGTAATCAGTCAAATAAAGTAGCGAGAAAAGCAAAAATAATTGCCAATAAATCTGGCATTGAGTTCGATGATTCAAACCTGACAGAAAAATTGTTGGATCTAAAAGATCGGTTTAGGCAAAAAGCTAAATCGAAAGGAGCCAGGCTAGCAAGATATAATGAACTAGAAAAGCGAAAACATCAAAATTCAGTATTTGCAAACAGCCAAAAGAAATTTTATAGAGAACTCGAAGCAGAAGGTAACAGCAAGTCAGAACTTAAGAATATCGATGTGTCTTCCTTTGCGGAATATTGGAGATCGGCTTGGAAAAAATCAGACCGCTACGAAAAATTGGCTCCTTGGGTTAAAACCATTCAAGAATAGACAAATGCTCTCCCAGATATGGAGTCTAACGATTTCACAGAGATTGATATTTGCACTGCTGTCAGGAGGACTCATAACTGGATTAAAAGCTTTACAGCCGCCTATCCCGTACTTGCAAATGCATTTAAAGAGGTTTTAATAAATCCAGACACTTTCCCTGACTTTCTAATGGAGGGCAATACATACCTACTGTTCAAAAAAGGGGACGTTAAGCAACCCAATAACTACAGACCAATCACATGTCTGTCAGTGTTATATAAACTGTTCACAGCCCTACTCAATGAAAAAATCTACCAACATTGTGATAAAAACAACATTTTTGAAGAAGAACAGAAAGGATGTATAAGAGCAAGTATGGGCTGCAAGGAACAATTGACGATCGATGCTGTAGTTCTTGAGCAAGCGCGAAAAAGAAAACGCAACTTAAATATCTGCTATATAGACTACAAGAAAGCATTCGATAGTGTCCCTCACGATTGGCTGGTAGAGGTTCTGAATTTCTATAAAATTAGCCCCCAGATTATTAATTCTTTAAAGTACCTGATGGGGAAGTGGAAAACGAATCTTTTTGTCGGCCAACAATGCATTGCAGCTACAAATATCGAGAGGGGAATTTTTCAGGGAGATTCCCTTTCTCCAATTTGGTTCTGTTTAGCATTGAACCCTTTGTCCACACTACTCAACAACAGCAATATTGGATATAAACTTAACATGAGGAATCCAAGAAAGCTCTCTCATCTACTATATATGGATGACCTTAAATTATATGGAGAAACTAGAGAAAAATTAAACTCATTGATAAAAACGGTTGAAACATTCAGTAGGGATATCAGAATGTCATTCGGACTGGACAAATGCTCTACCATTAGTATACAGAAGGGAAAGGTTCAGAGTCAACATTCAACACTTTGTAACATACAACAACTAGCACCAGAAGAATCCTACAAATATTTAGGAATACCCCAAAAGCATAAACTTGATCATAACCAGTTAAAGAAGGACTTTTCCACTCTATACCAAAAGATACTTACAAAACTTTTAAACACCAAACTGAACGGAGGAAACCTCATTAGAGCGATCAACGGTTGGGCGGTGCCAACTCTGACATATTCTTTTGGCATAGTTAAATGGTCAGAAACTGACCTTGATGAACTCGATAGGTTGACGCGCCGAACATTGACAAAGTTCCGATGCCTGCATCCAAACTCATCTACGAAAAGACTATACATCCCAAGAAAGTTGGGGGGTAGAGGCCTTGTAAACGTAAAAAATCTCTGTCTCAATCAAGAAAATAGAATGAGAAAACACTTCCTTGATTCAGACAGTACGTTAATGAAATTGGTTGCAAATGAGGATCGGGGTTTCACCCCACTGAACCTAAATAAACAAAATCGTATTGATAGCAGAACAACACTCACGGACTGTGTTCGAGAATGGAAAGGACAAACATTGCACGGAAGGTTCCCTAAGTCACTCGAAGATGACACCATTGACGAACAATTGTCTCTGAAGTGGCTGACCGATGGACTCTTGTACCCAGAAACAGAAGGTTTCGCGATATCTATTCAAGATAGGGTAACAAGAACAAAAAACTATGAAAAGCACATACTGCATTTGGACGTAGTCGATAAGTGCAGGAAATGCGGTACTTTGGGGGAAACAATTGAGCACCTTATTGGCGGTTGCCCGGCCCTTGCTCCTAATGCTTATTTAGGACGGCATAATCAGCTGGCAAAAATTATACATCAACAAATTGCAAAAAAATACTCGCTATTAGAAAATGCACCTCCTCCATATTATAAGTACTCGCCTTCTCCTGTACTTGAATCATCCGATACCATTCTTTACTGGGACAGACCAATCACTACTGATCGAACGGTTGATTATAACAGGCCGGATATTGTTCTAATCAACAAAAAGGACAAGAGGGCTTTTATAATTGACATCGCAGTACCACTATCTCACAACATTAGAAAAACTGAGATAGAAAAATCCACAAAGTATGAAAATCTGGCATACGACTTGAAGAACCAGTGGAAACTGAGTAAGGTAGATGTAGTGCCCTTCGTTATATCCGCCGAAGGCCTGATAAGTAAGAGATTTTCAAAGAACCTCGAGAGCCTCGGGATCTCGAGATCGATTGCCATAGTGGGACAGCGTGCCGTGCTCTTGCAGACGTGTCACATTGTTCGTAAGATATTATGCTAGGGTGTGAGGAGCTGAATTGCTTTTTCATCTTGGCATTGGAATACCGGCCAGCATGAGCTGAGATTCTACAGTAAGGATGAGCAGAACAATAATAATAAGTAAAAAACGAACGACGTAGTAGTAAAAAACGACTAACTTAATAAGAATTGAAGGAGGGAGAGGAATTATAAATATTTGTAACCTACACGAAAAACAAATATCCTTCCATCATATATTTATCAAAGAACATATTTCCATCAAAGAATGATCGAATGCCCCCTATATGCCATCGTGCGTTTAGCTGATGATAACTATACGCCTCTGAACCTTAAACAAATGGAACGACAGAATGAGAGCATTCAGACAACTGGAACAATTATACAATTACACAAATATGTCTCTACATGGTAGACACCCCCATGATCTTGACCGTCATGAAGTCGACAAGAGTGCGTCGAACGCCTGGTTGACAGGCTGAGGTCTTCTTCCGGAGACTGAAGGCTTTATGTGTACAATTCAGGATCAGGTCTTGTACTCTAAGAACTACCAAAAATACATCATTAAGGATACACGTGTATCAAATGACACGTGTAGGAAATGCCACGAAAAGCCTGAGACTATCCAACATATTGTAGGAGCATGTGATAGACTCTCCCAGACGGACTATCTTCACAGTCATAATCAGGTGGCCAGTATAGTCCACTAGGAGTTTGCAAGTCGTAATAACCTTATAACAGAGCGAGTTCCTTATTATAAATACAACCCGGAGGCGGTACTAGATTCAGCCGATTTCAGGTTATATTACGAACAATAATAACCGATAAAACTGTTCACTGTTATAGGCCAGATATTATATTGCTGAACAAAAAGAAGAAAACAGCATTCCTAATCGACATAGCTGTTCCAAACACACACACAACATTCAAAAGACGGCTGAAGAAAAAATACAAAAATATGCAGACCTCAAGTTAGAAATAAAACGGATATGGAAGTTGGACCAGGTCCATATTGTGCCATTGATAATTTCAACAACTGGCATTATACCAAAGAATCTGAAAAATAACATCAAATTTCTGGGACTAGAAGAAAATCTGTTCAAAATAATGCAGAGGGAAAATGCAGAGGAATCCTTAATACCACTCGCATCGCCTGAAAATTTTTGGAAGAATGAAGTTGTTTTGGCTACGGCCCGCACTTTATTTAAAATCTAGCTTAGCTGGGAAGAAAAGATATAAAGGAACATAATAATAATAAAACTTTTATTACAGTACCTTTAATTAGATCAATACAGAAAATACCAATACATTACAATACAATAGATCAGTTATATATTTCATTGCAGTACATTTAACAATGGTCAATACAGAAAATAGCAATATATTACAATATAATGAAAGCTCATATAAAATCAAGGACCGAGGGGGCAGAAGTACTGATTTAGAAACCTCAGCCGTAATTCTTATTTAACCCATAGTACTCATAGACTAAGTTATATTACATATAATAATCTTATAGGCAATAAGTGAAAAATTTAAAAATATATTATTGTTCATATACAATCAAAATAAGAAAGAAAACAAAAAAAAATTCAGTCATTGAAAAGAAGAGAGGTGTTAAGGCAATAGAGGCACAGATCAAATCATTAATCATTAAGGCAGGCATATTGCTTCCAATTGCTTTTTATATAAGTAGTTGTAGTAACATTTTTTAAATCGGACAGGTTTAAAGTTTTTAGACTCTTGATGTATATCGTTGTACATATATATATATATATATATATATATATATATATATATATATATATATATATATATATATATATATATATATATATTATATGAAAACGACTTCGTAAATTGCGCAGAGTAAAACATAGGTGGCGATAATCGACCCCTAAATCTAGTATTCAAACTGTACACATCCGATCGAAATCTAATCTTATTATAGAGATATGGAGGACTTTTCTACCACAATATCGAATGAAATAAACCGCCCGCGTGGAGTTGCCTTCTATATAACATAGATAAACATTTCAATGACACCAACTTATGGGATACAGTTTGAAACTTCCGTATTTCATATGAATATATCAAACAAGATTTCTGCAATCGCTCAATCCTCTAAGCATCAACTGTGCTTAAAAATGGCCCCTGAAGCACATCACAGTAATTGATATGACTTAAAACAGTTACTTCTGAGAGTCTCAGTTTCAAACTGGTAGTAAGGACATGTCTGTGGGGAAATAGTTCCTTTAAACCAGCATAAGCTATTTTGAGTTTAGATGTTATAAAATTGCTAAATTTTAAGTCAGCGTCTATCTCCATTCCGAGACTCCTGGCACTGTGCACATTCTGCAATACAGTATACCAACCGTTATAATCATTTCCTTCTCTATCTTAAATCGATCCTTACCAAATACCATAACACTACATTTTGCTAAATTTATTGTCAATTGATGTCTGTCCGAGAACGCTATTAGCTCTACAATATTTTCGTTAATCAAGACATTTGCATTATGAAAGTCATAAGACGGAAAGGAATAGTTACTGTGTATCATCAGCATACATATAAGGAGTACAATATTTTAAGCTTTTAGAAATGGCACATGTATAGATGCAGAACAGTACAGGCCCCAAAACTGAGCCTTGTGGAACTCCACAGTTACTATGCCCTCTGGGAGATTCACCGTTGTCGGTTTTTACAAACTAATATCTGTTACTAAGATAGTTGATTGTCAATTTTCTAGCATTCTGCGACAGGCCTACAAAATAAGTTCAATGTTAACTCTATCACATGCTTTAGAGTAATCTAATAGCACTAGTACAGATGTTTTACCGATATCATTATTTCTTACTATATCATCAATTAGGTCCAGCAAAGCAGTAGTGCAATTATATCCTTTACGGAAATCAGAGTGCCTCAAAGGAAGAATGTTATATTCATTAATATGCTTGGTTAACTGCTCAGCCAAGATTTTTTTCAAGAGCTTTGACAGTGTTGACAAGACCGATATTGGCCTAATATCATTAAAAGATATTATTTCTGTTTTTTTTTTTTTGGAAACGGTATTATTTTAGATATTTTTCATATATCCGGAAAAGTACCCTCCAGCAAACATGAATTAACAGTGTGTACCAATATGGAAGAATACATGAACAACATATATGAATAATTTCAATACTTATTCCATCAGATCCAGCTGCGTTAGTCTTTATTATTTGTAAATGTTTGGAAACAGTATATTCGTCGACAACAGTAAAATTAAATAGTGATTCAAGCGATTCTTTTAAATTATTATTATAAAAGTTTAATAATTCCAACTCTGGTGACAGATTAGCAGCTGTTTTTAAAAGATGGTTATTTATATCTGTAGCAGCTTAAGGCATCCGGCAAGGATGCACTTTTTAGACTTATATATATTTTATTTCTCGAGGGTTTTCCAAAAATATTTGCTATTGCTACCATAAGATTTTGCACAAAATTCTAAATAACTCTGTTTTTCTCGCTTTATTGCATATGTTGTAACGATCTTAATTGTTTTATATTTCCATGCTTCTGGGATCTTTCCAACTTTATACTTATGAAGCGCCTTGTTTTTCATATCGACGAACTTTTTTATAACTGGAGTAAACCATGGAGGATTGACTTTCTTAATACTGCACTCCCTAATAGGAGCGATGGTGTCAAATAATTCAATTATTAGATTATTAAAATATAATACTTTTAAATTCAGGTCATGCTGAAAAAAAACCCTGAAATGGGGTCAATTGTAAAAGTTCATTTAATAAATTCATATCTACAGTCCTTAGGCATCTCGATTTAAATGTTTTTATTGACGATTTTTCAATATTCTGTCCATAACTACAAAAAACAAGCTGATGATCAGATTAATTGTAAACAGATTCCGTACCCGATATGCAAGAATTCATCTCCTCCGATGTTATGATTAAGTCTATTAGTGTGGCAGTTTTATCTGTTATGCGAGTAGGTGAATCAATGTGCTGCTTAAGACCAAAACTTTCCAGATGTAAAAACTGCTTGTCATACTATCATCACAATTCATCATATTAATGTTAAAGTCACCGCCACAGACAACCGCATCACACAGTGTTACGCAATTGCAAATACTATCTTCAAATATATTCAAAAAGTCAATGAAACTAGTATTTCATGGTATATATACAACACCAAAGCCATTCATAACCCTATTCAATTTTAATCCCAGCCATAACTGTTCAAGTTAAGGTTCCTCACTTCCATACAATACCTTACAATAAAATTTGGACTTACTATAAATTACAACACCGCCACCATGTGTAGACCTATCCTGTCTGAACAATTTGTAACCCTCAATATGCAGTAAATTATCACTGAAGTTAGATGACAATCGTATTTCACATAAACCCATTACATCAAATTTCCTCATAAGTAAATATGCCTTAAAGTCAGCAAAGCTACTAATCAAAGTTGCTATATTATAAGAAGCATAACATATTCGATGCACCTCCATCACCGCACACCAAATACAAATACAAATAGAAAAAGAAAAAAAAATATAAATATGATGCTGCCAAATAACGAAAATAATGTTTAAAAAACAATTAAAATACCTATCAAAAGTTAAACTTTACGGCCATCGGTCTTTACTTATAATATGTTAATATCCTCAGTGGTTATGATGGTGGTAGTTATATAGGCAGACTACTAAGGAAACATAAGATCAGAACAACAAGCCGCACAAAACTGGCGCAAACATCCTAAAAACCCAAAGGCCAAAGTTAGATTAGAGAATCGGGGGTATATAGCATATCTTGTTCCGACTGCAACAGAACATACATAGAACAAACAAACAGACGAATCTCGGCCAGAATACAAGAACATAAAAACAACGTAAAAAATATACAAACCACTTCCGCTCTATTCCAGCACCATTTACAAACAGGACATCAAATCAATTTTGAAGGAGCCAAAGAAATACTGAATATTGAAAACTACAGGATCCGAACAATCAGAGAAGCCCTTGAAATCGAAGAAAGGGATGAGCTAAATACGCGAAACGACGCTCGCAACATATATGGAAATCGTTTCTGAAAAAAAAGAAGAAACGCGGCAACGTGGCGGCGAGGAGGAAACATCAATAAACGGACGCCCGACAGCGTTGCCGAGCGCCGCGAATAGTCTCGAACTACCCCGATACAATTTGAGCAGTCGCCGGCGGGCTATAATACCGAGCGCAACGGCCCGTGCACGTCAGTTGGACTCTTCGGTCGAAGCGGACACTTGAAAGCGGAACATTTGAAAATGCCAAATGAGATTTTGGTGAAACATCGTGACTCTTCACAGAATGAACGGATCGACACCCGGAATGATTTAGAAACATTATCTACTATCTAACATCCATAACCATCCTCCGAACAGCTACAATTGCTATAAGATTGTGGAACTCAGCGGTTGGGGGTGTATAACTCTCGGCAACCGTTGTCTCATTGTACGCAGCCCAAGGGAATCAAAAAACCGCATGTATAAGCCATCCGACGAGAAGCTGGCGAAAATATGGGTTATGTGATTGTGGATACGGTCTCCCTATTCTTGACGAGAGAGCATATGTCGGTACCCTGATGAGTCTAGCCACCTACAGACGAAACATGTACTCTCCAATGTAAGGGATGGGTGGCGCTCACTCCCGGTCGAGCAGCTTATAGAGTGCTCATATATATATATATATATATATATATATATATATATATATATATATATATATATATATATATATATTAATCTATTGGGAGTTTCGGTCAGTTAATATATTTTAATTTTTTTATTGCTTGGATAACGTTTCGTTTTCAATTAAAAATTAAAAAAATGTCATATCTTAGTTAAAAATTTTGGGAAATTAATTGTTTAATTAGATATTGAATTGTTCTGACAATGGTTTGTTATTGAACGGAAACGTTAACAAAGCAATAAAAAAGTTAAAATTTATTAACTGACTGAAAGTCCCAATAAATAAAAAAATAATAATATTAAATGGTCACGAAAATATATGTAATATTATATATTTATATATATATATATATATATATATATATATATATATATATATATATATATATATATATATATATATATATATGAGAAGCGATATGAGAAAAAAAAGGCTTAAGTTTTACGGACACATAAAACGGATGAATCTGAGTAGGCTAAGTTAACAAATAGTCAAATTTTATGAAAATAGCAGTAGAGCTAAAGTAGAAATGATTAAATTGATTGCTGCAATTAAAAAGGACCTAAGATCAGCAAATATTACACAAAGTGAAATTCAGGATAGAGGCTGTTTCAGATACAAGGTTAATGTTTTGGAGGTTGGCCAGAGAGAAAAATGCAGGAAGACTGATGAGTCTAACCACCAACAGACGAAACATGTCCCCTCCAATGTATGAGATGGGTGGGAAGTGTACTGGCATGTGCCTAAGAATAGGGAAACCCTATTCACAGTCAACAACCCATACTTTCGCCAAGTTCCCATTGGAATGCGTATATATGCAGTGTTAGATTTCCTTTGATTGCGTCCAATGAGACAACAGTAGCTGAGTGTCATACACCCACTGCTGGGTTCCACAATCTCATGTGGAACACACAATAACCTGCGTCTCTGCCTAAATGGACATTTTGTTAGTTGCTTGACTGAGGACGAGCCCCACCCATCGTTTCATTGGAGGGCACATGTTTCGCCTATTGTAAAGAGGAAAAAAATAACTGTTCTGTTTTTTCCATGTTTCTGTTGTGTGTTTATTTAACGTTTCGGTCCTGATTTGACCCGTGAGTCCCGTCCAAACGTAGAACGTTTGTCGCTTTATTTTAAGAAGTGTTTCTAGCACTGGGGCTGGGACTTTGTATAACATTACAATGGAAATCAACATCACATTTCATGTACCGACACCAAGGCAGTGGCGAGAACTGTCACTGTGTAACAGTAGAGACTGTGAAACAGTGGAGCAAAACAAAAGAATCTGGAAAAAAATTAGAAAACCCCTCTTTTACTTCTTTTCTTTACTTCTGAAGGGAGAATATGCCTGCAGTTTAAAATAATACTCCTCTGTTTTCGGAAATATCAATTCGACATTGAGCATAACAATTTAACGTTTCGAAAGACTCTCTAGTTCTGATTTTAACAAAATCTCGTCTACATTTTTCAATATCCTAGAATGATCCATGAGAGATCTCAACTTTTGCTTATAATCACTATTTGGTGCAGTCTTTTGACTGGTCGAATAATTAGACCATACACTAGGGTAATAATTATGTATGAGCGACGAATAAAGTTTTATACGATTATTTCATTATAAGGAAGAGTTCCACAAAATATCACCTTACAAAATGAAAGACTACTTGGATAGCATAATTTTGTAATTTGATACAGCCTGATTTCCTTTTGCAAAGTTTTCGATCGAGAAAAAATTTTTGAATGCACGTCCGAAATTTAGCACATGGGGTTGATTTACATCCTTTTGTAAAGCTCATTCAAAATTTTGCCAGAAGAAACAACTAAAAAGATTACCTTAGGTTACTCTTTCAAACATTTAAATTTATATATCAAAGTTAAATTGTGACTAGTAATGGAACATGGAATGGAATACTATCTCCTATTATCCATTGAATTATATGTAGAATATTAATTTCAAACATAGATTATTTAATTTAGATACCTTCCAACATGTTGAAGTATTTACATTTTGTAACAAAATTATATGTTAAATGATCATAAAAATAAATATAACCTAACGGCATTTGTAATATACTACGAAATGATTAAATATGTAATTTTTATAAAATATTTTATAGTTATTCATTCTTTTATAAAATTAATTAAAAAAAATAATGATTTACGGTTAGAAGCGCATCAGCATCTAAGGCTATTTCGCGACTGGACCTACAGCTTAACGTGGGTTCCGAATTACAGTCCTCAGCTACCGACAAACCCAGGCCAGCACCTCCTGAGGGCTATCAACCCTTGATTATATGCCTACCCATAAGTCTATCAGGAAGCCTACCTACTGGCGAGTGACCAACGTAGAATACTCCTCAGAAGGCATCCGGTCTTACCCAGCCTTTAACTGGCATGACTGAGGGGTAATTCGTTGTGGGATTTTACACTCTTGCCTAGAAACAATAACAGACATTTAGGTGTAGATATGCTTGTGCGTGTGTGTGTGTAGGTTAGGATGTAAGACGAATAGAAGAATTAAAGAAAAATAACCATGCGAGCGCTGGAATCGAATCAGCTACCTTTAGATTGCTAATCTGGCGACTAACCCAGACCACCGCGGTCAGCAAAGAAAATTAATTTATAACAAAATGTATGAAAAGTGTTTTCATTTAGAAGTGATATGATAGACAAAAGAAATGTTATAATCGGGCCAGCAAAAACAGATCTGAGGAATTAGTTATTTCTTAGTTATCTATCCATTTTTTTAAATTAGTTCTTTAGCGCAATATCTAAGCTTTAACGTATTAACATGTTGAAGATGACCAAAAGTAGACTTTTTTAGATACATAGTTCTTTCAACAACGTTTATATAAAATATTTTTATTTTCTAATGTTCTTAAACCACCACTTCTGCTCAGACCTTAAAAAAACCGAAGGTTGGTGTAATTTTCATACAACTAAATATAATGTAATTCCCCACAAAATATTTATCTATTTATCCTCCTTTAAAACTATGATTTATGACAGGCATTTCCATTTAAATGGGATGGAACAATTAAGAAAAATAGCATTAATATAACAAACAATTTCCAAAAGCAACCAACGAAATAATTATTTCTTAGTTATATAAAAGTTATTTAACCATCTATTCTGCGTATATATATATGCATACCAATAAATATTATTTTAATTAGGAAATTATTCCTATTTTTCATAGTTACATATTTTAATTGATTTTAGCATAAATCGATAGTTTAAAATAAAAATATTTAAATTGCTATATTTATACTTTTTTGTTATATCGGTATACCCGGTGTGCACAAATATTTGCGAATTATTCTAGAAAGGAATACTATTTGTCGAATCATACCTGATCTGGGGTCTATATGAAAATCAAACAACTCTTCCTGATATTTGCATTTTGTTGTGCAGATAGACATGATTTTTCTAACATTGATGAGAATCATGGTAATAATCCCATGATGAATATCATGGGATTATTGAAATTATTTATACCTAATTTTGAACTGGACAATGTAGGATTTAGCTATATTTTTTTCTGCAGTTTAGTTTATTTCTATCTCTTTTACAGTACATTCAAGTGTTTAAGTCGATTTTATATAAAATAGCAAGTTCTAGTCGTCGATTTTGCAAAAATCGAGACGATAAATTTTATTATATATGCGGATGATTTATTTTAGTCACAAGCTAGATCTATAGCGAGGAAGCCAAAAAAGCATATATTTTATTTTTTATGTGGCATTTTATGTGGCAAATTGGCGATTAAGACAAAAGTTGAGCTCCTTATATTTCCTTTGGGACAAAATTCAGTATCCAAATTTGCCTTCTTCACTTTAATAACTCAGAATTGATTAGATTATTTGGTACGTGACCTGGGATTGTCAAAACTAAAATCGGAACTTGATTCCTTGATTCCAGACTTCAACAGTGGAATCTGTTAGAAAAAAATGCAAGTGTTTCACTATACTGAAAATGGCATGTAAGTTTTCAAGTTTTTATAAAATGGAAGGATCGCTATAAAATGGAAAGGGATGAATGAGCTTAATATGGAGTACCTTCCGAGTGGTCTATTTTCATGAATTTGTCGAAATATCTTGCTTCATAACGGAAATAAAAACCCATCTATTCCTTTAGCCTATTCAGTGACAATGAAAGAAACCTATGTCAACTTAGCAACCATACCAAATCGCGTTAAATTCATTAAAAATGATAAGTATATTTTTACGACTTCAAAGGGGTTTTACAAAGTATTGCTGTTTTTTGTGTCTATGGAACAGTAGGGCAACAAAAGGGCTTTATAGTAAGAAAAACTGGCATCATAGAACTTCTTTTGAATCTTGTAGTTTAAACATAAAATATGCCCCCACGTTAACCCAAAAAACTGCTTTTTCCGCCTCTCTTTTTTAAGCTTGAACTAATGAAAAACTTTGTTAAAGCCATGGACGAAGAAGGTAATGGTTTCAGGTACCTAAATGAAATATTTCCTCATTTAAGTGATCAAAACTAAAAGAAGGCATATTTATTGGGCTTCAAATAATGAAGCTTTTAGGTAATTTCCATTTTTCAGAAAAATGAAATGAAAATTAATTGGCAGCTTGGAAGTATTTTGTAAGTATAGCGAAAGGATTTCTGGGCAACAAGAAAGATCAAAACTATAAAAACCTCATTGATGAACTCTTCAAAGCCTATGAAATACTAGGGTGTCGCATGTGCTTAAAAATGCATTTTGTACACTCCCATTTCGTTATTCCTGAATATTTGGATGCAGTAAACGACGAACATGGAAAGAGGTTTCACCAGGACATCAGGACGATGGAAGCAAGGAAACAGGGATGCTGGAACCCATCTATATTGAAGTGCTGCTTTTTAAAAATGAGATGATGCTACAGAACACAAGAGGAAAAAACTGTTAGTTTTTGTCTCTGTACGACATCTCATATAATATATTTTTTATTCACATAATCCTCTGTAATATCTTTGCATAGGTTTAACACATTTAAGATATTTATATTAAATAGATATTAGATTGTAAAAATATGTCGTCTCCTTTTTTGCCCCACCACCGATCCCCATGTAACAAAAAAACTGTACGTGTTATAGTAATTAGCCTATCATTTTCGGATTTGAGACTACAAATACTTCATATACACCTATTTTCATCAATTTTACATCAAAAAAGTTTAAATGTGTTGACCTATGTTATTTAAAATGGCAGCTTTTATACGAAGTTTGCTCACGTACAACAAAGTAACTTCTGGCTGACAAATGAAAAATATATTGTTAAGTTGTTTTGATATTTGAGTCTTGATAATATGTACGATGTCCGAGATAATCAAATCCCGTGTGGATAAATAAAAAATGCATTTGCTTCATAAAACATAAGGTTTTGATTCAAGAATTCAAGAATTTATAAAAGCAACTTGGCTTTTCAATAGGCGATTTTTAAGAAATTATGTCCACCATGAATTATTTCTCAAAAACATATTTGTTAGCTGTGTACTTAGAATATTATCAATTTATCAGAAATTGTCAGATTTCGAGTTAAAAGTACAAAGTGTACAATGGCACAAAAATTAATTTTCCATCTGTAAGAACTAGGACACAATTTTTTGAGACTCTTAGATATTAGGTATTCTTTCCAGATGTCTAAATTGGATTTCAAATTATTTTTTGTATTTCCTGGAAGTATATTCACAAGTACTTTGGATGGCTGGATAGCATGACTAGAAAAGGATTTATTTAAATCTATCGCAGTCCTTTGAAATCAATACACCAAATCTATTAAACTTTGAGATATTATTTCAGAGTTGAATTGTGTCAAAAGCCTCAGATGCTTCCTTCGATGTTAAGGATAAAAATTCATTACTTCTTGGCGTATTACTATTCTAATCCTCGGAAAGCTGAAGTAGCGGAATACTACTATGATCAAAAAGTAAAGTGACTTTTGCTTTAAAACTTTTCACGGGTCTCTGCATATCAATACAATAATTTTTTGTTATTGATATGACTACCCTTGGCATTTGGTATAACTTTTCTATCATTGCACTTGTTAAGTTAGAAATCAAATCGTTGTTTGTAATTGATAAAAATTCTTGTTGACGGTTTTTTTAAATTGATTTGCATTAAACTTTGTTCAAAACACGAGATTGGTGTTAATGCATTAAAAATGATAATAAAGCGATGAAGATTAATATTAATATAATGAAGCTGTGTTAAAACCAATTACAAATGGTACAAGGACTTTATTGACGTGCAAACATCGGTGAAGAACATTTCAGCAAAAATATAGAAGTTTAACTGGAAATTTGCTGGTCACACTACAAGACAGAAAAAATAAAATGATCATACTCTCGAGATCATTGGAACACAAAAGGAAAAGAGGCAGACCTCAAATGAAATGGACAGAAGATCTTAAGAAACAAGGTGGATCAAGATAAATATAAATTGAACAAGACAGGGAAATTGGAAACAAGAAGGGGATGCCTAGAATATGGATGTTTAAGGCTAATTAGATTGAGATAGATACAGCGATCATAAAAGCAGACGAGCATTATATTGAAACAAAGTATCTTCGGAATGGGCAAACCTAATAATTTTTGCAAGAAGTATTAGCCTTCTATTCACAAATCGTTATAGTAGAACCATATTTATAATTGTTACAATGTTTTTGAGAAAACTAGGAAACGTGGGGTTCTAAATATGTTTTGAGAACTATCTACTGGAGGCCATTTGTTCTCGCCCAAAATTCTGTAGAGCAAACTGAATAAATACTTAATATTACACGCAGTTTCCAAATACTGTAATCTTATTTTTTTTAATTATTTGCTGTTTACTACCAGCCTTTTGACTAAGTAATCGCAAAATTGTGTATTATGCAGATACTAATGTTTCCTTTACTTATACTATATGTTCCCATACTTAATGTTCCCAGTTGTATCGATTACGGTTATCATTAAAGGGGAAATAGGTGTAGAGGCTTCAAAAAATTCAATTATATTTTTTTCATCAATCGATTGTAGAACTATTCGAAAATATATTTTGAAAATTTCAAAACAAAATTCCGAGCCGTTTAAAAGTTACAAGCGTTTGAGTGAGTACCCCTTGGTTGAAAGATTGGAGCGCATGGCATGTAGTACGGAGCGGTCGAGCAGGTAGTAATTCATGAATAAACTGACGTTAGCAGATGCTATTTTGTTTCTTTTAACGTGCTGGAATAGCTGATTAACTAATAAGTTGTTTAAATAGATTCATTACTGCCTTAAATTTACCTCTACCTCCACTTTTATTTTCAAAGGCGTTTTTCTCGAAACTACTTTTTTCGAATTTGTGTACACTCTAGCTCTTACAGTTTTTGATCAATCGTTATCAAACTCAGCACATAGTTTCTTTATATAAATACCCTTGATTTGAGCCTCAATCCTAAACAATATCTTTATTGTAACTATTTTTTATTGGAAAAATGAGTACAAAAAATGATAAAAAATCATACTAAATTTTTACATTCCTCAAAAAAATATTGATTTTCAATTTTTTTGTTGGAAGTGAGATTCAAATAACAGAGACACAAAAAGTGATTTTTTAAAAAAATTGATTTCCGATGAAAATTGTGCCCTCCAGGATATACACAAATTGCCCAGCCGGATGGCGACGTACAATGCGCGGCAGCTGATATCTCCGTAATTTTTCGAGAAAAATATTTAAAAATTTCAGAATATACTCCTGAATATGACCCCAAGATATGAATAAAAAATATATATTCCTTATGTGTTAAAAAATCATGAAAATCACTAAAAATACGCCGTCCTACACCTATTTCCCCCCTTAATGTACTTTATAAAAGCATACTTATTCATTCAACATAGCATTTTGTCCGATTGTCGCCATTCTTCCATAATTATTTAGTTTTTGTTCTGACGCGGTTTGTGTCATTGAATGCTCATTAATATATTTTCCATTAGTTTCGGTTAAACATCAAAATAAACATCTCATGAAACTTTCCAAAATGGCAGGACTATTTCATCCAATAAAAACCCAACAATAAAAACCTACAAAATAAAACAATTAATTTTATTGTTAGGTTCTTAATTTTGTTTCCCGCACTCCACTACCCGGATTAATCAGAATGTTTGTAGTATAAAGCTACTTTTTTTAAATTTTAATATAATTTTAATATTTTAATAAAGTCTCCCTTAACGCATGTCCAAAGTTTTTGTGGTATTTCTGTCCTTCTCCCCCAGTGCATCTCCGGGTGTCCGCATACGAAAATGAAAAGATCTGGTGAATACAGAATATATTCTAACAATTCCTATTTCGATTCATGCATATTGGCCATCGTCACGAGACTTTTGTTTGCAGGTGCGCTGTACTGGTGAAAAAATATTTTTTCTTATACAAAGCAGCAAAATTTACACGATTTTTATCTTATTCAAATGACTTCAACAGTTAGCTCAAATAAATGTTTTGCCTGTCTCAAGGAAATTGACCACTAATATTTCAATTCAAAACTGATTCTCTTATACTTCTTGCCGATGGACCTATTTGCTGGTACTACTGCTGCTTCGGTTCTAGTTGATAGAGTTAGATTTATTCATTCATTCAAAATCATGAATAAAATCAGCTTGATTTCTGTTAGCCCGCCGGTAGGCGTGTATTTCTATTTCCCACAAGTGAGCACGCTGCAGCATTTTCACCGAAATTAATTTTGGGTGCTTAAAATTATTTTCTATTTGCGTCTATTTTTTAATTTTTTACCCAGTCAGGTGTTCGCCCTCCGACAAGCTAACACGCGCTGGTAGAGTATGTGGTGTTCGTGCTTGTTTTGCTATATAACTCCTTGCAACCAGCAAGGTTAGCTATCATAAGATCGGCAATCGTGTGTTCTAAGCAGACGCAGTGACCCCAGGATGACAGACTTCTGCGTTGCCGCAGCCAATGCCTCAGCAGATGTACGGCAAGATGGAAGTTTCCGCAGTTTTGCGTCTTTATTTATAACAAGTTGAAATATGTTATTAATATTATTATTTACGTATGGGCCCTGGTGGACCACGTGAAGTACAGTTAGATGCGTTTGTTCATTCATTCGTTATATGTGTATGTAAAACTTAAGTCTTCTTTTTCTCATATCTCTATGTATATCTGTGTATAGTTTGATTTCTTGTTTTCTCGAAGTCGGTATGTTGTGCTATTTATTTGTTTGGGGCCTAAGATTTCTCTTATGATTTTTCTTTCTTTCTTTTCAATCTCCTTGATGTTTTCTATTCAAAATGAGTGTTTCTGCGCTAAATAGACATTCTGGCTTAATAAATAGGTTGTAATATCCCAATTTTGTGTTTTTTGATATTCATTTTTTGTTGTAAATATTTTGTGTAAGTCTCAATGCAGTTTCCATTTTTTGACATCTACCCTTATTGACCGCTTTTTCCAGCCCGTTTTCCATGATTATTTCACCCAAATATTTAAATTGAGGGACTTGTCTGATGTTACCATATTTTGTCTTTAGAAATAGTCCTCTTTGTGTGTTGCAGATTATAATGTGTCTTTTCAAAGAAAAATTTGATTCCTACCTTTTCTGCTGATTCTTTTAGAATTTCAATCTGTATTTGTGCCGTTAATATATCTTGAGCTAAAATTGCTAGATTATTAGCAAACACCAGACAATCTATTTTGATTTTGGTTCTGCCCAGTTTAATAGGCTGGGCAACATTCAGGGCCGATTTTTTTACTCGCCGCTCCTGTATTACTTTTTCTAGAACAACGTTAAATAAGAGTGGCGAGAGTCTATCCCCTTGTCTCACTCCAGTTTTAATTCCGAAGGGCTCTGAGATGTCACCCATGAATTCAACTTTTGACCTTGTGTTAGTGTTGCTTTAATAATGGCCAGCGTTTTCAGATCTAGTCCTTGTTCTTTCAAGATTTGGAATAAAGATTTTCAGTCAATAGAATCATATGCTTTTTTAAAATCCACAAATGTAGAGACGATATTTTTATTGTATAGCTTTTGATGTCTTAGTATCAACTGTAGATTCAGGATCTGTTCCGGGTAGGATCTGCCCGGTCGAAATGGTATTCACCGAAATTATATTCACCGGCTTGATACTTACCAATTTTAGGTTCTAACTGTCCCTGTGCTCTGTCTAGTAGACATTAAGATAGAATCTCGTAACAAACTGGGGGAAGAGATATCCCTCTGTAGTTGTGTACATCCGTTCTATCTCCTTTCTTGTGTAGTGGATGGATTGGAGCATCTTTCCAATCTTCCGGAATCCATTCGGTTCGCCAAATTTGTTGTAGATTCGCCAGAGGTTCGCCAGTAGGTTCGCCAAATTTGTTGCGGATTTTAAAAGTTCAGCAGTGATTCCATCTTCATCAGAAGCTTTGTTGTTTTTAAGTCCTTTGATTTGCCGAATTATTTCATCTTCATTCGGTGAAAATGAATCTGGGTTTGTTTGTTTAGGGTTTAGTTTTGGCAATATGTTTCAGTGCTTAGGACTGTTTGGTAGATGTTCAAAATATTTGTCAAGGTCTTTGCAATTGTCTTGGTCATATAGAGCTACTTGTCCATTTTCCTTTCGGAAGCAAAGACTTTGGGGTTGATAGCCGGCTAATTTAGTTTTAAATGTTTTGTAAAAATTTCGGGTGTTATTTTTTTTTTGAAAATCTTTTTCTATTTCAATAAGTTGATTGTTTTCATATTTGCTTTTAGTTTGTCTAATTAGCTTCGATGTTTATTTTCTTACTTCCAAAAGGATGTTATAGTTTGTTTCTGTGTTTTGACTGTTCCGCTCTTTGAATCCTTTATTTCGGGTTAATATTGCTTGCTCGCAATCTTTCTCCCACAACGGATGTTTTCTACGTTTTTGTAAACAGACCTAATTTTGGGCTGTTTTAATAACTTATTGTTTGCGTTCTTGCCAGTTCTATGCTGGTTGTTTATCAAGCTCTTGTGTTAGGGTTGGTTTTATTTTCGTAGGGTTGAACTTTGGCATTAGCAGTCTCTTTTGTATCAAATTACGAGGTTTTAAGCTAAATTTAATTCTAGTCAAGTAGTCATCTGTGTCTATGTTAGCTCCTTTTCTAACTTGAACATTCAAAATCTCTTTATAATTGGGGTACGAAATGACAACATGGTCAATTTGAAAAGAATCAATAAGAATTACATCTAATATTTTCACGGATGGTAAATAATGTTTCTGAATCACTCCGTTTTGCCAAAATCTCATTTGGCATTTTCAAAGCTCAGGACCTCCAGCGTTAGAAGCATGCTGACGAGGTTTTCATTCTGCAGTGGTTTGATGTAGGCTGATGATGGTGATGGTGATGATGATGATGATGATGATGATGATGATGATGATGATGATGATGGTATATATATATATATATATATATATATATATATATATATATATATATATATATATATATATATATATATACATATATATATATATATATATATATATATATATATATATATATATATATATATATATATATATATATATATATATATATATCTATATATATATATATATCTATATATATATATATATATATATATATATATATATATATATATATATATATATATATATATATATATATATACCATCATCATCATCATCATCATCATCATCATCATCATCTTCATCATCATCATCATCATCATCACCATCATCATCATCATCATCACCATCACCATCATCAGCCTACATCAAACCACTGCAGAATGAAAACCTCGTCAGCATGCTTCTAACGCTGGAGGTCCTGAGCTTTGAAAATGCCAAATGAGATTTTGGCAAAACGGAGTGATTCAGAAACATTATTTACCATCCGTGAAAATATTAGATGTAATTCTTATTGATTCTTTTCAAATTGACCATGTTGTCATTTCGTACCCCAATTATAAAGAGATTTTGAATGTTCAAGTTAGAAAAGGAGCTAACATAGACACAGATGACTACTTGACTAGAATTAAATTTAGCTTAAAACTTAAAAATATTTTGAACATCTACCAAACAGTCCTAAGCACTGAAACATATTGCCAAAACTAAACCCTAAACAAACAAACCCAGATTCATTTTCACCGAATGAAGATGAAATAATTCGGCCAATCAAAGGACTTAAAAACAACAAAGCTTCTGATGAAGATGGAATCACTGCTGAACTTTTAAAATCCGCAACAAATTTGGCGAACCTACTGGCGAACCTCTGGCGAATCTACAACAAATTTGGCGAACCGAATGGATTCCGGAAGATTGGAAAGATGCTCCAATCCATCCACTACACAAGAAAGGAGATAGAACGGATGTACACAACTACAGAGGGATATCTCTTCCCCCAGTTTGTTACGAGATTCTATCTTAATGTCTACTAGACAGAGCACAGGGACAGTTAGAACCTAAAATTGGTAAGTATCAAGCCGGTGAATATAATTTCGGTGAATACCATTTCGACCGGGCAGATCCTACCCGGAACAGATCCTGAATCTACAGTTGATACTAAGACATCAAAAGCTATACAATAAAAATATCGTCTCTACATTTGTGGATTTTAAAAAAGCATATGATTCTATTGACTGAAAATCTTTATTCCAAATCTTGAAAGAACAAGGACTAGATCTGAAAACGCTGGCCATTATTAAAGCAACACTAACACAAGGTCAAAAGTTGAATTCATGGGTGACATCTCAGAGCCCTTCGGAATTAAAACTGGAGTGAGACAAGGGGATAGACTCTCGCCACTCTTATTTAACGTTGTTCTAGAAAAAGTAATACAGGAGCGGCGAGTAAAAAAATCGGCCCTGAATGTTGCCCAGCCTATTAAACTGGGCAGAACCAAAATCAAAATAGATTGTCTGGTGTTTGCTAATAATCTAGCAATTTTAGCTCAAGATATATTAACGGCACAAATACAGATTGAAATTCTAAAAGAATCAGCAGAAAAGGTAGGAATCAAATTTTTCTTTGAAAAGACACATTATAATCTGCAACACACAAAGAGGACTATTTCTAAAGACAAAATATGGTAACATCAGACAAGTCCCTCAATTTAAATATTTGGGTGAAATAATCATGGAAAACGGGCTGGAAAAAGCGGTCAATAAGGGTAGATGTCAAAAAATGGAAACTGCATTGAGACTTACACAAAATATTTACAACAAAAAATGAATATCAAAAAACACAAAATTGGGATATTACAACCTATTTATTAAGCCAGAATGTCTATTTAGCGCAGAAACACTCATTTTGAATAGAAAACATCAAGGAGATTGAAAAGAAAGAAAGAAAAATCATAAGAGAAATCTTAGGCCCCAAACAAATAAATAGCACAACATACCGACTTCGAGAAAACAAGAAATCAAACTATACACAGATATACATAGAGATATGAGAAAAAGAAGACTTAAGTTTTACATACACATATAACGAATGAATGAACAAACGCATCTAACTGTACTTCACGTGGTCCACCAGGGCCCATACGTAAATAATAATATTAATAACATATTTCAACTTGTTATAAATAAAGACGCAAAACTGCGGAAACTTCCATCTTGCCGTACATCTGCTGAGGCATTGGCTGCGGCAACGCAGAAGTCTGTCATCCTGGGGTCACTGCGTCTGCTTAGAACACACGATTGCCGATCTTATGATAGCTAACCTTGCTGGTTGCAAGGAGTTATATAGCAAAACAAGCACGAACACCACATACTCTACCAGCGCGTGTTAGCTTGTCGGAGGGCGAACACCTGACTGGGTAAAAAATTAAAAAATAGACGCAAATAGAAAATAATTTTAAGCACCCAAAATTAATTTCGGTGAAAATGCTGCAGCGTGCTCACTTGTGGGAAATAGAAATACACGCCTACCGGCGGGCTAACAGAAATCAAGCTGATTTTATTCATGATTTTGAATGAATGAATAAATCTAACTCTATCAACTAGAACCGAAGCAGCAGTAGTACCAGCAAATAGGTCCATCGGCAAGAAGTATAAGAGAATCAGTTTTGAATTGAAATATTAGTGGTCAATTTCCTTGAGACAGGCAAAACATTTATTTGAGCTAACTGTTGAAGTCATTTGAATAAGATAAAAATCGTGTAAATTTTGCTGCTTTGTATAAGAAAAAATATTTTTTCACCAGTACAGCGCACCTGCAAACAAAAGTCTCGTGACGATGGCCAATATGCATGAATCGAAATAGGAATTGTTAGAATATATTCTGTATTCACCAGATCTTTTCATTTTCGTATGCGGACACCCGGAGATGCACTGGGGGAGAAGGACAGAAATACCACAAAAACTTTGGACATGCGTTAAGGGAGACTTTATTAAAATATTAAAATTATATTAAAATTTAAAAAAAGTAGCTTTATACTACAAACATTCTGATTAATCCGGGTAGTGGAGTGCGGGAAACAAAATTAAGAACCTAACAATAAAATTAATTGTTTTATTTTGTAGGTTTTTATTGTTGGGTTTTTATTGGATGAAATAGTCCTGCCATTTTGGATAGTTTCATGAGATGTTTATTTTGATGTTTAACCGAAACTAATGGAAAATATATTAATGAGCATTCAATGACACAAACCGCGTCAGAACAAAAACTAAATAATTATGGAAGAATGGCGACAATCGGACAAAATGCTATGTTGAATGAATAAGTATGCTTTTATAAAGTACATTAAGGGGGGAAATAGGTGTAGGACGGCGTATTTTTAGTGATTTTCATGATTTTTTTAACACATAAGGAATATATATTTTTTATTCATATCTTGGGGTCATATTCAGGAGTATATTCTGAAATTTTTAAATATTTTTCTCGAAAAATTACGGAGATATCAGCTGCCGCGCATTGTACGTCGCCATCCGGCTGGGCAATTTGTGTATATCCTGGAGGGCACAATTTTCATCGGAAATCAATTTTTTTTAAAAATCACTTTTTGTGTCTCTGTTATTTGAACCTCACTTCCAACAAAAAAATTGAAAATCAATATTTTTTTGAGGAATGTAACAATTTAGTATGATTTTTTATCATTTTTTCTACTCATTTTTCCAATCAAAAATAGTTACAATAAAGATATTGTTTAGGATTGAGGCTCAAATCAAGGGTATTTATATAAAGAAACTATGTGCTGAGTTTGATAACGATTGATCAAAAACTGTAAGAGCTAGAGTGTACACAAATTCGAAAAAAGTAGTTTCGAGAAAAACGTCTTTGAAAATAAAAGTGGAGGTAAAGGTAAATTTAAGGCAGTAATGAATCTATTTAAACAACTTATTAGTTAATCAGCTATTCCAGCACGTTAAAAGAAACAAAATAGCATCTGCTAACGTCAGTTTATTCATGAATTACTACCTGCTCGACCGCTCCGTACTACATGCCACGCGCTCCAATCTTTCAACCGAGGGGTACTCACTCAAACGCTTATACATTTTAAACGGCTCGGAATTTTGTTTTGAAATTTTCAAAATATATTTTCGAATAGTTCTACAATCGATTGATGAAAAAAAAAATAATTGAATTTTTTGAAGCCTCTACACCTATTTCCCCTTTAATGATAACCGTAATCGATACAACTGAAAGGAAACATTAGTATCTACATAATACACAATTTTGCGATTACTTAGTCAAAAGGCTAGTAGTAAACAGCAAATAATTAAAAAAAAATAAGATTACAGTATTTGGAAACTGCGTGTAATATTAAGTATTTATTCAGTTTGCTCTACAGAATTTTGGCCGAGAACAAATGGCCTCCAGTACGAAGAATTACATCTAATATTTTCACGGATGGTAAATAATGTTTCTGAATCACTCCGTTTTGCCAAAATCTCATTTGGCATTTTCAAAGCTCAGGACCTCCAGCGTTAGAAGCATGCTGACGAGGTTTTCATTCTGCAGTGGTTTGATGTAGGCTGATGATGGTGATGGTGATGATGATGATGATGATGATGATGATGGTGATGATGATGATGATGATGATGATGATGATGGTATATATATATATATATATATATATATATATATATATATATATATATAGATATATATATATATATATATATATATATATATATATATATATATATATATATATATATAGATATATATATATATATATATATATATATATATATATATATATATATATATATACATATATACATATATATATATATATATATATATATATATATATATATATATATATATATATATATATATATATATATACATATATATATATATAAAGCTAGTGCAAAAAACCCTGGAAGAAAACAAAGGAATTAACAAAGCTAAACAGAATCTGAGAAACAAAAGAACGCAAATATATGCTTTAAAACGTGAGGATGGCACAGTGTGCAGGGCGGGTACCCTAATGCTAGAGATTGTCAGAAAATTTTACTCCCAGTTATATGAAGATCATAACCAATTAAAGACAACAATACCTACGGAAGAACAAATGCCAGATATCCTAGTGGAGGAAGTAACAAATGCTATAGAATCGATGAAAAACGGCAAGGCTTCAGGAAAGGACAGTGTAACTGTCGAAATGCTAAAAGCTGGTGGTCGGACGTTACATAAAACACTCTCAAAATTATACCCAAAATGCCTCAAAGAACAAAAAGTACCTGACTTATGGAAAAGTACCTGACTTATGGAAGCAAGATACCAGGGACGATGGAACTTATCTATGTTGGGCGATTACTGCTGGTTTTAAAAATATGTGATGCTACAAAGCACAAGAGGAAAAAAATTAAACTTTGTATCGCTTTATATCTCAAGTAATATATTTTTTATTCACATAATTCTCAGTAATGTCTTTGCATAGCTTTAACACGTTTTACTTGTTTAGATTAAATAAATATTATATTGTAAAAATATATCGTCTCCTTTTTTTCCATCTGGGTTGGTTGTTTTATTGAATGTAAAGTTTGGTGCTCATAAGACTAAAAGAGAAATATAAAAACTGCGGATTATGAAAAACATTTAATTAATAATAAGTGAACAAACATTCAGACAATTCAATAATTAAATCTGTATGTAATAGTGTATGTAACTGTGCGATATCTTAAGAAATAAAAGAAAACACATTTGTTTTCAAAAATAAATTATGTCCCTGAGGAGTAATCAGTTCCAATTCTGCTTTGCGATTCATGTTGATAAAGAGATATGTAAAAGTAAATAGCAGATGTAGATGAAATTATGTAGAATAATTTTATTACTTAATCTAATTAATTATAGCATAATTGATATTGAATATTCCAGCACGAATCGGTTTCTCAGAATACTTGTTGGGACTTATATAAAATTGCTGCGTTTCTGCTTAATATTTGTTTATATGCCCAGACAAAGTAAGTATGGGCATACAGGAATATTTATTCAAGATCACATTTGTGCTACAGTGAATTTCAGAAAATATCTACAGTGTGGTTACAAATATCCCGGGTTAATAGTGTATTCATTCATATTATTATATAAGAAATCTGTTGAGATAGAATACTTAAACAAAGAGGAGTTGTTCAATTATATTGAATAGTTTTTTAGAATGTAGTATGTTTTAATTGTAGAATAGAAATTTAATTGGATATATTTTATAAACCAGTTATATTGTGTTTATTGTTAAATTTTATATGCAGATAACAATATTCATTTACCGCGATAGCGCAAAAAAATATTTCAATTTATTTTATACTTTAAAAGTCGAAAAAGGCTAAATTTCTGCTAATGTAGAATCTATTATTTAAAATTAATTCAAAGGCCTATAATACTGATACTTACATGATGCAATATATAAACACAACACTTAATATTAGAACTTAACCCAAAAACATTATTCTGAATGTATGATCTTAAGCTTTTTAAAAAACCCAAAAGATGTAATTTATTATAAAATGCTTTTGACATGAGAAAAACAAAAATAGACATTAATAGCGCTATTAAAGTAGGCGAGAACTAATTTGACATTCCGCATATATTTGAATAATTTTTTTATTTTTTGTAAACTATAAACAAGAAAAACATGACAATAATTCTATAATGTTAATTGCCATAATAAACATTGGGTTGGCAAAATCATTTCGTTCAGGTTTTTAATGCATTATTGTGTTCTGAAACAAAACATATTTAATATACATAGATTCCGATCAATTGTATGCCCACCATTATTACTACTACCTCTTGCCATATTTTTCCAAATTCACAACGTTACATCTTTGTATGTTCCTTATCATGTTCCTAAAATATTCGAGCCATATTGAGGAAAAGCCTATCGAAGTGTTTTTAATAGCCTTAACCAACGATTGTTCACATCATTTTAGAGAAAAAAGTTCTAACAGCAAGGGTCAAAAACATAAGGCTTCCTGAGAAAAAATGCGAATGTATATAATCGAAAAGCTATTATTGGTTATTACTTAATGAATTAATTTGGTTATTACTTAATTATGTTACAATACTCTACATCAGCCAAAACCGATGTGGCAACATTTGGACATAACCACGACAAAGAATTTTACTTCAAAATAGCGACGAAAATTTTTTTCAATGTATGTCAGTAAGGCAGTAAGTTTGATTTTAAATCAAAAATATATTATGTACGCGAATATCACGATATAGAAGGTGCGTCTTACGGAAAACTCATTATTTTTATTCAGAATAGTCTTCTTGCGCGTTAATATAATGTTTTGAATGGTTATGTTGACGAATGATTTTTTGAGCTCGGCCAAAGATATGTCCTTCAGGATGGCGGTCGATGCCTTTGAAATGGCTTCAATGTCGGCATAACGCCGTCCTTTCATCAGGTAGCCAAATCAGGCAAGAATGCTGAATAATTGATGGTTCAAATACCCTTTTTGGTAAAAAAAAACAGTGATGAACTTCGAGCGATTGGACGGCGGATCGTGCAACAAGCACCAGCTGCCTGGTGCCTTGTGGATGGTGTTCTGGCCACACACGAGGAATACGCGACAACAAACGCTTCATAGCATCAAGATAAAACACAACATTGATCGTTTTGACAGGTGGAAAGAACTCTTTGTACACAATTCTCTTCGAATCGTGAAAACATATCAACATTGTTTTGATTTTTGACTTCTCGAGACGGCTTTTCTTCGGATTTGGCTCGCTCAGGTGTTTCCAATCGGCATTTTCATGCTTGACTTCTGGATCATATTGAAAATACGACGTCTTATCACTGTACTTGAAGTTTTCGTCCTTTTTCTAGTATTTAATGAAATCCTTGAAATGTTAGATTCGGAGCAATTTTTGTTTGTCAGTCAATTTGTGTGGAACATATCGTACACAAACCTTCCGAAGTCCCAAATGATCGGTCAAAATGCGATGAATTGAATCTTCAATCATTTCCTTCATCTTCAACATCTTCAATTGCATTTCCATATACCGCAACGAAGATTTTGGCTGATTTTTTATGATACATACATACATACATACATACATACATACACACATACACACATACACACATACACACATACACACATACACACATACACACATACACACATACACACATACACACATACACACATACACACATACACACATACACACATACACACATACACACATACACACATACCACACATACACACATACACACATACACACATACACACATACACACATACACACATACACATACACACATACACACATACACACATACACACATACACACATACACACATACACACATACACACATACACACATACACACATACACACATACACACATACACACATACACATACACACATACACACATACACACATACACACATACACACATACACACATACACACATACACACATACACACATACACACATACACACATACACACATACACACATACACACATACACACATACACACATACACACATACACACATACAC